>SJYQ01004270.1:189153-237083 GCA_006410935.1 Redunca redunca
TAAATAGACCATTACTTTAGAGAAACAGCAGCTATTGCAATATTTATACCATCTCTCACACATATGCTACATATATACATATATATATGTTTCAGTTATTTTAAGATTAAATTCTTTTGAAAATACTCCTTTTACTGAGCCTTGGCTTATACTGTAGAGCAGTAATACTTAATTTAAAACTGTATGGTATCATAAGAATAAACTGCTGAGTAGAAGAGAAATACAGAAATTGACCCAAATATATAGTATACGAATTTAATAAGTGATAAAGGTAGTGTTAGAGGCATAGACACAAATAAATTAGCCATAAGGTTGTAAAGTAAATTTCCTCAGTAAGCCTTATAGGCAGAAAGGTCCCACAGTGCACAAGAATACCATCTTCCTATCGTTTTATGAAGGAATCTAATGGGTTCTACTTTGCACTACAAGCAACAGCATATGCCTCACCAGAAGGACTCTGCTCTTGTATTATTGATAGGGAAGCTGAGAGAGGGGGAAGAACATCTAGTCAGTATGTACTAGATGGATCCTTGTTGGTCAGAGAAATGATTTGGCTAGGGGAATTCTCATATCAATGCCACTTAGATTAGCTAAAGAGACCTTGTATTCTTCAGATGAATGTACTCAGTCTACCGAACTAGTTCATTGCTAAGCTTTGAGAATGGGACAGGTAGAGAGATACTCGGGCCTCCAAGGTAGAATCTCATAGCAGGAAGGAATGCCATTAGTGTGATAGCTACTTTACTTATCTGTCCTCCCAAACAGCTTATGGTCTCTGTAAGGACAGGGGTAGGTTTTTTAGCTTTGCATCTTCAGCACCTTTCTAGTATAGTGCTTGGTCATAGTAGATAGTTAATAAATCAATTATCTTAATTATGTATTTAATTAAATTTAATGTATCTACACCTTAACATTTTTCAGGAAAGCTACCCTTTTTGATATTCTAAGGTATATTCTCTTATTCCAATTATATTCTTAACTATGTGAAAATACCTAAAGTTGCTCTTTGAATGGATTTTGAAACTATCTGAAAGTTCTCTGGAGGTGCTATAAAGTGATCAAATTAACTTCTTAATAAAGATGGTGTGTTGAACACATACATTTCTGTCTTCTGCCTTTCATAAAAACAACAGCTAAGGAAATTTTTTTTTTAAAAGCATGAGCTGTCAAACATAAAGAATATAGAAGAGAAGGTGACAGCACATTTTTTGGAAACTGGAAAGTAAAAAGATGTGTGAAAATTGTCTTAGCATATCAAAGAAAACTCAGTCATAAATTGGTAGTAGAAGAAACTGAGAACAATCTAGTTTTAGGGTTTTGCAGAACTTCTATGTTTAAAAAATTGCTGGCCTCAAGGAAAGGGGGATAAAATTGATGCCCCAAAAGAAAAGAGTGGTTGAATGTCTATTTAAGAACCAGTTAGACAGAACCATTGGTTGAGTGTCTATTCAGAATCAATTAGGATTCCTTCCTCAGCTTTTCTTGCCAGTTAACTACCTGATCCCAACTCTAGCAGAAGACCAGAGAACAATATATACAAACTGAAAACAGCGAGTTTATATCCAAAATGTTGAGATTTATCCTAAATCTCACAGCCCTCTTTTCTGATTCAGTTTCCAGAACCAGACTTACACCCTTCAGGTGTGAGGCTGGAAGATAATCTGAATACTCTGAATAATATAATTAGCCCAAGAGAAGTGTCCTAAAGATATGTCCACTGGGTATTCACCAATAAAAAGGGCAAGTCAGATCACTTTGAAGGTCACAGTTGATTAGACTAATGTACAGCCCAAGAAATTTCAGTTAGCTTTTTAGCTTCCCAAATTAAAATTTGAGCAGATGGCTAAGGATCACCAGATACTTGAAAAAAGATTCTAACATGAAAATAGAGTCAGAACAAACATGTACAAGGAAGCAGCATGAAGAAGATAGAGACTATGCAAGAAGAGGAAAACCTAAAAGGCAAAATAAAATAAACTATCATCAGTAGCATTGGAAAGATAAGAGAAAGTAAATTACATTGTAGAAGCAAGATCAGAATGCTACGTAAAAGAAGAGCAGAGAACAATAAGAATGTCTAAAAATTAAAAATATGGCAGCTGAAAACATTTAAAGGAGGGTTTGGAAAATAAAGTTGAAAAAGTCTTTTAGAGAAGAGTAAAAAGAAAAAGAGATGGAACATGGGAAATAGAAAAGATGAAAGAATATTAGTGAGTCAGTCCAGGAGATCTAAAATAGCATTTGAATACTAGGTATTTTCGAAAAAAGCAAAAAAGAAGGGAAGGAATTCATCATAGAAATAATGCAGGAAATTTTCCCCAATTCTGTTAATAAGACGCAAACAAGCAGATTAAAGGACCTACCAAGTATCCAACAAAAAAGATGAAAGTAGACTTACATCAAGGCATAGTGTAAAATCTCAGAAGCCAGAGGACGAAGTGAAAGTCGTAGGTGTCTTTAGAGATTATAGGCAGTATCTTACGTGGCTGTGAATTGCATTCATACAGTTATAATAATTAAATGCTAATGCTGAAAGTTAACATATCTAATTAATCCATTGATTTATCTCTGTTGTAGAGGGATAGGTGAATGGACACTGCCCAGATATGTGGTACTGGTGTGTTCAGAACGTGAAAGAGACCTGAACCCCCTTCTTCCTTGGTGAAAAGTAAACAGATAATGCTTAAAACTAAACCATAGTAGCCAAGAGGTAGAAACAACCCAACTGTCCATTGACAGATGGATGGATAAGCAAAAATCGGGTGGAATATTATTTCACCTTAAAAAAGGAAAATTTGACACATGCTACAACATGGGTGAACCTTGAAGACATTATGCTAAGTGAAATAAGCCAGGCATGAATGGACAAATACTGTTTAGTTCCACTTAGCTGAGGTTCCTGAACTAGTCAAATTCATACAGACAGAAAGTAGAGTGATGGTTTCCAGGGCCTAGTAATAAAGGGAATAGGAGTTAGTATTTCAGGGGTACAGAGTTTCCTTTTGGGGAAGATGAAGAGTTTCTGAAGATGGTGATAGTGATGGTTGTACAACAATGTGAATGTACTTAATACCACAGAACTATACAATTAAAAATGGTTAAAATGGAAAATTCTATGTCATAAATCTTACCACAGTGAAAAAGAATCTAAAGAAACAGGCAGTAGCACACATAAGCATGGTATATAGAGACAGACTGGTTGCTTCTGGGGAGCAGGATTTGGGGGATAGAGGAGAGAAGAAAGCAGTTGTTTTTCATAATAAGTCTTTGTGTATAAGTTTATGCATAGATTTGAATATATAACTTAGATAAGATATATTGAAAAAAAAAAGAACAGAAACTTAAGTCTGGTTTGGTATATGTGTGTAATAGATAGGATTTGTTGGTGGACTGGATATGAGATAGAAAGTGTTATGACTGTCAGGTACAAAGGAAGTGTTCCCTTATTTAAGGGATTATTTATAATTATTTATGGCATTACTGATTTTCCTTTCTGCTTTATGTGGGTAATTGAGGAGTCTTCAGAATCATAGCTGTAGCAAGATGGAAAAGGAATTATGTGTTAGATGTAAATTAAATGATTCCATTCAATTCTCTGTTGTGTTGTGTGCCTTATTAAAGAAGTGAACAGATAAGTCTGATATAATGGACAATTTTTGTTTTTTTTAATAATATAAAAATCTTAAAAGTGATGATTGTTGTTGAGTTTCTGTGTTGTTTCTGACTCTGCTTCCCCATGAACTTCAGTGATGATAAAGATGGCAAATTTGTGATCACCAGAATGATCCCTTCCCCTTGTCTTGAATTCTTAAGATAAACATTAACCCTTGTTCAGAAGAGAATATGAGGTCTTCAGCACTCCCCTTTGGTTGCAAAATGTTACACTACCATACCCCTGCCACTATTGCAGGCTCACACGCATTTCATACTTGGTTATGTGTTCTGATGAGTGAAGAGTCCCTATGTTGCTGCAGGAAAAAATGGGGAAAGAGGTAATTAAGAGGGCAGTGAGGGAAAATATTTCTAAGTTAGCGTACATATAATTTGGCTTGGCCTGAGTCTTGTGGGAGAGAGCCAGTAGCCTCATTATTATCAATATTTCATTGGGAAACTTAACTTTCTATGAAATTTAAAATAAAGGAGAATGACCTACACTGTGAAGTTTTTCTTGGAGGGTTTGTATAGTAACTGAACTTCATTCCATTACAATGTTCCTGGGATTTCCTACAGCCTCCAAGTATCGTGAATAATTGTGCTGCACTAGTGTGGAAATGAAATTCAGATCATTGAACTCACTTTTGAATTGAGCTTGAGACCAGTCCTTTATCTAAGTTATGAGGTAGAAATGAATTATCTCATTGACATAAATAAGATGCTTGCTGTTTGTGTTTTTATTATATAATTTAACCTCTGAAACATGCAAGGATATGAAAAGTTATTAAAAATGATGCCTTAATTATAATACAAAAATATACAGCTGTTAAATAGGTGGCCAAGAACAACCACTTCATTATCTTTATTGTCAGATTAAATTTATTTATTGTTACTGCTTTTTGAAAAAGCCTTTATTTATTTACTTATTTTTGACTGGACCATGCAGCTTGCCCGGACCCCTGGCAGTGGAAGCACAGAGTCCTAAGCACGGGACTGCCTGGGAGTTCTCATGACCAGATTAAGTTTAGGTCTGGTCAGACACAGCCTCTGTCTGCCTTTCTAAAAGATGAATGGAAGCAAGAAGATACATTTTTCATCTCATAGGAATGAACTGTTAGAGTTTAATAGGCAGTGTTCCCTCATTATAAGACTGAATGAACTACTATTCTTGTATTATATCTATTTATAAACTTTGCTTATGTATCACTTCAGTTCAGTTGGGGTCTCTTTGCGACCCCATGGACTGTAACACCTAGACCTCCCTGTCCATCACCTAATCCCGGAGCTTGCTCACACTTATGTCCATCGAGTCAGTGATGCCATCCATCCAACCATCTCATCCTCTGTAATCCCCTTCTCCTCCTGCCTTCAGTCTTTCTCAGCATTAGGGTCTTTTCCAATGAGTCATTTTTTCACATCAGGTAACCAAATTATTGGAGCTTCAGCATCAGTTTCAGTCGTTCCAATGAATATTCAGGACTGATTTCCTTTAGGATTGACTGGTTTGGTTTCCTTGCAGTTCAAGGGACTCTCAAGAGTCTTTTACCAACACCACAGTTCAAAAGGATCACTTCTTTGGCACTCAGCTTTCTTTATGGTCCAACTCTTATATCTGTACGTGACTACTGATAAAACCATAGCTTTGACTAGATGGACCTTTGTTGGCAAAGTAATGTCTCTGTTTTTTAATATGCTGTCTAGGTTATGTATGGATGGTGTTTTCTCAAGGCAGATATAACAAATGCATGATTGAAGCACAGAATATACATTTTAAAACAAAGACTTTTTGACAGTTAGATGTCTGCCATGTGTGCAGAGTGTGGTAGAACCAAGTTTGAGGTTTGGATTTAGAGCCCTTCCCAAATCCCTGTAGTGTGCCCTTTGACCTGAAGGATCAGTCTTACTGGCCCTGGAGAAATCCAGTTAAGAATTCCCAGGATTGTTGTGCTCTCAGTGAGTTCTTTATTCTTGTGTCCTCTGCCAGATGTTCTCTTTACTAAGCACGAAAACTCCTTCAAAATAATGATAAGGCAACTGGTATGTGAGGAAATAGAAAGTAATGGCAAGGGAACTGGTATGTGAGGAGACAGGAAGATAAAGAAATATTCACATTTATACAGGAGGGCCAGAGATTTGGACCTAAGGATGTTCTAGAACAAGAGGAATCTATTTTGTCACATCCTTCTAAATCTCCCTGCTAAAAAGTTTTAGCAAGTAAACCTAAAGTAGCTTTACAATTTAAAAAGTTACATACAATAAAATCTTTTTTGTTGTCGTCCATAAGTTTTTTAACATGCATAGATTGATGTAAGCACTACCACAAACAGAACAATTCCGTCATCTTTCCAACTTCCTTTGTGCTCCCTCTTTGTAGTCAAATCTCTCTCTTCCTAATTCCTGGCCATTGATCATGAAGTCTGTCAAAAGTATAGGGTAGGAAGCACATGGAACAGATAATGAGACTACCAGAAACTTTTTAGTTAATTAATTATTGCTAATTTTTATCTCACTGATTGAGAATGTGGCATCTCTTAATCCTTCTTGTTTAAGATCTCGCACAGAAACGAACCCCAGACCAAAAACACAGAAAAATGAAATCTTTGTAATTGAAGAGTGACAGGTGACCACCTAAGTTGTTGCTTTTTCTAGGTCTATGTGATTGTATGCTCTAGAGGCTTTATGACTTTTGACTGTAGTGGGATGGATTCTTTCTGTCTTCATTAGAAGGTGAATGGTTACATGACTGCACCAAGCTGGCTAGGGAATAAACACTAGACTGGGAATATGGAAAGTGGTTAGATCAGTGGAGCTGACTTTTTCACTCAGACTCATCTTTGTTCTTTGTAAGTGGCTCCTGAACAAAGCAATGGCAAGAGTTTATACTGTAAGCTGAAAGTTTTCAACTGACTATATTTTATTTGTTTTGAAAGCTTGCAAAAAAAGTTATTTTGTTGAGAGCTCAGGCTACTTTACCTTCCTGACATAACTTTCTAATTTTACATTTACAGCAAATTTAGAACAGTTTTCAGTGATTACTTCTGTGTGTGCATGCAGAGGAGAAAATGCTCTACAGATTAGGGAAGTTGTTTGAGGGGAGAAAGAAAAGACCTTGTCAGGCTGTGGTGCCTACTTCCATGTGTGTGTTGGCTTTTAAACTCAGAAGTCAGCCAACCACTGAGGCCTCTAGTGTGGTAAGCTATTAAAACAGAACAGTGATAATGGATCTTTATATAAATGTTTAAGTATTTGGAAATTTTTAAAATTTGAGAAAATTCTGCTTTAGAGAAAATCAGGGTGGGCTGTCAGGGGAGATGATTATACTCTATACCAGTGAGATGTTAATGAGATTGGCAAGGAAGTAGGGAATTTAAGAGCCCTTATTTTTAAAAAGTCTTATAGTACCAACACTTAAGATGTGTTCTGTGGCACACCACCGTAAATCACAAGGGACTGACTTGCAGAATACTAGGTAATAAAAGGGATCTGGGGCAGGTGTTTGGAGGAGGGGAACCTAAAGCTAGGATAGAGTCCAGGAAGTGGAACTAAGGTGATAATCATTTACTGGCATTTTATCGAGGGCATATGTCTGAATTAGCTTCATCTTTTTGTTGCCATAGAACCTAGCACACTGCATTGTACAGATTTGGCATTCAACACATTTTTATTATATTAAACATATATACACTTTTTTCCCCTTTGGCAGAGCACTTATGCATTTAAGGACAGAGAATTTTCATGGATATTCTAAGCATTTTAATATTTTTCTGGTCTTCTTAGACTCTTAATTTGCTGATGAAACCTTTGACTGTTATGTTCAACTTCGATATGTCAAGATGCAAATTTTCTTGAAGTCCCAGATGAAGGTTTTTCACTTAGGTATAATTTTTTCTTGATTCTCCACCAGTGGACATTTCTCACTTTTGTGCTTTTTTTCCTCCTGGAAAAATATGCATAATATAAAATTTACCTTTATAAAATAATTTTTTAAATATAAAGTTTTATGATATTAAAAGGTATATTCACATTGTTTTGCAACCATCATCACCATCCATCTTCAGGACTTTTTCATCTTCTGAAACCGAAACCTTGTAACCAGTGAATCAAAAGCTTACGATTTGTGCTTTAGTACTGACTGAACAAATAAAGTCTTCTATTTATTTATATACTGAGGAACGTGTGATCTCTTTTCCAGGAAGAAAAAGAGGCAAAAAGCAAATCTTGAATTCACACAGTAGCTTATTAATTTAATAAGAAGTAGATTATAGTTCCTGAATTTTTATACATAGGTTTTTCTCCAGTTTCCTTAAGAAATTTGTTCAGAAGCAACTACTAGGAACAACTCTTACTCTTCCAAAGTATTTCCAGTCTGTGTGTGTGTGTGTGGTGTGTGTGTGTGTGTGTGTGTGTGTGTGTCTGTAGTCTTTGTATCTAACGAGACACGGAAAGCTACAGTTTTACTTTAGGTTTTGTTTTAGTGTTGTCACTGGCTGGCTTGAACCACAGTGGTCTTCATCTACTTTTGAGGGTTGTGCCCTTGAATATGGTGACTTTACTCTGGTATCAGAGTATTTAAGGATATGCAGGATCTTATTTTTTGGTACTGTAATCTTATTTTGTTGACTTAGGCTGAAGTCTGTTATTAATCTTTACCTTTCCCTTGCTTTCCATGTAAGCAAACAAGCAAATGTCAAAAACTAGTACAGCCTACTTTCCAACAGAATGACTTCAACTCTCTTCAGTTTGTTAAACATAGGCATCTCCTAGCCTCCCTGATGAAGAGGCTATGGTCTAGCTGGCATGCCTTCTGTTTTGTTTTTCTTGGTAGGTCTTTAAGCAGAGTTGGTCTTTTAACATTGGAGAAGAGAGGTATCTATAGCAGTATTTCATAAACATTTTAGAGACAAAAGCTTATCTTTTGAGAATCTATTGAAAGTCATGAACCCTCTTCTCAGAAAAGTTACTGAGTGAACACAAATTTTTCATAAAGTGTCAGACGGTTTGAATACTCTGTGAAATATATCCTTGTGGGAGCCATCTGGACTATTAAGATCCAGTATCTGTATCAGATTCGGTAGTATATTCTGAGATACTCCATTTTCATTTTCATCATGGTTTGTGCAGAATACATAGTGGAAAAGCTTGAATAAAATTATAACAGTCTCACAGTTCAGTTTTATGTCCTTTGTGAAATGGATGCTGTTTTTACTATAAAACTTTGACAAGTAGGTTCAAGATGTTGGTACACTTTTCTGAGTTGCCCGGTTTCGACAGTAGATAGGTCTCTGAGAATAAATTGATCTGTATTGTATACTGTGAAAGTTGGATAAGGTTATGTTTTCAAACTTTGGTTTGCCTATGATTTCTCATATGTTTCTGTCACTTTTTTTCTTTCTTACTTCTGTTGTATAGGAAGTACAGAGGAAATACAGAAGGGCAAATTAACAGTGGAAACATTATTATTATTATTTTTTAGGGCATAAGAATCCTTTTTTTTTGAATGGACAAATTTTTTTTTCAGTTTTATTTATTTATTTAACTTTACAATATTGTATTTGTTTTGCCATACATTGACATGAATCCACCATGGGTGTACATGTGTTCCCCATCCTGAATGCCCCTCCTACCTCCCTCCCCATCCCATCCCTCTGGGTCATCCCAGTGCACCAGCCCAGAGCACCCTGTATCATGCATCAGTTTTTGACTTGAAACAGCTAGAGGTAGCATAGTATGAGTAAACTTAAAATTGGTATGTTCAGTATGCCTTAAAATTGGTCACATTTTATATGACATAAAAAGGTATTTTGGTGAAGACTAACCTTTTTTTCACAGAGCAAATATTCCTTTTTCTGTACAGGTGATCTTCTTAATCAATGTCATAGAGAAACTGAGGACTTTTAAGCAGAAACTGTCTTGACTTTCATGACTTTTTTAACTATGTGTCTCCACCATTCTTTATTCCTTCAACTCCAGTTTCAGAGGAAGAGGCTATTCCTCTGTTTAAGACTATTTCTTCCACTTGTGCTCAGTCTTATTTCTTTGTTCTGTCAAATGTTTCAACTTTCTCTTCCTTGCTTTTTTCTGTTTTTCTTCAATCTTTCCTTTCCAATGACTGCTTTCATTTTACATTTGATGCGCTCAGGTCTTCCTTTCATCAGTCATACCACTGTATTTCCTCTTCCTGTCGCCAAACCAGTCAGTGCTCTTCTTCCATATTTCCTGTCTCATTGAAAGATATCATTGTTCATCCAAGAAAGAAATTTGCCATGCTAAGGGTTTTGATATCTGGGTGGTGATCTAAGTGTAATCAGTATAGTAAGTAAAATATTAGTGGGATGAGGGGAGTATACATATATTGTAAGGTAAAAATGCACTGTATTAGTAAAAGCAGAATATTATAACTATGGAGATTCTTACTTCCTGGGATAGTTTGGAAATCGTAGTGTTGGGAAATAGTGGTGGACTAAGTAGCGGGGCTCTTTTTCCAACTTTTACTGCATGTAGTAGTGCATGACAGCTAACTGAAGGTTTTTCAAAAAATTTGGTACCATCATCTTCAAAAGAAAGAACATTTATATCGAATAGCTGTATATTTGTAAATATAAATTTTATGTGTATATTAATTTCAGTAGTAGTATACATATGTTTCTAAACTTTTTGATTATGATTATATACCTCCAGTAAAACTTTTTGTGTATGTATGCATTATATATGTATATGTTATTTATTTATAAGTGGTATACATATGTACTACTCTTTTTTTTTTTTTTTTTTAGTATTGTATTGGTTTTGTATTATATTGGTTTTGCCATACATTGACATGAATCCGCCATGGGTGTACATGTGTTCCCCATCCTGAACTCCCCTCCCGCCTCCCTCTCCATCCCATCCCTCTTGGTCATCCCAGTGTACCAGCCCCGAGCATCCTGTATCATGCATCGATCCTAGACTGGGAATTCGTTTTACATATGATAATATACATATTTCAGTGCCATTCTCCCAAATCATCCCACCCTCTCCCTCTCCCACAGGGTCCAAAAGACTGTTCTATACATCTGTCTCTTTTGCTGTCCCGTATACAGGGTTATCGTTACCATCTTTCTAAATTCCATATATATGTGTTATTATACTGTATTGGTGTTTTTCTTTCTGGCTTACTTCACTCTGTATAATAGGCTTCAGTTTCATCCACCTCATTAGAACTGATTCAAATGTATTCTTTTTAATGGCTGAGTAATACTCCATTGTGTATATGCACCACAGCTTTCTTATCCATTCCTCTGCTGATGGACATCTAGGTTGCTTCCATGTCCTGGCTATTATGAACAGTGCTGCGATGAACATTGGGGTACATGTGTCTCTTTCAATTCTGATTTCCTCTGTGTATATCCCCAGCAGTGGGATTGCTGGGTTGTATGGCAGTCCTATTTCCAGTTTTTTAAGGAATCTCCACGCTGTTCTCTATCGTGGCTCTACTAGTTTGCATTTCCACCAACAGTGTAACAGGGTTCCCTTTTCTCCACACCCTCTCCAGCATTTATTGCTTGTAGACTTTTGGATAGCAGCCATTCTGACTGGCGTGAAGTGGTACCTCATTGTGATTTTGATTTGCATTTCTCTGATAATGAGCGATGTTGAGCATCTTTTGATGTGTTTGTTAGTCATCTGTATGTCTTCTTTGGAGAAATGTCTGTTTAGTTCTTTGGCCCGTTTTTTGATTGGGTCATTTATTTTTCTGGAATTGAGCTGCAGGAGTTGCTTGTATGTTTTTGAGATTAATTCTTTGTCCATTGCTTCATTTGCTATTATTTTCTCCCATTCTGAAGGCTGTTTTTTCACCTTGCTTGTTTCCTTGTTGTGCAGAAGCTTTTAATTTTAGTTAGGTCCCATTTGTTTATTTTTGCTTTTATTTCCAGTATTCTGGGAGGTGGGTCATAGAGGATCCTGTTGTGATTTATGTCAGAGAGTGTTTTGCCTATGTTCTCCTCTAGGAGTTTTATAGTTTCTGGTCTTACATTTAGATCTTTAATCCATTTTGAGTTTATTTTTGTGTGTGGTGTTAGAAAGTGATCTAGTTTCATTCTTTTACAAGTTGTTGACCAATTTTCCCAGCACCACTTGTTAAAGAGATTGTCTTTACTCCATTGTATATTTTTGCCTCCTTTATCAAAGATAAGGTGTCCATAGGTGTGTGGGTTTATCTCTGGGCTTTCTATTTTGTTCCATTGATCTATATTTCTGTCTTTGTGCCAGTACCATACTGTCTTGATGACTGTGGCTTTGTAGTAGAGCTTGAAGTCAGGCAGGTTGATTCCTCCAGTTCCATTCTTCTTTCTCAAGATTGCTTTGGCTATTCGAGGTTTTTTGTATTTCCATATAAATCTTGAAATTATTTGTTCTAGTTCTGTGAAAAATACCGCTGGTAGTTTGATAGGAATTGCATTGAATTTGTAGATTGCTTTGGGTAGTATATTCATTTTCACAATATTAATTCTTCCGATCCATGAACATGGTATATTTCTCCATCTGTTAGTGTCCTCTTTGATTTCTTTCACCAGTGTTTTATAGTTTTCTATATATAGGTCTTTTGTTTCTTTAGGTAGATATATTCCTAAGTGTTTTATTCTTTCCGTTGCAATGGTGAATGGAATTTTTTCCCTTAATTTCTCTATTTTCTCATTATTAATGTATAGGAATGCAAGGGATTTTTGTGTGTTGATTTTATATCCTGCAACTTTACTATAGTCATTGATTAGCTCTATTAGCTCTAGTAATTTTCTGGTGGAGTCTTTAGGGTTTTCTATGTAGAGGATCATGTCATCTGCAAACAGTGAGAGTTTTACTTCTTCTTTTCCAATTTGGATTCCTTTTATTTCTTTTTCTGCTCTGATTGCTGTGGCCAGAACTTCCAGAACTATGTTGAATAGTAGCGGTGAGAGTGGGCACCCTTGTCTTGTTCCTGACTTTAGGGGAAATGCTTTCAATTTTTCACCATTGAGGATAATGTTTGCTGTGGGTTTTTCATATATAGCTTTTATTATGTTGAGGTATGTTCCTTCTGTGCCTGCCTTCTGGAGGGTTTTTTTTTTTTATCATAAATGGATGTTGAATTTTGTCAAACGCTTTCTCTGCATCTATTGAGATAATCATATGGCTTTTATTTTTCAATTTGTTAATGTGGTGTATTACACTGATTGATCTGTGGATATTGAAGAATCCTGGCATCCCTGGGATAAAGCCCATTTGGTCATGATGTATGATCTTTTTAACGTGTTGTTGGATTCTGTTTGGTAGAATTTTGTTAAGGATTTTTGCATCTATGTTCATCAGTGATATTGGCCTGTAGTTTTCATTCTTTGTGGCATCTTTGTCAGGTTTTGGTATTAGGGTGATGGTGGCCTCATAGAACGAGTTTGGAAGTTTACCTTCCGCTGCAATTATCTGGAAGAGTTTGAGTAGGATAGGTGTTAGCTCTTCTCAAAATTTTGGTACAATTCAGCTGTGACGCCGTCTGGTCCTCAGCTTTTGTTTGCTGGAAGATTTCTGATTACAGTTTCAATTTCTGTGCTTGTGATGGGTCTGTTAAGATTTTCTATTTCTTCCTGGCTCAGTTTTGGAAAGGTACAACTGTACCTTTCTAAGAATTTGTCCATTTCTTCCATGTCGTCCATTTTATTGGCATATAGTTAGTTGCTGATAGTAGTCTCTTATGATCCTTTGTATTTCTGTGTTGTCTGTTGTGATCTCTCCATTTTCATTTCTAATTTTATTGATTTAATTTTTCTCCCTTTGTTTCTTGATGAGTCTGGCTAATGGTTTGTCTATTTTATCTTCTCAAAGAACCAGCTTTTGGCTTTGTTGATTTTTGCTATGGTCTCTTTTGTTTCTTTTGCATTTATTTCTGCTCTAATTTTTAAGATTTCTCTCCTTCTACTAACCCTGGTGTTCTTCATTTCTTCCTTTTCTAGTTGCTTTAGATGTAGAGTTAGGTTATTTATTTGACTTTCTTCTTGTTTCTTGAGGTATGTCCGTATTGCTATGAACCTTCCCCTTAGCACTGCTTTTACAGTGTCCCACCTGTTTTGGGTTGTTGTGTTTTCATTTTTATTCATTTTTATGCATATTTTGATTTCTTTGATGATTTATTGGTTATTCAGCAGCATGTTGTTCATCCTCCATATGTTGGAATTTTTAATAGTTTTTCTCCTGTAATTGAGATCTAATCTTACTGCATTGTGGTCAGACAAGATGCTTGGAATGATTTCAATTTTTTTGAATTTACCAAGGCTAGATTTATGTATGGCCCAGGATGTGATCTATCCTGGAGAAGGTTCCATGTGCACTTGAGAAAAAGGTGAAATTCATTGTTTTGGGGGTGAAATGTCCTATAGATATCAATTAGGTCTCATTGGTCTATTGTATCATTTAAAGTTTGTGTTTCCTTGTTAATTTTCTGTTTAGTTGATCTATCCATAGGTGTGAGTGGGGTATTAAAGTCTCCCATTATTATTGTGTTATTGTTAATTTCCCCTTTCATACTTGTTAGCATTTGTCTTACATATTGTGGTGCTCCTATGTTGGGTGCATATATATTTATAATTGTTATATCTTCCTCTTGGATTGATCCTTTGATCCTTATGTAGTGTCCTTCTTTGTCTCTTTTCACAGCCTTTGTTTTAAAGTATATTTTATCTGATAGGAGTATTGCTACTCCTGCTTTCTTTTGGTCTCTATTTGCATGTAATATCATTTTCCAGCCCTTCACTTTCAGTCTGTGTGTGTCCCTTGTTTCGAGTTGGGTCTCATGTAGACAACATATATAGGGGTCTTGTTTTTTGTATCCATTCAGCCAGTTTTTGTTTTTTTGGTTGGGGCATTCAACTCATTTACATTTAAGGTAATTATTGATGAGTATGATCCCATTGCCATTTACTTTATTGTTTTGGGTTCGAGTTTATACACCCTTTCTGTGTTTCCTGTCAGAGAAGATCCTTTAGCATTTGTTGGAGAGCTGGTTTGGTGGTGCTGAATACTCTCAGCTTTTGCTTGTCTGTGAAGCTTTTGATTTCTCATTCATATTTGAATAAGATCCTTGTGGGTACAGTAATCTAGGCTGTAGGTTATTTTCTTTCATCACTTTAAGTATATCCTGCCTTTCTCTCCTGGCCTGAAGAGTTTATATGGAAAGATCAGCTGTTATCCTTTTGGGAGTCCCCTGGTGTGTTATTTGTTGTTTTTCCCTTGCTGCTTTTAATATCTGTTCTTTGTGTTTGATCTTTGTTAATTTGATTAATATGTGTCTTGGGGTGTTTTGCCTTGGGTTTATCCTGTTTGGGACTCTCTGGGCTTCTTGGACTTGGGTGATTATTTCCTTCCCCATTTTAGGGAAGTTTTCAACTATTATCTCCTCAAGTATTTTCTCATGGTCTTTCTTTTTGTCTTCTTCTTCTGGGACTCCTATGATTCAAATGGTGGGGTGTTTAATATTGCCCCAGAGATCTCTGAGATTGTCCTCATTTCTTTTAATTCATTTTTCTGTTTTCCTCTCTGTTTAATTTATTTCTACTATTCTATCTTCTACCTCACTTAGCCTATCTTCTGCCTCCATTATTCTGTTGATTCCCTCCAGAGTGTTTTTGATCTCATTTATTGCATTATTCATTATATATTGACTCTTTTTTATTTCTTCTAGGTCCTTGTTAAACCTTTCTTGCATCTTCTCAATCCTTGTCTTCAGGCTATTTATCCGTAACTCCATTTTGTTTTCAAGATTTTGGATCATTTTCACTATCATTATTTGGAATTCTTTTACCAGGTAGATTCCCTAACTCTTCCTCTTTTGTTTGGTTTGGTGGGCATTTATCTTGTTCCTTTACCAGTTGGGTATTTCTCTGCCTTTTCATCTTGTTTATATTGCTGTGTTTGGGGTGACCTTTCCATATTCTGGCAGTTTGTGGTTCCTCTTTATTGTGGAGGTTCCTCACTGTGAGTGGGGTTGGATGGATGGCTTGTCAAGGTTTCCTGGTTAGGGAAGCTTGTGTCAGTGTTCTGGTGGGTGGAGCTGGATTTCTTCTCTCTGGAGCACAATGAAGTGTGCAGTAATGAGATGTCAGTGGGTTTGGTGTGACTTTGGGCAGCCTGAATATTGAAGTTTAGGGCTATGTTCCTGTGTTGTTGGAGAATTTGTGTGGTATGTCTTGCTCTGGAACTTGTTGGCCCTTGGGTGGTGCTTGGTTTCAGTGTAGGTATGGAGGCGTTTGATGAGCTTCTATTGATTAATGTTCCCTGGAATCAGGAGTTCTCTGGTGTTCTCAGAATTTGGACTTAAGCCTCCTGCCTCTGGTTTTCAGTCTTATTCTTAAAGTAGCCTCAAGACTTCTCCATCTATACAGCACCGAAGATAAAACATCTAGATTAAAGATGAAAAGTTTCTCCACAGTGAGGGACACCCAGAGAGGTTCACAGAGTTACATGGAGAAGAGAAGAGGGAGGAAGGAGACAGAGGTGGCCAGGAGGATAAAGCGGGAATCAAAAGGAGAGAGAGATCTAGCCAGTAGTCCATTTCCTAAGTGTTCTCCACAGCCCAGAACACACAAAGAGTTTCACAGAGTCGGGTATAGAAGAGAACAGGGAGGGAGGAGATAGAGGCGACCTGGTGGAGAAAAAGGAGAGTCCAAAGCGGGAAGAGAGCAGTCAAGCCAGTAATCTCGCTCCTAAGTAAAAATGGGTACTAAATATTGGGTTCTTAAAGGTACAAAATTGATAACAAATAACCAAAAAGCAAAGATTAAAAATCTAGAGTAGAGGTTGGATTCTTAAAAATACAATATTAAAGAAAAAAAACATTGTCACAAAAATTATAAAATATATATATATATTAAGTTTGCTTTAAAAAATAGGGTCTTTTTTCTTTTTTGCAAAGTAATAGTTGGACACAACTGAGCGACTGAACTGAACTGAACTGAATAGCAAGTTATAAAAATGAAAATTAAAGGAGTGATAGAGGACTTAAAAATAAAAAAAAATTTTTTAAACTTAAAGAATGATAATAGTAAAAATATATCTAGGACTTTCTCTGGTGTTGTTGTTGACAATGTGGGGTCAGTTCATTTTCAGATAGTTCCTTGATCTGGCTTATACTTCCCAAGATCTATAGGCCCCTTCCTATGTAGTCGGTGCTAACAACAGGGTTTTAATCTATTGTACCTGTCACTTCCAAGGTGGTTCCCTCTGTTTTAGCTTCTTCTGTTTGCTGGTCTCTTCAGTGTCTAATTTCCACCCTGACACAGGGGGCAGTGGTGGACACTTTTTTAGGCTCCCTTGTTTAGTCGTGCTATGGGGAGGGAGAAACACTGCAAACAAATAACACTGGTGTGTGCTCGCAGTGTCTTGGCCACACTGGGCCTGCCCCTGCTCATGGCGTGTGTGCTTTCCCTGTCTATGCTGCTTAGGCTCTAGATTGCTCTGCTGGGAACTCTCTGAGGCCAGCCCTGGGTTGTATGCACTTCCCAGGTCTAAGCCGCTCAGGTACAGGTACTGGGGTACTCCACAAAGGCACAGACTCAGTTGGGCCTGCATTTTGTGCCCGTCCCAGGTCTAAGCAGCTCAGGTGACCAGGTGCTTGGCAAGTGCAGTCGCTGCGACTTATCGCCTCCCCCCGTCCCTGCTGCTGGGTTTTCTGGGTGTACAACTGGCGTACCTTCTCAGGTGTGCCGTATGTCTCTTCTGGGGAGCTGATCTCTGGCTGCGACCCTCCCAGTGGATGTCGACTGTCCAGAATCCCAAGAAGTCTTGGTTAGCAAGGAATTCTGCTTGCAGTTTGGTAGATGATGCCTCTCTGGGGCAGCAATTCCCCGCTTCCGGCTGCCTTTGCCTGCTTGTTAGCGGAGGGGGATGGTCTGCAGCTGGCTAGCTCTGCTCGGTCCTTTGTTCTGTGAGCGGGCCTGGCAGTGTCTTAGGTTTGGGCTTTATCACAGGGTAGCTATCCCACTGTCTGGTTTGCTATCTCAAGTTAGTTCCGTCTGATTGCCCTCGGGACATTTAGGCAGGGTCCTTACTCTAAGCAATGCAGCCCACGCCTCCCTGCCCAGCCCCTGCTTGCTAGTGGCAGATGAGGGTGTCTGTGCTGCTTCTCCGCTGGGAGCTACTGTTGGGCATGTAATCTGTGGGGTTTAATTATTTATTTATTTTTCCTCCCAGTTATGTTGCCCTCTGAGGTTCCAACACTTGCCACAGACCCGCCTGTGAGAGTGTTGCCTGGTGTTTGGAAACTTCCTTTTTAAGACTCCCTTCCCAGGACGGATCTCCATCCCTACCTCTTTTGTCTCTCTTTTTATCTTTTATATTTTTCCCTACCTTCTTTTGAAGACAATGGGCTGCTTTTCTGGATGCCCGATGTCCTCTGCCAGCATTCAGAAGTTGTTTTGTGGAATTTACTCAGTGTTCAAATGTTCTTTTGATGGATTTGTTGGAGAGAAAGTGATCTCCGCGTCCTATTCCTCTGCCATCTTAGGACCACACGTTCCCCCCCCCCCCCCCCCNNCCCCCCCCCCCCCGCCGCTCCGCCGTACCACTCTTATTAGCTACTATCTTTAGGCAGGATATATAGTTAGGGAGAGATTCATTGTTAGCAATGTGTTTAAATCCCCTTTTTAAATAGTCATTTTATAATTTCAAATTCAGGGTGTTATTTTCTGTCAGATTTACTTTGATCATCGTTATGTTTGCCACAGGGCTTCCCTGATGGCTCAGTGGTAAAGAAGCTGCCTTCTATGCAGGAGACATGGATTCAATCCATAGAGTCGGCAAGATCCTCTGGAGGAAGAAATGACAACCCACTCCAGTGTTCTTGCTTAGAGAATCCCATAGACAGAAGAGCTTGGCAGGCCACAGTCCGTGGAGTGGCAAGGAGCTGGATGTGACTGAGGTGACCGAGCATGCATGCATGCATATTTGCCACATACTATATTTTATGGAGAGGTCTTACCAGGTGTATCCGTTATCTATTTCTCTTAACAAGGGGTGTAGGGGTTAAGTCGCTCAGTTGTGTCTGACTCTTTGCGGCTCCATGGACTGTAGCCTACCAGCCTTCTCCGTCCATGGGATTCTCCAGGCAAGAATACTGGAGTGGGTTACCATTTCCTTCTCCAGGGGATCTTCCTGACCCAGGGATTGAACCTGGGTCTCCTGCATTGGAGGTAGACGCTTTAACCTCTGAGCCACCAGGTAAGCTTAAAAATAATGCTTGCATATTTTTTCTTTTTAAATGTTAATTGAGTGGCATCATGGTAGAGCTGATGCTTAGAATAGAGATTGGTTCATGTTAACTCTTGGCTTTTTTTTTTCCCCTTGGCTGAGCCACGTGGCTTCTGGAATCTTAGTTCCCTCACCAGGAATGGAACCTGTGCCCTTGACAGTGAAAGCACGGAGTCCTAACCACCAGACCACCATGGAATTCCCTGATGTATTTTTTTCTTATGATTCCGTGCATTAGCAACTCACACTGGGCACAGCAAGAGAATTTATCTGCTGTCTTCACCTGGAAAATACTAATGTGGCTGGCTGGCAGTTGGTGCCAGCTGTTGTCTTGGTTCTGTACCTAAACTGCACCCTGTTACCCTACTCCCCCAGTGCCAAGTAGGCTGAACTGTGCTTCCGCATGGCATGGTGGTCTTCCTAATAGCATTCCTCATAGCATGGGTTC
The DNA here is from genome assembly GCA_006410935.1 of Redunca redunca. Classification (NCBI taxonomy): domain Eukaryota; kingdom Metazoa; phylum Chordata; class Mammalia; order Artiodactyla; family Bovidae; genus Redunca; species Redunca redunca. The sequence continues at coordinate 208,508 of SJYQ01004270.1, forward strand.
AGACAGAGAAAGAGAGCTGAAGCTGCTAGACCTCTTAAGACCTGGACTCCAGAATTTTGCAATGTCCATCACTTTCTGTTAGCCAAAAGCAAGTCACAAAGCCAGTCCAGATTAAAGAGAGTGGAGAAATGGTCTCTATCTCTTTATAGAAGCAGCAGAATCACATTGCTAAGGGACATGCACACAGGCAGGCTTGATTCACTGGGGACCAATATTAAATGTGCTTCCCAGGTGGTGCTAGTGGTAAAGAACCCACCTGCCAGTTCAGGATTTTGCAAGAGACACAGGTTTGATCCCTGGGTAGGGAAGATGTCTGGAGGAAGGCAGGGCAACTCACTCCAGTGTTCTTGCTGAGGGTCCCATGGACAGAGTAGCCTGGCAGGCTACAGTCCATAGGATCACAAAGAGCCAAACATGACTGGAGTGACTTAGCATGCATAGCATGCAATATTATAATGGTCTTACCGCACTAGGATGCAGATAGGTGTTAACCCTGTTTATTAGTATTATTTCAAATGACCATGCATATCTAGGAATATGCTGAAACTATTTCTACAAGTTTAACTAAAACTAGGTAGTATAACCTAATTTTCATGTACAGCATATGTAATCTATAATATATCACACTAAACTGAAAGAAAATCAACAAATGACAATATTACTATCAACCACTCTGTCCTCCTTTTTCCTTAATATATATATTTTGAATTCCATATGTGGTATTTGACTATCGGAGGAAGAGGGTATCAGTGTCATTCCTTAAATCAAATGTTAGTAACTTAGTTTCTTTCTTTGTTCTTTAAAAATAAATACAAATACAAGTACTAATGTATTGCTTTTGCATAACCTTGTCGGTAGACACCACCCCACCTGGGAGACCATCGGTCTAACTGATGTGGAACAGTTATGTGCCACAAGTCTGTGCCACTTGTTTGTGTTCACCCTGATAAAGTCAGTGATTCAGCATGACAGCTTTGCCACTGCACTAGACTAAACCGCAGAGTCCTTCTCAGTGGACCAAGCCAGCTTTCACAAATAGATCATAGATGACACATGAGATAAAATGTGTTTGTTATTCTGGTTATAAGAGATTAATTCCACTTGTGGAAGAGGTAATGTGTTCGTATATTTTGTAGTTGGTGTTTGGAAAAGATCTTTTCAACAGTATGTGTGTATGTTTTTGAGGGTTTGCTTCAGTAAGTTGGGGAGATAATCCCTTCCATCTCTGCTTTAGTAATTTTCTTTTTTGTTCAATCATCAATGGTAACTTTCCTTTGGTTTCCACATTCAAAGAAATTTAATAGCATTTTAATATATTTTAAACTTGCGTGTAGATGGGAATTGGAAACAAGTGTTTATTTCCAAAATATGAGGTTTGTTTTAATCCTTTGTGTCTACAAAACTCAGTTCACAGTTATACTTTCCTGATGTTTGAGAGTTTGCTGACGTGAGTTCTTTACCTTTTGATATATGATTGTCATATTGTGCTGCTGGAGTTTTGTGCTTTTACTAAGGAGTTTACTACTTGAAAAGCTTTGTTACAATTCTGGTGTACTCACAGCTACTTCTCTTATAGTGTGGTTTTCTGTGTCCTGGTGACTCTGGAGAATGCTTCTTCCATGCAGCCAGCAGGATTAACAAATAGCCAAGCTGAACCTAACACATTCAGCCTTCTTTCCTGCTTTGACCCCATAACCTCTCCTCTGGTTGGCAGTGTGCTGGTGTTGACAGTTCTCCTGGTTCAGCCAAAGGTGAAAGATAATTGCTTGTGGAGTAGTGGTTGGGATGGTATGTGTTTTTGCAGCAAGCACCCCCACCCCCGTCCGCAGGCAAAGCTTTGGATCTGGTGCACATTTCAAAGCATGTGTTAAACTTTATGTGATACTGATTAAAATAGAGGGCTCCAGGGTGAATTGGCAGAGCCTCACAACTGCATCTGCCAAATGACATACAAAGAAATGTCTTGCTACAAATGGAAGGCCTGAATTCTGTCTATCTTAGCAATATGTAAGCCTACAGAAGGAAAGGTGACTCTGGGCATGTATACATATACAGCCCGTGGAGCATCCAGGTTTCTTTAGTAACTCCTTTGTTCCTGTGACATTCTAACGGGAAAAAAGCCTTTTTATTTTTGTTCTTCTTTAAACAACAACAGCAAAACCCATATGGAAATAATAGTTTATATTACCATGTCCTTCAGTTTGCCATTTCCATTGAACATTTATTGAAAACCTAACTTGGACTCAAGACACAGAGATGGAAGAGCTATTTACTTTCTGAAGCTAGATTTGAAGCTAGATTTTTGGAATGAGGTCCATGAATGTCGTTGAAGGAAGCAAGCTTTTACAAAGCAGATAAGATTGTGTCCAGAGGTTTTTAGGTTCAAGGTCTCCTCAGGATTCCTTTTTAAAAAGGAGTATGTATTTTTTATCATGTGTATAGATCAACACTTCCCCAGAGGGAACATAAATGGCATTAGTATTGCAGGTCATGTTTCCTTAGACAGCTTGCCTTGCTTTTATGACAGAGTTAGGCTAGAGAGACCATCAGTTCTTTAAAGAGCTTTAGGCATTTTGTTAGGGACAAAGTAAGGAATTTAGAGGCGTAATAAAGGTAAGTGGTAGACCTGCAGGAAAAGTTGAAGAGATTGGTGGAAAGAGGTGGATGAATAAAGAGGTCAGCCAGGCTTCCAATCCATGGGTGAATCAGAGGGAACAAATATTAGGGATTATAAAATGAGGAGTTGGTATGAAAAATCAATGAAAAGTAGCCACAATTATATTAATTTATGGATTTAAATAACACCACTAAACATTGATGTGTTTTATCACATTCATTCTCTTCTCCAGAAAATGAAGAATTGTTTTATCCTTTGTAGTATCCTTTCGTTTTTCAAAGTGGACCAAAGATGACTTGGAGACTTACTATTATCACCTAGGTCATATTTGAGGTGGGGAAAGATAACTTGGACAATTTCACAGGAAAAGAAAAGTACTGTGTACAGCAGATCTTGAATTGGGCAAACAATTACATTTTATTGTTCAGATTGCTTTTACAAATGCTATGTAAAAAACAAACATGAAAAAGCAAACACTGTACATATGGATATATTCCAGTTTTCAAGGTGAGACCATCAGATCTGTTTTGCTTTTAACTGTTTTCTGTGATGTATCCCATTTCTTTGTTAAATCAAATTTCATCCTCCCCCCCTCCTCTTGCTTCTCCTCTCATTTCTCCTCTTTTGTCTTTACTCTTTTGAAACAAAGGTGGAGAATGTACAGGGAACAGAAAGAGAATATGCTGGCTGTTTGCCTCCTATTTTGGAGCTTTTATTGAATTTCATACAGTTTGTTTTCTTCTGGTTTTAAAGCTCAGTTTCAGTCATGAAGATACTTATTTCTAAAGAGTATTTTCAGTTAAACTTTTGTGTAAGAGTTGTTTGGGGGGTGGGAGATTGGTAATCTGTTTTTCTCTCTGCTAGAGTTTTGGTAGGGTCAAATAGGGTTTGCCCTAAGGATATTAGTATTGACTTCATGTAAAAGAAGTTTGAAACCTAAGAGTACACTTAGTTTCCTCTCCTGGGCTTTTGTAGAATATTTTGCAGAGAGAAGAATGCAACTGGAATGTAGTTAGTCACCAATCTTAGTAGTGAATGCCACTTCTTTCCAGCTATCATTTTAGAGCTTCAAATGGGTCAGTTACCAAATGGAAGCTTCACCTGATATAAAGTAAAATTGATAAAGAATACTATGAAAACAGAAGAGGAAGGTTTACACAGTTCTTTATGTAGTCAAAGTTGTAAAACAGAAGGTGGAATAAGAAAGAAGAAATTTGTAACTTGTCAGTAAGCACATAGTATTCTTCTTATGTAACACATTCATTTCACTGTTTTATGTGTCAGAGATTATCCTTGTCTAGAAATATCCCAGAATTTGAATATAGTTTTAAAAAAGTCAAGTTTAATATCTTTATGTTTTATACTTCATATATTATTTCAGTCAATAAATACCTATTGAGTGTGTGTTAAAAACAAGTCAGTTTAGTTTGTCAGGTGGTGGTATTTGCTATGGAGACAAACCAAGCATGGAAGGAGAAAGGTTTAGCTGTTTATTTAGAGATTGGGTAAAGAATTCAGTCCTTTAATACTCTATAGCTACTTAAAATTAATTTTATATATTTAAAAGATTCATTGACTTCACATCAACCAAATCATGATGTTGTTAGAGGAGGCTACCTTTGGGAGGCAGCACTTAATGCTTCTGCTTCTTCAATAGCCCAGATTCTGACTGTAAGCAACTATTGTAAAGTAAATGGGCATACCATTTTGTATTTGTCTTTTTTTTCATAGTATCTTTGGCTAGTACAAATGCAACAGCAGATCAGCAGATAATAATATCCAATTTTTAGAAAAGTTCTTGAAACTTTAAAGAGGTTTTTATGAATTATAAATTTATATATTAGGTCAAAAATGTATTTGGATATATTTCCTCTTTTTTCTTTCTTTATTTTTTTAAATTATGAAAATATGACAACACATTTACAGGAGACTTGGAAAATACAGAACAGAGTTACATATGGTTCCACTGTGTGTTACGGATGTTTAAGTTGATAGGATTAGTTGTAGTTTCACTATCAAACTCTCAGAAATTTATAGAATGAATGTACAGAGAAGTAGAAGAATATAGTAGACCTGAAAAGCATTATAAACCAATTTGACATAATTAAGATTTATACAATTTTCACAAAACAGTAGGATACAATTTCTATTAAAGTTTCCATAGACTATAAACCGGGAGACACTGGAACATATCCACAGACATAAGACAGAAATTTCATGGTCTAAAATGATACAGAGTCTATTCTCTTATCACTGTGGAATTATGTTAGAAATCAATATCAACAGATATTTGAAAATAACCCATATATTTTCAAGTGCAGTGTGACAGTACCAAGAGAGATCTTGGACTTAGCCATTGATTGCCTCAATAAAGTTAAAAAACTGAAAAAACACAGAGCATGATTGCAGAGAAGGAAGCATTTAAATGAGAAATTAATATAGAAATGAGAAGTTAATATAAAAGATACTTTTAAAAAATTCCGTGTATCTGGAAATTAAATGTCCACTTTTAAATGGAAGGTATATCTAAGAAGCCATAGCAAGGACAATTAGAAAATATTTGTAATGGAATAAAAATGAAAAGAGAATTTACCAGGATTTGTTGCACATAGCTGAAGCTGCTCAATTCCATTAAATACAATGTGGAGTCTTGAATAAGGCAGAAAGCAAATAATGGACACTAGCATAAACTTTTGTGACATTTGAACAGAATCCACACTTTAGTGAATAATGCTGTGTCACATGCTAAATTCCTGGTGCTGTTTTTTTTTTTTTTACAATATAATATTTTTTTTTATATTCTCAGAATTGGATTAGAAGTTTCAAACTTCATTGAAAATTTTTCCTAATCACTAAGGTAACAGACTTTCTAGACTTTTAGCAGTAATGCTAGATGCCAAAATATATGGAACTTTATCAAAATTTTGAGTGAATATAAATTAGTAATCTAGCATTCTGTGCATACTGAGACAAACAAGTGGGATCAAAATGTCATAAATTTTTTAGCTAGGCAAAGATTCATAAGTTTTCTAAAATATGTATTATATTATACATACTATTTATATTACATATATAAAACAAAGTTTTTCTACTATGCTTGGTAAAGGCTTGAAAAAGAACATTAAAAATAAAGATGGAGAAATTGAAAAACAAATTAAATGAAATTGAAGCACTGAATGTGAAATGGAAAAAGTGAAACAAGCTAGATAAAAGATCATCATATAGTTCAGTTGTTTTTAAAGATGGTTGCTTATTAGATAGACATCTGGAGCTTTGGAGCAGAAAAAGCAACACCTGGGCATTTGTGTTTTTAAAAAAGTTCCAAGATAATTCTGATATGCATCTGGATTTTAAAAAGTGATTACAGGTTTTTCTATTAAATGGTAGTTTTAGTGATACAGAGTTCTGTTATTTTCTGTTGACCAGTGAAGTAAAGTGAAATCGCTCAGTCATGTCTGACTCTTTGCGACCCCATGGACTGTTGCCTGCTAGGCTCCTCCGTCCATGGGGTTTTCCAGGCAAGAGTATTGGAGTGGGTTGCCATTTCCTTTAAGTAAAAATCACAATAGTGGAAGACATTTATCAGTTTTTGCAATCGATAGCCTGACAAAAAATCAAAGATAATTACGGTTGCAAGCCATAATAGAAACATGATTAACCTAACAATATAAAACCATTACATACAATATGGGGGGTTAAGTAGACTGATGTGGTAAGTGGAAGTGCATGCGTGCACATGTTTTCATCTGCCCAGCCAGTCTATATCTTTTGGTTCATGCATTTAACCCATTTATATTTAAGGTAATTATAGATACATATCAGAGAAGGCAGTGGCACCCCACTCCAGTACTCTTGCCTGGAAAATCCCATGGATGGAGGAGCCTGGTAGGCTGCAGTCCATGGGGTTGCTGAGAGTTGGACGCGACTCAGTGACTTCACTTTCACTTTTCACTTTCATGCATTGGAGAAGGAAATGGCAACCCACTCTAGTGTTCTTGCCTGGAGAATTCCAGGGATGGGGGAGCCTGGTGGGCTGCCATCTCTGGGGTTGCACAGAGTCGGACATGACTGAAGCAACTTAGCAGTAGCAGCAGCATAGATATATATGATCCTACTCCTGTTTTCTTAGTTATTTTGGGTTTCTTTTGTGTAAGTCTTTTCCTTCTCTTGTGTTTCTTCATTAGAGAAGTTCCTTTAGCATTTGTTGTAAAGCTGGTTTGGTGGTGCTGAATTCTCTTAACTTTCGCTTGTCTGGAAAGCTTTTGATTTCTCTGTCAAATCTTAACTAGAGTTGCTGAGTAAAGTATTCCTGATTGTAAGTTCTTCTCTTTCATCACTTTAAATATATCATGCCATTCCCTTCTGGCTTGTAGAGTTTCTGTTGAGAAATTAGCTTATAACCTGATGGGAGTTCCCTTATATGTTATTTGTCTTTTTTCCCTTGTTGCTTTTCATATTTTATCTTTGTCTTTAACTTTTGTCAGTTTGATCACCACGTGTCTCGATGTATTCCTCCTTGGGTTTATTCTGCCTGGGTCTCTCTGTGCTTCCTGGACTTGGTTGACTATTTCCTTTCCCATATGAGGGAATTTTTTAGCTATTATCTCCTCAGATATTTTCTCAGATCCTTTCTCTCTTTCTTCTCCTTCTGGGACCCGTATAATGGGAATGTTGGTGCATTTACTGTTGTCCCAAAGGTCTCTTTGGCTGTCTTCTTCTTTTTTTTAAATTTCATATTCTGTTCTGTGGCAGTGATTTGCACCATTTTGTCCTCCAGCTCATTTATCCATTCCTCTGCGTCAGTTATTCTGCTATTGATTCCTTCAGGTATATTGTTCATTTCTGTTTGTTGGTTCTTAAATTCTTCTAGGTCTTTGGTAAATGTTTCTTGCATCTTCTCCTGGGATCCTGCATCATTTTCACTATCATTATTCTGAAATCTTTTTCTGGAAGGGTGCCTATCTCTACTTCATTTAATTGTTTTTTCTGGGGTTTTATCTTGTTGCTTCATTTGGGACATAACTTTCTGCTTTTTCATCCTGATTAACTTTATTTAATGTGGTGTTTGTTTTAGCCACTGTAGGATTATGATTCTTTTTGCCTCTTCTGTCTGCACTCTGATTGGGGAGGCTAAGAGCTTTGTGTAAGCTTCTTGGAAAAGTTGGGTCTTGCTCTGGTGGGCATTACTTTGCCAACAAAGGTCCGTCTAGTCAAGGCTATGCTTTTACCAGTGGTCATGTATGGATGTGAGAGTTGGACTGTAAAGAAGGCTGAGCGCCGAAGAATTGATGCTTTTGAACTGTGGTGTTGGAGAAGACTCTTGAGAGTCCCTTGGACTACAAGGAGATCCAGCCAGTCCATTCTGAAGGAGATCAGCCCTGGGATTTCTTTGGAAGGACTGATGCTAAAGCTGAAACTGCAGTACTTTGGCCACCTCATGCGAAGAGTTGACTCATTGGAAAAGACTCTGATGGTGGGAAGGATTGGGGGCAGGAGGAGAAGGGGACGACCAAGGATTAGATGGCTGGATGGCATCACTGACTCAATGGACATGAATTTGAGTGAACTCCGGGAGTTGGCGATGGACAGGGAGACCTGGCGTGCTGCGATTCATGGGGTCGCAAAGAGTTGTATATGACTGAGCGACTGAACTGAACTGAACTGGTGGGCAGGGCTGTGCTTAGTAAAGCTTTAATCCAGTTGTCTGCTGATAGATGGGGTTGTGCTCCCTCCCTGTTAGTTGTTTAGCCTGCGGTGACCCAGCCGAGGGGTCTGTGGGCTCTATGGGAGGGTTAGTGGTGACCTCCAAGACTTCTGCCACTGCCAGTGCCCCCGTCCCTGTTGTGAGACACTGCTGACCGATTCCTCCACAGATGACCCTCCAACTTTAGCAGGTAGGTCTGGTTCAGTGTCCTGCAGGGTTACTGCTCCTTTCCTCCATGACTTGGTGCATGTAGGATTTTGTTTGGGCCCTCCAAGAATAGAATCTGTTTCCCCCGGTCTTGTGGAAGTCCTGTAATCTAGTCCTGCTGGCCTTCAAAGTCAGATTCCCTGGAGATTCCCAGTGTCTTTGTTGGATATCCAGACTGGGAAGCCTGATGTGGGGTTCAGGACCTTTACAACAATGGTAGAACTTTTTTGGTATTAGTGTTCTCCAGTTTGTGGGCTGCCCTCTTGGAGAGTATGGGATTTGATTTTATTGTGATTGTGTCCCTCCTGCTGTCTCGTTGCAGCTTCTTCATCTTTGCACATGGGTTATCTTTTTTTGGTGGGTTCCAGTGTCCTCCTTTTGATGGTTGTTCAACAGCTAGTTGCAGTTTTGGTGCTCTCGCAGGAGATAAGTTCACGTCTTCTACTTTGCCGTCTTGAACCAAAGCTGTATTTCCTCTTTTTGTTGTAGGTTTTAGATAGGTTGTTAGACACATTTGTGTTGTACTGTTTTGTTTCAGGGCTGGGAAATTTCGAACTATTCAGTCTTTTGGTTGACACTGCAGCTTTTACTTTTTTCCTCTATAGTAGGATTCTTAAGGTGGATTTGTTGAACTCCTTGAAGCGCCTTCATTTTTCTGTCTTTGTGTGTGTGTGTGCATCACCTTGGTTTCTTACTTTCGTGTCCTTGCCAAGTAGTCCATGCGTCAGACCAGGTTTAGTCAGAGGAGGAGAACCACTGGGAGGGTCTTACCCAACTCCTACAATTGCGTAAGTCAGCCTGTAAGCAGAACTGTTATTTTTGTGTCTGACACTGGAGTTTGAAATCGAAAGGGAAGATAAAAGAAGAGAAAGAAGAATAAAGTAGGCGAGTAAGACAGAAGTCACAGGCATGAGTTAGAACCAAAGAGAATGGACTGAAACTCATTCTTACTGCCTCTGATTTTGATGATGTGTACATACTACAGGGGAAATGGTGCCCTGCCTCTGGGAACTAAACACATACCTGGCCTAGGAGAAGCTGAAGGCAGATCCAGGGGAAAGTGGAGTAATTGGCAGGTTTGGCTGTTGTTCTGTGCCAAAAAGCTGAACTAGCAGGTAGAACGTAGCCTGTGAGCTACAAACTAGCTGCTGCTTCATTTCCTCTCTCTACATTTTGCACTGGAATATCTCATGTCTCTCTCCTTAACTAGAAACACACAGGGAGGGGAATTGTGGGAAATGTAGTTTGGGCTAGCCAAGTTGACTCATAACTATGTGTCCATTTCCAGGACAAATAAGAACCATTACTCTATAGCAGGAGTTGCAACTACAGCCTTCCGGTGGACCACCTGTTTTTGTAAATAGAGTTTAATTGAAACATAGCCTTGCTAATTTGTTTACATGTTGTCTACTTTTGTGCTGCCAAGGCGAAGTTAAATAGTTGCAATAGCCACTGTATGGCCTGCACAGCCTGAACTATTTACTGTTTGGCTCTTTAGGAGCAAATTTACTGATCCTCATTCTATGGGAACTGAAGGACTCTTTGGATCCCAGAAGGCTCATATCTATCTAGAAACACTTCTCAAAAGCACTAGAACATTGTATTTATCCCCAGGAAGCCTTGCTAGTTTATACTTTATTTTTGTAAGCATTCCTGTTAAATTTTGTTTACCTTTGTATTTTTAAGTTTCCTGAAATGTTAATCAGAAATCGAATACAAATTACTCATGACATTATTGATTGACGTTCTTTTAAGAGCTCTATGAATTAACTGCATATTCATTGTGGTTTTTCTATAAGTTTTGTAGCTAAACGTTGTGTGTTAAGTTTTTTTTTTTTTTTAATGTGATCCTTCAGTTTATAGTTAAATTTCTTAAGGTAGGTATATTAGTTTCCTCAGGCTGTTATAAGAAAGTAACACAAATAAGGTGGCTTAAAAAAAAACCCCAGAAATTCATTCTTTCACAATTCTGGAAGCTAGAAGTCTGAAATCAAGGTGTAGACAGGACTGATTCCTTCTTGGAGCCTTAGAGAATCTGTTACATGCTTCTCCTGGTTTTTGATAGTTGACAGAAATCTTTGGCATTCTGTGGCTTGTGGCAGTGTAGCTTCAATTTCTGCATCCTTCATCACATGACATTCTCCCTGTGTGTCTGTGTCCCTTTTTCTTTTCTCATAAGGACACCAGTCATGCTGGATTAAGGCCCAGTCTGATGATCTCATATTAACTTGATTATGTCTGCAATGACAGTTTCCAAATAAGGTCTCATTTACAGGTTCTAGGAGTTAGGACTTCAACATGTATCTTGCACGGGACACAAATTGACCCTCAACAGTAGAATTTAAGTTGACTCAGTGCCTGACATGCCCTTCTTAGCAACTTTTTCTTTGTATTGTCATGCCGCAAAGAAAATGTAGAATTGAGCTTTACACACCCTAGAAAATTTTAGCATAAGAAACTTGTCCTTAGGAAAAACTGATAAAAGCTAAATAGGATGTGAAAGTGAAAGTCGCTCAGTCGTATCTGACTTTTGTGAACCCATTTTCCAGGCCAGAATACTGAAGTGGGTAGCCTTTCCCTTCTCCAGGGGATCTTCCCAACCCAGGGATTGAACCCAGGTCTCTCACATTGCAGGCAAATTCTTTACCAGCTGAGCCACAAAGGAAGCCCAAGAATACTGGAGTGGGTAGCCTATCCCTTCTCCACCAGATCTTCCCAACCCAGGAATAGAACTGGGGTCTCCTGCATTGCAGGAGGATTCTTTACCAACTGAACTATCAGGGAAGCCCTGATAAGTAGGTATAACAGGTTCTATATTCAGAAACTCAGACTATGTCAGTATACACAAGGTTGGCAAATTGATTAAAAAGACTGATTCATGATTTGTTACTAGTGTTTGTCAACAAGTCAACAGTGGTTAGTCACTGATATTTTTTATATGACCATTAAGTCTTATGTTAGATGTTGTCAAAACACTCAAAAGAAAGAATCCCTTGAGAACCTTTTCAGGAAATGTGAATTGCTGTATGATCAACTGATAAAACTGTTGAGGCCCCTTGGGAATAAAGGAATGAATCAGTTCAGTTCAGTTGCTCAGTTGTGTCCAACTCTTTGAGACCCCATGAATCCCAGCACGCCAAGCCTCCCTATCCATCACCAACTCCCGGAGTTCACTTAGACTCATGTCCATCGAGTCAGTGATGCCATCCAGCCATCTCATCCTCGGTCGTCCCCTTCTCCTCCTGTCCCCAATCCCTACCAGCATCAGAGTCTTTTCCAGTGAGTCAACTCTTTGCATGAGGTGGCCAAAGTACTGGAGTTTCAGCTTTAGCATCATTCCTTAGGTTAGTTTAATTTAGAATATAAGATACTCCTTTATTTCTTATCCTATGGAAATAAAATTATTGGTATATGCATGGGGATATGAAAAAAGCCATTTGTTAATTTGTCATTAGTTAATTGTAATGTTGCTATCCTTGGCTATCACATATCCAGAAGATACTCAAATGATGAAAAGATTGTTGATAATTTGAAACATCTGTTTAAAGGTTTTGTAGTTACTGTTGACATTTTTGTGAAGTAGGTCAGTGTTTTATCTTCTCTGCCTTATAGACTATGAGGAAAAGCAGCGTCTCTGGGCAGAATGGCTATAGAAACTTTATGATAAACTGATTTGAAATGAAGGTTTAATTCCTGGGTTTTAATAAACCATCTCTGTCACCCTTTTGTGAAGAGTTCAAACTTGTAGAACGGGTTGTCTTGGTAGAATCAGAGCTAGGATGAAAAGTTAGGCAGTATTTCCTTGAATGTCTTACATGTGTTTTGGTCAGATACTCTCTTTAACTGTACCAGAAACCTCAGGGACACTTAAGCAGCAGCTAGCTATGTTCCCTATTTGTCTGGTACATTATAGACCGCCTGGGAAAGACAGTTAGCACTGTGCACAGTTGTGCATACTCAAACTGAAATAAGGTGATCAGATTGCAAGGAGAAACAGTGGACGCCTCTGTGAGAAACAAGCATGTGTATAAGGTTCCTGGAAGAGTGAGCCACACTTTGGCACAGGACCTAGATATTAGAAAGGAGCATTGATCCGACCATTCTAACCTAATCATCTTCCTAACCTCACTCTAGAGCCAAGCAGTTGTATACCCTAGGATGTGAAACTGTGAGATTATATCATTAGGAATCCCAATTCTTCTACCTATGAGATACCCATCTTTAAACAAAGTATTTAGAGAAAGGGCATTTCTGTAAAGAATAGAGAGAGACTCCTACAAAGTGGACTGCAAGCGAGAGTATGAGGGGAAACTGCAGACAGATGGGGAAAAAGTGGAAACAGTGGGAAATTTTATTTTCTTGGGATCCAGAATCACTATGGACAGTGACTGTAGCCACGTAATTAAAAGACACTTTCTCCTTGGAAGAAAAGCCACGAGAAACCGAGACAGCATATTAAAAAGCAGAGACATCACTGCTTACAAAGGTCTATATAGTCAAAGCTATGATTTTTCCAGTAGTCATGTATAGATGTGAGAGTCGGACCATGAAGAAGGTTGAACACTAAAGAACTGATGCTTTCCAGCTGTGGCACTGCAGAAGACTCTTGAGAGTCCCTTGGACAGCAAGGAGATCCAACCAGTCCATCCTAAAGGAAGTCAGCCCTGAATATTCATTGGAAGGACTGATGCTGAAGCTGAAGCTCCAGTACTTTGGCCACCTGATTCAAAGAGCCACCTCACTGGAAAAGACCCTGATACTCGGAAAGGTTGAGGGCAGGAGGAGAAGGAGGCAACAGAGGATGAGATGGTTGGATGGCATCACTGAATCAATGGACATGAGTTTGAGTAAACTCTGGGAGATAGTGAAGGATAGGGAAGCCTAGCGTGCTGCAGTCCATGGGGTCATAAAGAGTCAGACACAACTTAACGACTGAATAACAACAAAAGAAAAGGCAATTCTATAAAGAATAGAGAGAGACTCCTACAAAGTGGACTGCAAGTGAGAGTATGAGGGGGAACTGAGGTCTAGCTGCTTTGGTAAGGATTTGAGCCAATGGGTTTAAAGACATGATATTGTTAGAGCAGGCTACTAGAAGACTTAGATTGCTGGGTCTAGAGGACATTCAGCTTGCATTTACCTTTCGGAAATTTAATATTATGGCCAGGTATGCGTTTTAATTATGGTTACCTAATTGTGAAATAAAGTAATGTCCCTTTCTTGCCAGCTGCTCTGGGCTAAAATTCTTAGAGCTGGGAATTGGCATAATTAATGTTCACATTAATTATGTATCACCTGTGAAAGTTAGCAGGTGATACATTTGAAAGTTTAAAATGGGCACCATGAGTTTAGCTTTTAATTTTACCTTAAATTACTTTTAGAACTACTGCGTTACTTTGTTGATTTTGACTTGTTTTCTCATTGGTGAAATAGGGATGGGTAATGTTAATCTATGATACAGAGTAATAAGGATAATATCATTAACCCCAATAATGTACAGCTTTGACTAGATAATTTTGTAAAAGTGCTTGGTAAATTTGGGACCCTTATCACTTATTACTAAGTTATTAGCTTTCTAAAAGACAATAGGAAAGGATCAAGACAGAACCTCCAAGAGACAGTGTTTTACATTGGATAAAATAGTGACACAAAGTAGCTCCATTATCATAATGAATGTAGCAAATTTTGTTTTATATCCCTTTAAACCTTACCCTTACACTGTGTGCCTACTGAATCTCCAATTCCAGCACCTGCATTTCTTTGCCTAAAAGTTTTCTTTGGATGTCAGAGATAGGGAATTAATTCCACTCCCCACACCCTCAATCAATAACTGATGGAAATTGGTGTAATACTTCACCTCCCCTGCCCATCAGGGGTAGGATGGTATAAAATACTTCTGAGGCAGGAATTCTGTACTATCTCTGCTCACTCTGTGGAATTGTCTCAGTTGACCTAATTTACTTGATAATAGATCCTTTATTGGTTTCTTTCTTTTCATTGTCTCACTTACTTCTTCATGTCCCTACCAGCCCTTCCTGGGGTCTTCTCCAAAATGAATTCTTTGGACTGAAAAGCTTGTCTCTGGGGGAACTTAAGACAATAATTAATAGCAATGAAAAGTCTGGACTGTGCTTCTATACCTACTCAGAAGTAAATGTGAGTTTCTAGTGGTCCAAGACAAAGAATATGTACATAGCCACTCAACTCCAACTCCCATTGAAGTTATAGCCCCCCTTTTCTTCTCCTACCTGTGCAGTGATCTGGATGACAGTTCCTTGGGGAGAAATTTCCTTTGTCAGTATCTTTTGGTGATTATTTTTTTTTGCTGTTCAAATTATTCCAGTTAGGAGCTTCTAGAATCCTTCATGCTTGCCAGCATTTTAAGAAGTCTAGGAAGGAAAAGACTGGGAATTCCAGCATTTAGTAAGTAGACTCTCATGCTTAATCCCCCATTTTCAAAATAATACTTATATTCCCCAGTTCAGAGACTTTCTATCTTTTTGCTGTGGTGAGGGAAGGATAGGTGGTGCCCAGATGAAGTTAGAAAGGGGAATCTGAGAGTCTAATTGTTTCTTAGACATACTTTCAGCTTAGCTTATCCAAGCTTCCTTTCTGCCCTCGCTTCCAGAAATACCCAGTACTACCGATGTGGTGAAAGCTAGGCTGCCGCTTGGTCTTCCCCGATGCTTGCTTTGTCTGCTTACCACCTGGGCCCTCTACTTTGCAGCCTCCAACATTTCTGCTGTTGCTTCTTCTGTACTCCTTGATTTTTGTGGGTTTATGCTTTTAAAGCTCAGTGCACATGCTCAGTCCAGTATTCTTGCCTGGAAAATTCCATGGACAGAGGGACCTGGTGGGCTATAGTCCATGGGGTTGCAAAGAGTTGGACACGACTAAGCAGCTATCAGTGTCACTTCACTTCACATGCTCAATCTGCCATCTTTAACTTGAAATCATAGACGTTAGTTTTTACCAAAGAAAACATAATAAAAGAAGGCTGTATATCCAGCAGTATTGATTAATATAGTAGATGGTGTATAGTGCTCCCGTAGTTAACTATGTATTTCTGAGCATCTGAGGAAGAACATTCCATATGATTATTTCTTTTTGGATTATTCATAAAATGATGTTAAGTAAGAAAAACATAGACAAAAATGAAAGTTGGGGAAAAAACTAAGATCTTGTGATTTTAGTGGCATGAGGTATATATTCTCTATTTGTTAGGGTATTTGTGCTGAGTATCATTGTTTGGGATGTAAGTACTATATGTATGTATTGTACAGGTCCTCTTCTTTTATAGTAGAATGAAATAAGACTATAGCAAGAGTATTTACTTACTATTGCTTCTGGAAGGCAAAGAATCTGCCTGCAATGTAGGAGACCTGGGTTCGATCCCTGGGTTGGGAAGATTCCCCAGGAGAAGGGAATGGCTACCTGCTCTAGTATTCTTGCCTGGAGAATTCCATGGATGGAAGGGCCTGGTGAGCTACAGTCCTTGGAGTCACAGAGAGTTAGACATGACTGAGAGTCTTTGGGCTTTCCTGGTGGCTCAGATGGTAAAGAATCTACCTACAAAGCAGGAGACCTGGGTTTGATCCCTCCATTGGGAAAATCCCCTAGAGAAAGGAATGGCTGCCTACTACAGTATGCTTGCCTGGAGAATTCCATGGGCAGAGGAGCCTGGTGGGCTGCAGTCCATGGAGTTGAAAAGAGTTGGACATGACTGCATGACTAACACTTTCACTTTCCCCATGAGAAGTTCAGTCTTTAAATATAAATAACTTAGAAAGTTTGGTTAATTTTACTGATGGAATGAATAAAGAATTAAGACTCTTGCTATGGTTACGCAGAAGTCTCCAAACAGAACACTAATCCTTCAATTCTGAAACCTGGACTTTTTCAGGTACTACTTCTTGGCAAAAAATCTGTGCCATAGTCATAGTTTTACTTCAGTAGGACTATCGATTATATAATTCTACATTCTAAGATTCCTATTGACTAGTGAATTTTTCCCTAAGAGAATGTCTTTCTCCCATCACCCATGGTAGAGTCTTATCTTATTGTATCTTAAACTGCATTAACTCAGTTAATTTTGTATGTAGCATATTTGTTAAGTTACAGAATTCTGTGGGTGGTTTTTCTATCAGGACTCTTTTGCCTCTTAGACTTAAAAGCTTGAGCCTACCTAAGGAAATTCGCTTTTCAAAACTCCAG
This sequence comes from Redunca redunca, assembly GCA_006410935.1. Classification (NCBI taxonomy): domain Eukaryota; kingdom Metazoa; phylum Chordata; class Mammalia; order Artiodactyla; family Bovidae; genus Redunca; species Redunca redunca. Next base: position 225,250 of record SJYQ01004270.1, read on the forward strand.
ACTTAACGTATGATGGAACTTAAAAGAAAAACTCTTGGCTGAGCTTGAATGCTGAGAGCCAGCTAAGTGGTTTTCTCTGTCTGGAGAAAATTGGAAAAAGGGAATTATTAAGCCCAGCAAATGTAGTTGCTGATGGAAATGCTGACATACTAGTCTTGCTTGGTGCCACTGTTGTAAGAAGTCGATCAGTATTAGATGCATTGTAAGAGCTGCTGCTTATGTACAAGTTGTGTCTTGTAGACTGTCACACATAAATAAACCCCTTCAAAAAATGTTAAGTGATTTTCATAAAAAACATTTATTTTGTTCCCTGTCTTAAGCCAAATTCTTGTTGTTTATGGCTTCCTGTACCCAACAGTTCCTGATTGTCTCAAAAAGCAAAACATACCCTGCATGGATTAAGCTGCTGAAATGCCTCTCAGGCATTGTTTATGAGTCTGCTCTCTTTATTTTCAGAGAGAAAGCGAATACTTTAATGTCTTCCATATTCCATAAATCTGTCCCATGCTGCAGTTCAAAGCTGTGTGTGTTTTTGTTAGAAGGTACTTTCTGGTTGTACTTAGGGAAGAAAAGCTGCCTAAGAATGTTAGTGAATATTTGGGTGGTGGTGGCAGACTCCCCTAAAAAAGGATTTGTACTGGTTAAAAGGGCTCTTGAGTTTTTAGCTCAAGAAAGAAGCCATCAAAGGTGCTGTTAGAGTTAGTAGTAGTGTAGTAGCTCTTTGATTGCTTTGCACCAGTCAGTTTCCTGTTTGGCTCATCCTTTGAGACCAGTTTTCCCTCCAGGCAGGCTTGCTGATTTACCACTTTTGACTCCACTGCTAAGTAGCATATTGAGTGTGCTTGTCTAGTGGTGTCAGGAGAGGGAAACTGGACTTCACTTCTCCCTAAAACTCTGTCTGTCTCTGGAGACTAAGCAAAATGTAATCTGAGCTGGAGGTCAAAGTTTGCTTTTTTCTTAACTTTTTTTTTTTGGAAAAATGTCAAACATGCAGAAAAGCTGAAAGAATTTTACAGTTGAAAGTCATACTTATCTACCACCTAGATTCTACAGTTGAGGTGGAGTCGCTCAGTCATGTCCGACTCTTTGCGACCCAATGGACTGTAACCTACTAGGGCTTCTCCGTCCATGGGATTCTCCGTTCTTGGGATTCTCCAGGCAAGAATAAGAATACTGGAGTGGATTGCCATTTCCTTCTCCAGGGGATCTTCCCAACCCAGGGATTGAACCCGGGTCTCCTGCGTTGGAGGCAGACGCTTTAACCTCAGAGCCACCAGGGAAGCCCGATTCTACAGTTACCATTCTTGTTTTGTTATCTAATCTATTAATATTACTCCTCAACGCATCACATCTTTTTTTAAAAAATGAATTTCAAGGTAAATTTGAGACATCAGTACACTTCATCTCCAAATACTCCAGCATGTATAACATTAGCTAGAGTTCAGTATTCATTTAACTATTTCTTGGAGGTAAAAGGTGGTGCTAGTGGTAAAGAACCCACCTGCCAGTGCAGGAGACATAAGAGATGCCAGTTCAGTCTCTGGGTTGGGAAAATCCCCTGGAGGAGGGCGTGGCAACTCACTTCAACATTCTTGCTTGGTGAATCCCCAATGGACAGAGGAGCCTGGCAGGAGTCACAAAGAGTTGGACATGACTTAGGTGACTGTGCACGCATGCATGCACGCATGCATAATATGTACAAATCCGAAGTGTTTTTAGTAAGTCAAGATATAGAACATTACCATCTCCTTAGAAAGTTCTCTCATACTCCTTTCTCCTTGGTCCTCTAGTATTTTCTTCCCAGAGACAAACGTTTTTTTCCATTACAGATTAATCTTGCCTGTTGTAGAACATCATGTAAGTGGAATCATACAATATGTATTCTTTTATGTAAGGCTTCTTTCAGTCAGCATAAGGATTTAGACATGCATTTATATGGTTACATGTTTAAATAGTTCATTCTTTTTTATTTCTGAATTCTATTCTCTTACATGAAATTAACAGTTTGTTTATTCATTTTCCAATGGATGGACACTCAAGATGTTTCAGCTTTTGGCTATTATGACTAAAGGTACTCTGAACACTCTTATGTAAGTCTTTTGTGAACATTTGTTTCATTTCCCAGGGTAAATATACCTGGAGGTGGAATTCTGGGTCACAATTTTATGAGACTGACAAACCTTTTTGCAGAATGGTTGTCCCATTTTATACCCTATTAATATATGAAAGTTTCAATTGCTTTTCCTCCTTGCTAACATTTGTGTTTTCATTGTGTTTAACATTTATTTTTGTTTTAATATCAGAATGATAAATAGGAGATGAAAGGGACATAAAATCAAGTTGTATCAGCTTAAATAGTGAATTTTCTGCCCTGATGTTGGATGTGGAGTGAGGAATACACAAAGAAAAATAAAACAGAAAGGTGGACTGATAAGTCAGATGAAAAAGGACCGACAGCCACCAGGGCTGAAGACACTTCAGGAATTTGGGAAAAAGTATAGATGTTAGCTTAGAGAGTTAATTTAATTGATTTTTTTTCCAACATAAAAACATTTTAAATTGTTTTGATATCCATGGGAGGGATTAATATTCATTATTTAAAATTTTCATACACTATATAATGGTGTAGGTAATGAGGAATGTGGGAATCANTTCTTTCTAATATTTTTAAAGTAGCTCTTTTTTACCATGTAAAACTTTATGCTAGGCACTGGGTGGGCAGGGTTGAGGAAAGCAAAGAATCAAGAATGAAGAAGACATAGTTCTGCCTTCTAGGAACTCACAAGCCAGTGAAACTGAATCAGATGCTAAAAGCTTTCAAAGTGCGTGTTTTTCTAACTTTGAGTGTGCAGAGTGTGGTGGTTTGTGCAAAAGCTCTTTAAGTGAGATTTAATATGCCGATTGCTTGTCAGTCCTTTGTGATGTACCTGGGCAATGAGATTGCCAAATTTTGATAGAGTTTGCTATTCTAAGAAGCATTTTAAACAAGTTGCAGTTTAGTAATAAAAAACTCTACCTGTGGTTTTTCATGTGTGACTCCACAGAACCTTAGTATTGCATGAGATCTTTATGAGGGTTCATTGAAAGAAAGAATAATTTTAGAGAGTGTGTCTTTACCAGTGTTTACATGTAATCCCACAGTAAGATTTCAGTAGGTTATAAAACAAGACCACAGAATAGCTTCATAGTTTTTGCTTTAACTAATGTGAAATCAAGTTGGATTTCTTCCTTATAGATTTCTTATTAGTTATGTTTATAAAGTCAGAACAAAATCAGTTTCAATAGTATTGTTTGGTAACTTTGTTACCATCTGACTTAAATGTTTTAAAATTATTGAATGAGTGAACAGTTGGTTTTCTCCTATGCTTTCTCCTTATCTCTTATAGTTACCCTGTGGTTTATTTTAGAGCCCATCATTTCTCCTTTCAAAAGTACTCTAAAACGTATTTTCTTTTAAGAATCTTCTTACAGAGTTTTCTTACAGAAGGGATAGCAAAGAAGATGGAGAAAATAGAAATAGAAAAAACAATAAAATATGTCTAGGAGTTTGTACACTTTTACTGTTACTATTCTCTGAATTTTATCTGGTTTAAATTGTGGTCTTCAACTCCAGGGATCTTGTTTCTTGAATAGAATAAATAATGTCAGCCTATCCATTTGTGAAAATGGAATCTTAGGAAGAAAGAGCAGATGGTTGGAACCATTGTGTTTCTTACCCAGCTGGGAAAGATACTATTTTCAAATGTTATTTCCATTGTGTTTAATATGGCTCAAGGGCCTATTTCCAGCACCTTTTTTATTTGGCCATGTGTTTTGCCTAACGCATGGTGCAAAAAGGAACTCTGGTCAAGACTTTGATTATAGGAATTAACCAGGCATTGTGACTAGCAAAATTAAAAGCCTTCACAGACAGATTGTATTAGTTCTTTTTTTTTTTTTTAGATACTCTAGTTAGAAATAACTTTATGAATTTAGACCGTCCTGTTTCATTGCCAGTGGAGAGAAGGGACCTAGAAAGTTGTCATTTTCTATGGTCTATGCCTCTGGCAGCAAAAGCATTTTCAATTGTTAATATTGTTTTTAGCAGATTAAGAGCACAATATTGTTGTGACTGGTGTGTATTAGGCAATTAGTGAACATGTGTTTGGAGTAAATGCCCTTTCTTACCAAATAACAGTGTCATCTACTTTTTCTGAGCTCTGAGTCATGGAGCTAGTTTTTTTAAGATGGAAACTTGCATGGCTAACATTTTACATACTTGGTTAAAAGTATAGATTTCACTTTAACTTTATACCTCTGCTTTGGACAAATGCTTTCACATACAGTTATTATTTAGTAGCTACATTGTGTCTGAGTCTTTTGTGACCCCGTGGACTGCAGCCTGCCACCAGGCTCCTCTGTCCATGAGATTTCCCAGGCAAGATTACTGGAATGGGTTGCCATTTCCTTTTTCAGGGTTTCTTCCTGACTCAGGGATTGAACCTGCATCTCCTGCATTGGCAGGCAGGTTCTTTACCACCGACCTACTGGGGAAGCCCTTTCATATGCTGCTCAATAGATTATCTTGTGTCTCCATTGAAATTTATTTCAACATTGGAAATTATGTCTATATTGGAATCTCTTGTCAAGATTCTTATCGATTACTCAGCTCTTATTGAAAGCCTATATCATTTCAGGTTTTGTGCTTAAAATTTGAAGGCTTAAAGTACATAGATCTTGCCCCTAAGCAGCTTAGAACCTAACGAGCATGATAGACTAGTCAGTGATAATAGAATAATACCATGGTGGAGGTATGCATGTAGGGTTTTGTGCTCTCAGAGAGGCGTCTACATCATACTGAGGTGTTCTGAGTGAAATGAAGTGGCTAGATGAATAAGGGTGAGATCCTGTTCTAGGCAAAAGAAAATCATCTGTGTTAGGAACTGAAGGTAGTTAAATCCCTGGTGGCTCAGGTGGTGAAGAATCTGCCTGCAATATAGGAGGCCCACATTCAGTCCTTGGGCCGGGAAGATCCCCTGGAGAAGAGAATGGCAACCCACTCCAGTATTCTTGCCTGGAGAATTCCATGGACAGAGGAATCAGGTGGGCTAGCATAGGGATTGAAGATTTGTATTCATAGAACTACATTGAGGCCCGAGTGAAGGGTGTATTTGTGGAAGTGTGTTGAGAGATGAGAACAAGGAAGTATGCTTTAACTAAATGATGATGGGCTTTATAATAAGTTTAAGAAGTTATAATCTTATTCTTTTTTTTGAAGCTCAGTCAAATTGGTTTACTGAAAGCAAAGAAACAAATTCTTCCCCAGTCAGAATCTCATAGCCACCACTCGGCTGTGCCACAGTGCCCTCACTTTAAAGGTATAGGGTATTATTCTTAAAGCTAATATTGAAAATTTTAAGGAAGATCTCAACAGAGTTGTATGTATAAAGAATTACATGTATAAAACCCCCTTGACAGCCATCAGAGAATAGGTTAAAGAATGACCAGCCTGGAGACAGGGATCAATAACTTTGAAGTTAAAAGATGAAACATCATGACTTTTCCCACTGTTTGTTTCTTTTTTTCTGTAATTAGCTTAGTCTAAGGCAGAGAGTAGTGGGGTGACATGGGACGGGAGTAAGAATGATGTTTGGAAAGGAATAATAATAACAATAATGAGTAAGATTTGAGTGCTTTGTATTTGTCGGATATTATTCTAATAGATGCTTTACATGAATTATCTCATTGTCATTTTATTCTTTACAGCAACTTGAGGTAGTGTTATAGTATCCCTATTTTATAAACGAGGAAACAGAAGCAGAGGCAAAGTTAAAAAACTTACTTGTCTAATGTAACAGAGTGACAGAGCCAGAATTTAAACCTAGACAGCCATGCTAAGAGCACATATTTTTAAATACTTTAAAAAATAATATCAGACTGAAAATTTACAGAAGTTATACAAACAAGTTTATATACACTTTATCCAGGTTGCCCAAATGTTAGCATTTTACCATATTTGCTTTACCTATCTCTCTCTACATATAGTTACACATAATATTAGTTTTTTTTCCAAACAGTTACAGACATAATTCCCCCTTTAAAAAATGCATTCTGTTAAAAAATACCTTCTCTTAAAAAAATGCATTCTCTTATATGATATATATTCTCATATATTATCTTTTATACTCACATTTGCAAAGTCAGGGAATTAATATTCATATTGTTATTGTTTAGTTGCTAAGTCGTCTCTCTTTTGCTTCCCATGGACTGTAGCCCGCCAGGCTCCTCTGTTTATGGGATTTTCCAAGCAAGAATATTGGAGTGGGTTGTCATTTCCTTCTCCAGGGGTTCTTCCTGCCTCAGGGTTGGAACTTATATCTCCTGCTTGGCAGACAAATTCCTTACTACTGAGCCACCTGGGAAGCCCTGATATCCATATTATCCAATCTATAAACCTTATTTAATTGAAAAAATTTAAAGATCTTATTGGCTTTATTCAGTGATTCATTAATTAGGCAGCATCCAATCTAACAAGTAGACAAGATCTCTCTAAAATTTTATAAAAGAAAAAAAATTGTTTGTCCCCAAATCCAATCCAGGATCACCTGTTCAGAGTTTGTGCTCTTAATCTCTATATGGTACAGCCTTCCCATAGGCTGGTCACCACTGCTAGTATTAAATACTACCAGAATCATTGTCTCTAGCTAAGCACTGATTATGTTCCATGTTTCTTTTGAAATCCTCTATCACCATTTCTGTCAGCTCAAATATTTAATAATCATGGATCTTGTTTTTCTCTTTTTCAGAATTTTTTTCTCCAGTCATAAGTATACATTCTACCTTTTTCTGTCACTTTCTCCCAATTCATTTTATAGCTTATATACCATCAGTGAAGTCCAATGACATTACCAATTTTTTAGAAATTTTAGAATGTTAGAAATTTCATTCTCTTCTAAACTTCCTTTCTTCTCTCCTTGACAACAAACCCCCAAAACCATGATATTTATTAACAGATTATATATAAGGGACCCATGTGTCCCTTATTTACCTTAAGATGTCTTTTTTTTTCTTTAGAACTGGAATTCTCTCTTGTTTTTAATTGAACTATAGTTGATTTACAGTGTTGTGCCAGTCTCTGCTGTACAGCAGATTAACTCAGTTATACACATATATGCATTCTTTTGTAATGTTCTTTTCCATTATGGTTTATCACAGGATATTGAATATAATTCCTTGAGCTATACATTGGGAACTTGTTTATCCATTCTGAATGTAATAATTTGCATCTACCAACCATCTTCCAACCCCAAACTCTGAGTCCATTTTTCTCCCCACCCTACTTGGCAACCTCAGTTTTGTTCTCTATGTCCGTAAGTCTGTTTCTATTTTGTAAATAGATTCATTTGTGCCATATTTTAGATCCTGCATGTGAGTGATATCGTATGGTATTTGTCTTTCTCTTTCTGACTTAGTTCACTTAGTGTGATAATCTCTGGCTGCATCTATATTGCTGCACATGGCATTACTTTTGTTCTTTTTTATGGCTGAGTATGTGTGTATACATATATATATTGTGTGTATACATATACATATACATATATATATATATATATACACACGCACACACACCATGTCTTCTTTATTTATTTATTGTTGATCAGCAGTGTAGGAGGGTTCCCTTTTCTCCACACCCTCTCCAGCATTTGTTACTTGTAGACTTTTTAATGATGGTCATTCTGACCCATGTGAGGTCGTGTTTCATTGCAGTTTTGATTTGCACTTCTCTAATAATTAGTGATGTTGAACATCTTTTCATGTGCCTGTTGGAATTCTTAACCTGTGGCCCATTAATCTGCAATAAGTTTCTGTTTTTGCAGATATTTCTGGAGAGAGTGATCTTATCTTTCAGTGGAATCTTAAAAGTAATTGATAGCCCAGAATGATTTTTAAGAATTGTCCAGTTTGTTAATTTCTAGAATGGCGAAATTATATCTTAAGGGGTTTTGTGTGTGTGTGTGTGTGTGTGTGTGTGTGTGTGTGTCTGTGTGTATGTGTCTTATGAAATCCTAGTAGACAATAAAACAGTAGGTCCTAGCAAATTTTAATCAAGTGCACTTTTTGAAAATTTATACTGTACACTAATTTGATGTGTGCACGTGCACATGTTGTATATTGTTCCTAATTTAAACAGACTGCTATTGTGTATGTTTTAGCTGTTAGCCTGTCTCTGTTCCTTAGTAACAGCCCTATCTACTTCTTATTGCTGCCTCTTCCAGGGACCAGTGCCAGTCTAGTCACACTATTTTACTACTGGGCAGTGAAATCAGACTGCACACTAGTGGCAGCAGCATTTACAGGCATAGAAACAGAAACTGGTAATCGTGTTACCAGTGTTCAGTAAGTCACGTTTCATGACCAGCTTTACAAGAAAATATTGAAAGTGTGAACAGCTGTTGGTACGTTGCATTTGCATTTCTGAAATTTCAAGTGAGGATAAAACATTAGCAGCTGTGATGGATGGATTCCTGCATTTGACCTAGTGCCTCAGGGTGTGTAACACACTGATCTCACCAGACTGTCAGGGTCCTGGTGAGAAGTGTGGAGAGGGAGAATCTTAAGAGATGAAAATAGCCTTGTTATTCTTTTAAGCTTTTACTTTTTTTTTGTTTTAAAATCTAGATAGACCTACTGGAATCTAGCAATTCCCATAGTCAGTCAAACAGCTTTTGATATAGAAATTCCAATAGTTGATTGTCCTCAGACTGTGTATGCCTTAAAAATATTAGTTATCTGTCTTGTAGATTGCCCGTTTTTAAATTTTGTCTGTTCTAAATTGTGTGCCTTTATGAGCTTTTAATTCTGCTTTGAATTTATTTGAGTTTCCTCTTCTGTCTTCACTTAAGGCATTGTTGAGGAACTCTTTTATGAGATCCAAATGCTTGAGGGCTGAATTAAACTTTATTGATGAAATTACTTTAAGCTCACTTCTCATAATATTTATTAATAAATTATTTTTTCTTTCTCCTCTAGGAGTTATGAAATAAACTGTCAAGGAATATACCACTGTTTGACTTTTGGGTCCACTGAAGCTCAATGTGTAATGCTTTGGAGAGGGTCCAGATAAAACTATTCAGCAGGATTTAAAGTGTGAAGAGTAGGCTTGAAGGCGTTGAGTACCTGGAGCTGTGAAAGAAAGAATTGGGGAGGAGCTGAAAAGGATCAGTCTCCAGTAAGGATCTATTTCTTATAAATTTGAAAGTATTTAGTTATTCTTTACTGTTGTGCACTCATTGTCCCCATTTTGTTGAACTATAGAAAGGAAGGTCTAGGGTTTGGTCTCTGATAACTGAGAATTAGGTTATAGATTGGGACTGTATGGATTCTGAAACACTGAAATATATTCCAAAAGTTAGCAGGTTTTTGGTCCAGTGATACTAGTAAGAAAGGTAAATTTAATGTTTTGTTTGGAATGGTTTATTTTAGAAGACCTTGAAGATGTTTTAGTCTAAGATTTAGATTCTTAAACTAAAACTTAGCGGATCTTATGGGAAGAACAGTAAGTCATTTGTGGTTTTTGTTGTTGTTGTTTGTTTGTTTGTTTCTGGCTCATTTGGATCCGGAGCATTACTCTGATGTGTCATAATGTGGGTTAACACAGAACTTCTTTGTTTTGGGTCTTTTTTTGTGTGTGTATAATTCCTTCCTTGTTTGAAAACGAAAATAGTTTTTCAGTCATTGGTAGTATCTCCTTCAGCTGTTTAGGAGGCAAAAGATCTTGTGATCTCATTGTTTATCAAGAATATATTTGACATCTGATTAAACAAGGATGCTTTTTTCTTGCCTTCTTTTAGTTAGAACTTTTGCCTCTGTTTTGGAAATAGCATTTGGTGGTTCCCCCTCCACTCTGGGCCACTAGACTTGTTAATCTTATTGAAGTCTTGAGATTTTATATGCAGCCTGTGCAGGTAGCCAGATGCCATATGCTGTTAATTTCTGATTCCATGAAGGCCAGATCATACAGCTGGAAATGATTGAAAGGAAAAGCATGTTCTTTTGTTTAACAAGACAAAGCCTATTGTATACTCTGCTTCTGATACTTAAAAGATGTATTTTTTTTTTCTTACTGCATAGTATGTAGGGCTAAAAGTTTTGAACTCTTCACTTCAGAAATTACTTTTCCAGACAGAAGAGCAAAACAATGTTTGTATAAATTGTTCTCTGGAACATGACTGATAGTGTTTACAACATTTCTATGACATTTTGATCCAGTGGGGAGTACTTGGTGAGGTATTTAAAGTGCTTTTCACTAAATAAGATGCTTTGTACTGTTTGAACCTTTAAAAAAAATTATTTGAAAGGTTGAGCTGAGAGACGGAAAATGGCCAGGTCCTTCTCTAAAGACTAAGACTACTGAGCTCACACTCTAAAGCCCACGGGCTGCAACTACTGAAGCCCGGGTGCCTAGAGTCTGTGCTCCATTATAAGGGAAGCCGTGACAATGAGAAGCCCATGGGCCACAACTAGACAGTAGCCCCTGCTCCCTGCGACTAGAGAAAGCCTGTGCACAGCCAAACATAAATAATTAAAAAAGAATATATTAGTATGTAGTCTGAAAATAATATTGTATTTAGAGTTATAAGATCTGGACATGAGTTGTCGCTCCATCATCTTGGACAATTTATGTATCTTCTCTAAGCTTTAAATAATACTTACCTAATGGAATCGTTGAAGGAATGCAATGAGATAATGATGTTTTACAGATGCTATTAAATATTTCCATTTAAATCTTCAAAAAAAAAAAAAGAAAAGACTAAGAATGGCTTATCATAAGCAAAACTAATTTTCTTCCCTCAAAAATAGAAAAACAACTTCTTTTTTAACTAGAATGAGATGCATACATATTGGTTCAGAGCTTTTTTATTCATGTCAGCCCTTTCATAAGGGCTATGTGTAGAGTCTACCTGCCATTCAATGAGAATTCTTTAGAAAAAGCCATTCAGTGTGTGTGTGTGTGTGTGTGTGTGTATGTGTGTGTTTAAATTCTACTGCAGAGGAAGTTATAGCTTGATTCAAATATCAGGGACATATTAGTAGAACATAGAAGAAAGTACTACATAAGTGTTTGTACTGAGCCAAAGATAGAGTATACATGGAGAAATCTGTGTTTTGAACATTGTTTTTTCTAATCCTGATGCTTGACATGTGAGTTGAAGACACTTAGCTGCTTGAAACTGCCTCAGGGGAGCTTACGAGCTATAAAAACTCCACAACATAAGTATTTAAGTAATTGACTCAGTTTGTATCATCAGTTACTTACAGAGAATCCCAGCTTTTAATGGTGAATTTTTTAAGGCATTCTGTTTAGAATAGTGGAATATTTAAATACTGTCTTTAAACTGGGAAGTGATCATTTTCAGCATTTTATTTTTATTTTTTAATCAGCTATAGAAATTTTGCATCACGGAATTCCAGATATGAACGTCGATGCAAAGTTCAAAGAACTTAGTGATATGCCCTGATCATATAGTATTTATCAGTAACAGGCTTTGGGATTGGACTATGCTATGTACATACTTGTATAAATCATGGCAGAGCAAGATATTTTAGTTTTGCCTGTTTTGAGTGGCATATGAAGAAATAGGTCAATCTGATTTTGTAAATGGGCTATATAATGGAGTTGGTTCTTCACCCAAAGATATGAAAGGAGTATATTTAAGAAGCATTCCAGCATAGTTATTAAGCACATTTATTGTTGTCTGTTAGGCAATTTAGATAGTTAAATTGACACTGTCTGCTCTGTAGGCCTTTTTATGTTAAACCAGATAAACATTGTTTGTTTAACATCAGTTTTCAGT
>SJYQ01004270.1:237094-291462 GCA_006410935.1 Redunca redunca
TTCAGTCAGATGCACAGTCTTTTAAAGGTACATAAATCATTACTAGTGGATAGATATAAATGATTGAAATAAATGGACATCTGCAGAAATGCATCTTCGTGTGTACAAGAGTATGAAAAGTAAGTGAAGAACATTGAAAGTTGAGCTAACACTGGTTCCAAGACTATTAATTAATGAAATGCTTTGTATAAGACATGGAACTTTGGATTTGAAAGATTATTAAAGGTAGAGAAGTTGATAGTCTATAAAAGACAGGACTTTCCTAATCAGAGAGTAAGATCTGAGAAAAATCTCAGAAGAAAGGTGATGTCATTGAAGGGAGATTGGTGCTTGTTTGATAGCGGTACAAAGGACCAAACTAGGTAAATAGGGAATTGGGATAACTGGGACTTCCTAGTGAAACTCACTGAAATGAAGAAATCATAGTTTTGTAAAATCAAAATGGTAAAGGATATCATTTAAGTCATATAATGTAACCTTTCCGCCAGTGTAAAAGTCTTTCTTCAGTATTACTAATAATTGAATTGAAGAAATGAAAGTTGCTCAGTCGTGTTCGACTCATTGCGACTCCATGGACTATACAGTCCACGGAATTCTCCAGGCCAGAATACTGGCGTTGGTAGCCTTTCCCTTCTCCAGGGAGTCTTCCCAACCCAGGGATAGAACCCAGAACTCTTGCATTGCATGTGGATTCTTTACCAGCTGAGCCACCAGGGAAGCCCACTAATAATTGAAGGGAAGTTTTAAATGTTCTAAAAACTCTTTGGTCGGTTAATAAATGCTTATTGAATGTCTGCTGTGTGTCACACACTGTACTATTATTAATGTAGATATGAAGGAAATAGATACAGTCTTCTGCTCATGAATTTTACTGTCTAATTGAAAGTTGATGGTGGAGGAAGAATAATCTTAAGGGGCTTAAAAACTAAATACATACTTATAACTTCGTGATAAGAATTATTTTCTTTCCAGTTACAGAAACCTAACTCTAATTACCTTCACCAAAAAAAAAAAAAAAAAAAAATAGGGGAAACTTGCCGGTGTACATAATTGAAAGTTTCAGGGATGGATCTACAGATGGATCAAATGTGCTTATTATATCTACTTTTCTTTGTGATGACTTAAGGAGACTTTTCCTACCAGGTGGCAAGGATAGCCATGAACACCTCTGGGCTTACATAATATTAAACAGTCAGTACTTCTCCAGTTAACTTCAGTAAAAGCTCAGAAAGGACTCAGCTTGAACCATATACTTAATCTTAAACTATGATATGACCAGACGAATGGGGTACTCTAGCTAGCAAGTGTAATTTGGCAGCAATCCCCAACCTTTTTGGTAACGGATGGGTTTTGTTATTTTTCCAGGGACAGTTTTTCCAGGGATGGGGTAGAGGGTGGGGCTGGTGGGAAGAGAGATGCAGGTGGTACTAAGAGTGATGAGGAGCAGTCCAGGGGTTGGGGACCCCTGTTATATGGGCACCCTTGTGTGGGGAAGACAGAATATCACTGACAGTCACATTCATTAATTTCATAAATGCTAATATTAATATGCTCCAGACCAGTTGAACCTGAATCAATGAGGATGGGGCCTGGGCAGTGGTATATTTTAAAAGCGTCCCAAGTAATTCTATGTATCCAGTCTAGATTAATGCTAATATAGGCCCTGAGTTAGTATAAAGGCTCACTTTTGAGTGAGAAGGAAGCCTTTGGAGGGTTTTGACTAGAAAAGAATTGATCACTTTTTTGACTCTTTAGATATCTCTCTCTCACTGCTGTGTGGAATACAGGCAAAGAAGGTAGAAATAGAATAAGAAGACCAGGTAGGAGGCAATTTTAATAATGCAGGCATGAGAAGATATAGTTTAGATAAGATTGTACTGGTGGAAAAGGCTTACACTCTGGATTTAGTATATTTTCAGTGTGGAACCAATGGGTGGATTAAGTAGGGTTGTAAAATAAAGAGATACCAGGAATGACTCTAAGCCTTTTGGTTTGAATAGCTCAAAGAATAGAATTGCTCTTTATTAAAATGGAGAAAAATGTGGGTGGAGTAGGTTTTGGTGGAGGAGAAGGGATTGGGAGAGGGAGTCAAGAGACAGGGGTTTGATCCTTGTGTCAGGAAGATCCCTTAGAGTAGGAAATGGCAACCCCCTCCAGTATTATTGCCTGGGAAGTCCCATGGACAGAGGAGCCTGGTAGACTACAGTGCATGGGGACACACAGATGCAGCGGAGCACACGCATGCACACACACTACGTCAGAGATGCCTGTACGACTTGTGAGTACAGTGTTTAGTAGGGTGATTGGATTTATGAGTCTGTGGTTCAGGGGAGCGGCCTCAGGTTGTAATATAATTTTGAGACTCATTATATAACTGGAAGGGTTTCCCTTGTGGTGCAGCTGGTAAAGAATCCACCTGCAATGTGGGAGACCTGTTCAGTTACTGTTTTTGGAAGATCTAGAGAAAGGAAAGGCTACCTACTCCAGTATTCTGGCCTGGAGAATTCCATGGACTATATAGTCCATGGGGTCGCAAAGAACTGGACACGACTGAGTGACTTTCACATAGAACTGGATGGAATCACCTAAAAGGGTAAGTGTTGATAAAGAAGACATCTAAGACTGTAGCCCATCAGGCTCCTTTGTCCATGGGATTCTCCAGGCAAGAATACTGGAGTGGGTTGCCATTTCCTAGAAGAGAGAAGTGTTCCAGGTTTCGTTTTGTTTTTATAATGAAGAAAGCTTTTAGTATGAAGGAAAAGAAAGTTCAGAGAAAGAAATATTGTAGGACAAATAATAGTATCATATGGTATAGGATCTTGAATGCCGTTTTGAGGAATTTGGGCTTCTTCCTTTAGCCCGATAATTTATAAACATCAGGGAGCAAGATCAGGTTTGTGTTTTAGGCAGGCTTGCTGGTTAAGATTGTGATGGCCAGGTTAAATAAGAAGGGAGAGGCTGCAAAATTTCAGGGGAGAGGTGATAGTGTTTAATGTACCAGTTCAGCTCTGTCAGCCCCAATGCTGCCTTTTTGTAAGAAATATTTCATGCCCCTGTTTATAGTTCTTAATAAAATAAATAGATAATATAATCTACTTCTGTACATGATTCAGAAACTAACATAGTACTCTAAGTCTAGTATAAAGGAGAAATGAAAGTAAGTTGCAATAAAATATTATAACATAAAAATTATGTAACTTGACTTATAAAGTGTTATTACACCCCATCCATGTGTGCATGAATGAATCTGAAGCAGACACCATTAACACCATATAATTCTTACAGATGTGAATCCAGAAAATAGAACTGAGCCTGTGTATTAAAAAAAAAAAGGTTTATTAAGCAGCTTACCCAGTGCAGCTCCTACCTGCACTGTAGTATTGTAGTATTAATTGTAGTATTATTGTGATATTAATTCCTCATATTTTTGAGTTCAGAAGCATATAAAAACAAATTGATAAAAATGGTATCCACCCCCTTTATAAATCAGAATCTTTTTTTTTTATTTACTTTGTTTTTCCCTCTTATTTTAGAAAAAAATAAATGATCTTTGTTAGCTTAGATTGCAGTTACATTTTGGGTAAGAGAAACTTCACAGTGAACCTCCCACATGTTCATTGAGTGTTGTAAAGATTTTTTGACTACCTTTAGTGATTGGAACTTTTTTTTTTTGGCTGCAAAAACCATTATTGTTTCCATTTGGTTCAAGGCTTGAGAGAGGGCTCTAAGCTGTTAAAAAGTTGCCTAGTGGCTGCAGAGAGGGGCTTCAGGCAGCCCTGATGTTCAAAGGCCACTGGTCTCCAGAAGCTCCTAGTCGTGCTTGAGGGTGAACCTTTTGAAGAGATACTCGCCCAACCCAGCCTGGAGACCAGCCAGCCTGTGGAGGTTGGTCAGGTGGTCACCTGTTTTCTTGATGAGTTTCATTTCCTCATATGGGAAATGTGGGGTTCTGTATGGGCAGAACCCAGCTCATGCAGATCCAAAACAGCCTGATTCAGGTTCTTGTCTACGAGAAGGGCGGCTTCCATAGTGTCCTGGGTTTTACCCCATTCATCTTGAGATGGCTTATGCACGTCCAAGAAGAGGACACGGCTGCCATGCTGGTTTTGCATTTTCAAGAGAGACTCCATGCCCTCATGCTTCTCCTTGGCCAGTTCTCGAAAAAAGTGATCCACACTCACACATCATATAAACAGTGTAATGTAATGTGATACTCCATTGTGTATATGTACCACAACTTCTTTATCCATTCATCTATCGATAGACACCTAGGTAGCTTCCATGTTCTAGCTATTATAAATAGTGCTGCAATGAACAGTGGGATGCATGTATCTTTTTCAATTTTGGTTTCCTCAGGGTATAAGCCTAGGAGTGACATTGATGGGTCATATGGTGGTTTTATTCTTAGTTTTTTAAGGAATCTCTATACCGTCTTCAGTAGTGGCTGTATCAATTTACATTCTTACCAACAGGGCAAGAGCATTTCCTTTTTTCCACACCCTCTCCAGCATTTATTTGTTGTAGACTTTTTGATGATGGCCATTCTGACCAGTGTGAGGTGATATCTCATGCTGGTTTTGACTTGTATTTCTCTAATAATGTTGAGCATCTTTTTGTGTGTTTGTGAGCCATCTGTATGTCTTCCTTGGAGAAATGTCTGTTAGGTCTTTACCCCACTTTTTGGGTTTTTCTGGTATTGAGTTGTATGAGCTGCTTGTATATTTTAGAAATTAATCCTTTGTCGGTTGTTTCATTTGCTATTATTTTCTCCCATTCTGAGGGCTGTCTTTTCACCTTGCTCATAGTTTCCTTTGCTGTGCAAAAGCTTTTGAGTTAATCAAGTCCCACTTGTTTACTGTTGTTTTTATTTCCGTTACTATAGGAGGTGGGTCATAGAGGATCTTGCTTTGATTTATGTTGAGTGTTCTGCCTATGTTATCCTCTAAGAGTTTTATAATTTTGGTCTTACATTTAGGTCTTTAATCCATTTTGAGTTTATCTTTGTGTAGGTGTTAGGAAGTGTTCTAATTTCATTCTTTTACACGTAGCTATTCAGTTTTCCCAGCACCATTTATTGAAGAGGCTGTCCTTGCCCCATTGTATATTCTTGCCTCCTTTGTCAAAGATAAGGTACCCGTAGGTGCTTGGGTTTATTTCTGGGCTTTCTATCATGTTGCATTGGTCTATAGTTCTGTTTTTGTGCCAGAACCATACTGTCTTGATGACTGTAGCTTTGTAGTATAATCTGAAGTCAGGAAGATTGATTCCTCCAGCTCCATTCTTCTTTCTCAAGACTGCTTTGGCTATTCTGGGTCTTTTGTGTTTCCATATGAATTCTGAAATTTTTCGTTCTAGTTCTGTGAAAAATGCCATTGGTAATTTGATAGGGATTACATCGAATCTGTAGATTGTGTTTGGTAGTATAGTGATTTTCACAATATTGAGTCTTCCTACTCAGGAACATGGAATGTCTCTCCATCTGTTTATGTCATCTTTGATTTCTTTCATTAGTGTCTTATATAATTTTCTGTGTACAGTTCTTTTGTCTCCTTAGGTAAGTTTATTCCTAGATATTTAATTCTTTCTGTTGCAGTGGTGAATGGGATTGATTCCTTTCTCTTTCTGATTTTTTTATTGTTAGTATATAGAAATGCAAATGATTTCTGTGTATTGATTTTGTATCCTGCAACTTTGGTAAATTCACTGATTAGCTCT
Source organism: Redunca redunca (assembly GCA_006410935.1). Lineage (NCBI taxonomy): Eukaryota > Metazoa > Chordata > Mammalia > Artiodactyla > Bovidae > Redunca > Redunca redunca. Next base: position 242,810 of record SJYQ01004270.1, read on the forward strand.
AGTAATTTTCTGATACTGTCTTTAGGGTTTTCTATGTACAGTGTCATTTCATCTGCAACAGTGAGAGCTTTACTTCTTTTTTGATCTGGATTCCTTTTATTTGTTTTTCTTCTCTGATTGCTGTAGCTAGGACTTCCAGAACTATGTTGAATAATAGTGGTGAAAGTGGACACCCTTGTCTTGTTCCCTGATCTTAGGGGGAATGCTTTCAGTTTTTCACCATTGAGAATAATGTTTGCTGTAGGCTTATCATATATGGTCTTTACTATGTTGAGGTTGGTTCCTTCTATGCCCGTTTTTTGAAGAGTTTTAATCATAAATGGGTGCTGAATTTTGTTCAAGGCTTTTTCTGCATCTATTGAAATTATCGTATGGCTTTTATGTTTCAGTTTGTTAATATGATGTGTATCACAGATTTCTGTATATAGAAGATTCCTTGCATTCCTGAAATAAACCCAACTTGATCATGGTGTATGAGCTTTTTGATGGGTTGCTGAATTCTGTTGGCTAAAATTTTGTTGAGGATTTCTGCATCTATGTTCATTAATGATATTGGCCTGTAGTTTTCTTTTTTGTGTGTGTTGTCTTTGCTTTTGGTATCAGGGTGATGATGGCCCCATAGAATGAGTTTGGAAGTGTTCATTCCTCAACAATTTTCTGAAAGAGTTTTCGAAGGATAGGCATTAGCTCTTCTCTAAATGTTAGATAGAATTCTCCTGTGAAGCCATCTGGTCCTGGGCTTTTGGTTTTTGGGAGATTTTTGATCACAGCTCCAATTTCAGTGCTTGTAATTGGGTTGTGTATAATTTCTATTTCTTCCTGGTTAAGTCTTGGACAATTGAACTTTTCTAAGAATCTATCTGTTTCTTCTAGGTTATCCATTTTATTGCCATATGGTTATTCATAATATTCTCCTATAACCTTTGTATTTCTACATTGTCTGTTGCAACCTCTCATTTTTCATTTCTAATTTTTGTTGACTTGATTCTTCTCTTTTTTTCTTGATGAGTCTGGCTAAAGGCTTGTCAACTTTATCTTCTCAAGGAACCAGCTTTTAGTTTTATTAATCTTTATTGTTTCTTTCATTTGTTTTTCATTTCTTTCTGCTCGGATATTTATGATTTCTTTCCTTCTACTAATTTTGGGTTTTTTTTTTTTGGTTCTTCTTTTTCCAGTTATTTTAGGTGTACTAAAATGTTGTATTTTCGATGTTTTTCTTGTTTCTTGAGGTAGGATTGTATTGCTGTAAACTTCCCTCTTAGAACAGCTTTTGCTGTATCCCTTAGGTTTTGAGTTGTCCTGTTTTCATTGTCATTTGTTTCTAGAAAATTTTTGACTTCACTTTTGATTTCTTCAGTAACCTGTTGATTATTTAGAAATGTGTTGTTTAATCTCCATGTGTTTGTGTTTCTTATGGTTTTTTCTTGTAATTGATATCGAGTCTCATAGTGTTGTTTTCAGAGAAGATGCTTGATATGATTCCAATTTTCTTAAATTTACTGACTTTTGGTTTGTGACCAAGATGTGGTCTACCCTCGAGAATGTTCCATGTACACTTGAGAAGCTGTATTCTTCTGCATTTGGATGGAATGTCCTGAAGATATCAATGAGATCCATCTCATTTAATGTATCATTTAAGACTTGTCTTTCCATATTAATTTTCTGTTTTCATGATCTGTCCGTTAGTGTGAGTGCGGTGTTAAAGTCTACTTTATTGTGTTACTGTCAGTTTCTCATTTTATATCTGTTAGTGTTTGTCTTATGTATTGAGGTGCTCCTGTATTGGGTGCATAGATATTTACAATTGTTATGTCTTCCTCTTGGGCTGATCCCTTGATTATTATGTAGTGTCTTTCCTTTTCTCTTGTAATCTTCTTTATGTTAAGGTCTATTTTGTCTGATATGAGGATCACTACTCCAGCTTTCTTATGCTTCCTGACTGCATGGAATATATTTTTCTCTTTTCTCACTTTCAGTCTATATGTGTGTTTAGGTCTGAGGTGAGTTTATTATAGACAGCATATTTATGGGTCTTGTTTTTGTATCCATTCAGCCAGTCTGTGTCTTTTGGCTGCAGCATTTACTCCATTTCCATTTACATAATTATTGATATATATGTTCCTATTGCCATTTTCTTAATTACTTGAGGTTGATTTTGCAGATCTTTTTCTTCTCTTGTATGTCTTGACTGTATAAGTCCCTTTAACATTTGTTGTAAAGCTGGTTTGGTGGTACTGAATTCTCTTAACTTTTGCTTGTCTGAAAAGCTTTTTATTTATACACCAAGTTTGAACGAGATCCTTTCTGGGTACAGTAATCTTGGTTGTAGATTTTTCCCTATCAGTACTTTAACTATATCCTGCTATTCCCTTCTGGCCTGCAGAGTTTCTGCTGAAAGATCAGCTGTTAAGTGTATGGGGTTTCCGTTGTATGTTACTTGCTGCTTCACCCTTGCTGCTTTTAATATTCTTTCTTTGTGTTTAGTCTTTGTTAGTTTGATTAGTATGTGTCTTGGCGTGTTTATCCTGTTGGGACCCTTTGTGCCTCTTGGACTTGATTGACTATTTCCTTTTCTATGTTGGAGAAATTTCCAACTATAATCTCATCAAAAGTTTTCTCATGCCCTTTCTTTTCTTCTTCTTCTTCTTCTGGGACCCCTATAATTAGGAAGTTGGTGGGTTTGATATAGTCCCAGAGGTCTCTGGGACTGTCCTCAGTTCTTTTCATTCTTTTTACTTTATTCTGGTCTTCAGAAATTATTTTCACCATTTTATCTCCTAGTTCACTTGTTCATTCTTCTGCTTTAGGTATTCTGCTACTGATTCCTTCTGGAGTATTTTTAATTTCAGTAATTGTGTTGTTTTTCTCTGTATGTTTATTTTTTAATTTTTCTAGGTCTTTGTTAATTGATTCTTGAATTTTCTCCATTTTGTTTTCAAGGTTTTAGATCATCTTTAATATCATTATTCTGAATTCTTTTTCAGATAGTTTACCTATTTCCTCTTCATTTATTTGGACTTTTGTGTTTCTAGTTTGTTCCTTCATTTGTGTAGTATTTCTCTGCCTTTTCATTATTATTTTTTTTCAACTTATTGTGTTTGAGGTGTCCTTTTCCCACATTTCAAGGCTGAATTCTTTCTTCCTTTTGGCTTTTGCCCTCCTATGGTTGGCCCAGTGATTTGTATAAGCTTCCTATATGGTGAGATTTGTGTGGAGTTTTTGTTTGTTTGTTTGTTTCCTTTTCCTCTGATGGGCACCTCTGAGTGATGTGGGAATCCTGTCTGCTGTTGATTGGGTTTGTTTTTTGTTTTGTTTGTTGTTTAGCTGATGTGTCCTGCACAGGGTGGTACTTCTGGTTGGGTGATGCCAGGTCTTGTATTCAAGTGGTTTCCTTCCTGTGAATTCTCACTATCTGATACTCCCTAGGGTTAATTCCGGAGAAGGCAATGGCACCCCACTCCAGTACTCTTGCTTGGAAAATCCCATGGATGGAGGAACCTGGTAGTCTGCAGTCTATGGGGTCACTAAGAGTCAGACATGACTGAGCGACTTCACTTTCACTTTTCACTTTCATGCATTGGAGAAAGAAATGGCAACCCACTCCGGTGTTCTTGCCTGGAGAATCCCAGGGATGGGGGAGCCTGGTGGGCTGCCATCTATGGGGTCGCACAGAGTTGGACATGACTGAAGTGACTTAGCAGCAGCAGCAGGGTTAATTCAGTTGTGACCCCATGAGCTATACAGTCGATGGAATTCTCCAGGCCAGAATACGGGAGTGTGTAACCTTTTCCCTTCTCCAGGGGATCTTCCCAGTCCAGGAATCGAACCCAGATTGATTATATTCTTTGCAGCCAAAGATGGAGACGCTCTATACAATCACAAAAACAAGACTGGGAGATGACTGTGACTCAGATCTTGAAGTCCTTATTGACAAATTCAGACTTAAATTGAAGAAAGTAGGGAAAACCACTAGACCATTCAGGTATGACCTAAATCAAATCCCTTATGATTATACAGTGGAAGTGAGAAATAGATTTAAGGGACTAGATCTGATAGACAGAGTGCCTGATGAACTATGGATGGAGGTTTGTGACATTGTACAGCAGACAGGGATCAAGACCCTCTCCATGGAAAAGAAATGCAAAAAAGCAAATGGCTGTCTGAGGAGGCCTTACAAATAGCTGTCAAAAGAAGAGAAGCAAAAAGCAAAGGAGAAAAGGAAAGCTATAAGCAAAATGCAAAGTTCCAAAGAATAGCAAGGAGAGATAAGAAAGCCTTGCTCAGTGATCAATGCAAAGAAATAGAGGAAAACAACAAAATGGGAAAGACTAGTGATCTCTTCAAGAAAATTAGAGATACCAAGGGAACATTTCATGCAAAGATGGGCTCAATAAAGGACAGAAATAGTATGGACCTAACAGAAGCAGAAGATATTAAGAAGAGGTGGCACGAATACACAGAAGAACTGTACAAAAAAGATCTTCACGACCAAGATAATAACAGTGGTGTGATCACTCACCTAGAACCAGATGTCCTGGAATGTGAAGTCAAGTGGGCCTTAGAAAGCATCACTAGGAACAAAGTTAGTGGAGGTGATGGAATTCTAGTTGAGCTATTTCAAATCCTAAAAGATAATGCTGTGAAAATGCTACACTCAATATGCCAGCACATTTGGAAAACTCAGCAGTGGCCACAGGACTGGAAAAGGTCAGTTTTCATTCCAGTCCCAAAGAAAGGCAATGCCAAAGAATGCTCAAACTACCGCACAATTGCAGTTGTCTCACGTGCTAGTAAAGTAATGCTCAAAATTCTCCAAGCCAGGCTTCGGCAGTATGTGAACTGTGAACTTCCAGATGTTCAAGCTGGTTTTAGAAAAGGTAGAAGAACCAGGGATCAAATTGCCAACATCCGCTGGATCATGGAAAAAGCAAGAGAATTCCAGAAAAACACCTATTTCTGCTTTATTGATTATGTCAAAGCCTTTGACTGTGTGGATTACAATAAACTGTGGAAAATTCTGAAAGAGATGGAAATACCAGACCACCCAACCTCCCTCTTGAGAAACTTGTAGGCAGATCAGGAAGCAACAGTTAGTACTGGACATGGAACAACAGACTGGTTCCAAGTAGGAAAAGGAGTGCGTCAAGGCTGTATATTGTCACCCTGCTTATTTAACTTATATGCAGAGTACATCATGAGAAACGCTGGGCTGGAGGAAGCACAAACTGGAATCAAGATTGCCAGGAGAAATACCAATAACCTCAGATATGCAGATGACAGCACCCTTATGGCAGAAAGTGAAGAGGAACTAAAGANGGCTTAAAGCTCAACACCATAAAACTAAGGTTATGGCATCTGGTCCCATCACTTCATGGGAAATAGATGGGGAAACAGTGGAAACAGTGTCAGACTTTATTTTTGGGGGCTCCAAAATCACTGCAGATGGTGATTGCAGCCATGAAATTAATAGAATCTTACTCCTTGGAAGGAAAGTTATGACCAACCTAGATAGCATGTTAAAAAGCAGAGACATTACTTTGTCAACGAGGTCCATCTAGTCACAGCTATGGTTTTTCCAGTGGTCATGTATGGATGTGAGAGTTGGACTGTGAAGAAAGCTGAGCACCAAAGAATTGATGCTTTTGAACTGTGGTGCTGGAGAAGACTCTTGAGAGTCCCTTGGACTGCAAGGATATCCAACCAGTCCATCCTAAAGGAGATCAGTCCTGGGTGTTCATTGAAAGGCCTGATGCTAAAGCTGAAACTCCAATACTTTGGCCACCTCATACGAAGAACTGACTTTTTGGAAAAGACCCTGCTGCTGGGAGGGATTGGAGGCAGGAGGAGAAGGGTATGACAGAGGATGAGATGGCTGGATGGCATCACCAATTCGATAGACATGAGTTTGGGTAAACTCCAGGAGTTGGCGATGGACAGGAAGGCCTGGCGTGCTGCAATTCATGGGGTCACAAAGAGTTGGACATGACTGAGTGACTGAACCTAACTGAGGGTCAATTCTTTGGTAGTCTACTGTCTTGGCGTCAATGCTCCCACTCCAAAGGCTCAGGGCTTGATCTATGGTCAGGAGGAAGGATTCTACATTGCTTTATTATGGCATTAAGTAAGATTAAAACAAATATCCAAACACGAGAAACCAAAGATGAACCCGAAACAAATAGCAGTTACAAAAACAAGCAAATAGTTGTTAAATAAATGGAATATATATATATACATATATACCCATGAGCAAAGTCAAAACTGTCCAACAATAATAAAGTACAGTAGATTGACCTGGTGAACAAAGGACATAAGAAAATTATATTTACCAGTGAAGAACAAAACTATCTAAAGGACAAACTGGTGAACAAAACTAAGGCAAGATGCCAAGTGGGGAGTAAAGCAGTGAAAATAAAACTGTCAAATATGTTGAGAGAAAAGGAAGGAAAGAAAAGATATGCAAAGTTAAATAGAGGTAGATGAAGAAGATTTATGTACATTAAAGATTAACTGTAAGGGGAAAAGAACAGTAGAAAAGGCAAAGGAGTACCTGTAGAAAAAATATAATATGTTTAAAAAATTTAAAACTTAAACTAGTATAAAAGAGAAAAGAAAAAAATGGAAGAAGAAATAAAAAGGAAATAAAAAAGAAAACTCCACAGAACTGCAAAAGCCCAATGTAGAGGCAGAGGATTGTAACAACAACAAAAAATCTGACTGAATATACACACACATATATACACCCATAAGCAAAATCAAAACAGTCCAAGAAAAATAAAGTACAATAGATTGACCCAGCAAACAGAGGTAACCACCAATTTTTATCTACCAGAAGAATACTAACTAAAGGACAAACTGGAAAACAAAACTAAAGCAATGTGCTNAGAGGAAACCACCAATTTTTATCTACCAGAAGAATACTAACTAAAGGACAAACTGGAAAACAAAACTAAAGCAATGTGCTAATTGGGGAATAAAGCAATGAAAAGAAAACTAGCAAATATGCTGAGAGGAAAGGAAAGAAAGAAAGAATAGGCCAAGTTAAATAAAGATAGATCAAGAAGATTTATGTACATTAAAGGTTAACTGCAGGGGGAAAAGAACAGTAGGAAAAGCAAACAAAGGAATAAATGTAGAAAAAGTAATAATAGGTTAAAAAAATTAAAAATTAAAAGAAGAGAAATGAAAAAAACAAGGGAAACTTCACAGAACTTCAAAAGCTCAGTGGAGAGGCAGAGGTTTATAACAACAGTAGAAAATGTGACTGAGGGCAAAAAAAAAGTTCAAAAGCTTAATTAGATTTCATAGTTCCAATAAAATCGACAACTACAACAGATGGGGGAAAAAAGCAAAAAAGAAAAAAAAGAAAAAGAAAAAGAATCTACAGAACAAGTCAAAATGTGAGAATAATAAATGTTTTTCTTGAGTCACTGCTGTCAGAGTCCTTTCCCTCCCTGGGAATCACAGTCTGCCTCACCTCCTTAGGATGCCCTCCAGCACTGTGCTGATCTCTGGACCTGCTGTGGGCACAGCTCAGATTCTAATCTGGTCCTGCTCCTGTGTGTTCTTGCCTCCATTGTCCACAGCTATCAGAACTAGTGTATTTTCTTTTGTGGGAGCTCTCAATGATCTTTTATATATCCCACAGACACAGAGTCTGCCTAGTTGATCGTGTGGATTTAATCTGCCTGCTTGTATAGCTGGGGGGAAGGTTTTAGGCCTTCTTTCTCATCCACACTGCCCCTGGGTTTCAATTGTGATTTTCTTTCCACCTCTGTGTGTGGGCTGTTCAGCGGGGTTTGCTCCTGAGGCTGCCCCGGAGGGCTTAGGTTTGCCCCTATGAGGGCCAGGTGTGGAGGTGGTACAGCTGCTTGGGTCGCAGGGGTTCTGGCAGCACCAGGGACTCAGTGGAGTTGGCGGCTAGGGCAGCAGAAAATATAGTGCTCTAGAAGGGTATAGAAACCAGTACTGGCCAATATGCTCCAGTATTCTTGCCTGCAGAACCCCTTCCCTGACAGAGAAGCCTGGCAGGCCACAGTCTACAGGGCTGCAAAGAGTGTGAACACAACTGAAGTGACCCTGTGTGCATAGACGACTTTTTTTTGCCTGTGGTAGCTCTGCCCCAGTGAGGGTTGAGCATGAAGGTGGCACAGCAGCTTGGCTTGTGGGAACCCTGGCGGTACCAAGTGTGCAGGGACATGGACTGCCTCTTCTCTAAGAGTAATGGCCCTATCAGAGTCTTTTTTTGAGCCTCTTGTAGCTGGTGATCAGAAGACCTCTTTGGCCAGTCTTTCTCCATAGCTTTGCCTGCTCAGGCACTTAGAGGGCTCCCTTCTCTGTTGTTTGTCAGGTACACAGAGGGCACTCCCCTGGCTGGGGTCCTATTCTTTAGATCGGCCATCAGACACTTAAAGGGGCACCCTGGGTGGGGACCTACTCTGTAGTTCAGTGCGTCAGGCATTTGATGGGCCAGCCTGTCTATTGTTCAGCTGTGGATGCTGACCTGTGGGGAGAGAGAGGCTGTGGTGATGGCTCTACCCCCTATAGGTGACTCAGCAGTATCACCTTGCTTCCATGACTGCCTTGCTTTCCTCCATGGGCTTTTCCCACCATGATCTCCTCCCACACATCCCCTCAATCTGTCTCTCCACAGTCCATAGCAGCCTTCACCCTGGGATTGCTGCACAATCCCTAACCTCTAGCCCCCAGTCGCTGTGCCTTCCAGGGGACCTGTTTCCCTATCAGGGGTATATATTGCTGTGGCAAGGACTGTCTGATTCTCATTACATTTACACTGCCACAGATCAGCTGTTTCACTCTCAGCCTTAAATGTTTCTCCTCTGACTCAGACAATTCCCCGATATAGGGACTGGACCCCTGCTTCAATTCCTTCACCCACTGAGGGCAGGTCCAGTCCTGTTTTTCCCCATGTTTCTTCATCCTTCTGAGTTTTGCATGGTTGTATATATTCTTTTCCTCTGGACATGTACTTCTGTTTGCTCTCAGCTGGTGTTCTGCATGCACTTCTGTGTCTGAAGGTGTTTTCCTGATGTATCCATGGGGAGAGATGTACTACACGTCCACCTACTCCTCTGCCATCTTGTTCTCGATGTATCTGCTTTTTAATACCCTGTCTAGGTTTGTCATAACTATCTTCCAAGAAGCAAGCGTCTTATAATTTCATGGCTGTAGTCACTGTCCACATTGATTTTGCAGTCCAAGAAAATGAAATCTGACAGTTTCCATGTTTCCCCCATCTATTTGCCATGAAGTGAGGACTGGATGCCATGATCCTTCTTTTTTTGAATGTTGAGTTTTAAGCCAGCTTAAAACTGAATGAATATTTTCCTCTGTAAAATATTTCATAGTTTTAGGTTTTACAACTAGGACTGTGATTCATTTTTAGTTAATTATTGTATACAATAAAAAGCTCAAAGCTTTCCCTCCCTCACTACCCCCACTTTGGGCAGAGGGGAACATATGAATGTCCAGGAGATCTAGCATCATTTGATGAAGAGACTTCTTTTCTCCAATGAATTCTTTCTACACCTTTTTCAAAAGTCACATGGCCATATTGATGTAAATCTATTTCTGTCGTTTCTCTTCCACTGATGTATGTGTACATCCCTTTACCAGTAATATGCTGTCTTGATTATTGTAACTTTAAGTCTTAAAAATCAGATAGTTTAGTTCCTTTCACTTACTTCTTTTTCCAAAATCAAGAAAATATTTCAGTTCCTTTCCCTTTCTACATGAATTTTAGAATCAACTTGTCAAATATCTACAAAAAGTCCTATTGGGATTCTAATTGCAATCGCATTTAATCTATGGTTCAATTTGGAAAAAACTGATGTCTGTAATGTTGAGTCTTCTAATACATGGGTATGGTATGTCTCATTATTTATGTAGATCTCATTTGATTTCTGTCATTAGCATTTTGTAGTTTTCAAATTTTGTTATATTTTTACCAATTCATATTTCATTTATGTTGTTGTAAATGATTCTGAATTTTTGTTTTCCATTTANTTATAGAAGTACAGTTGATCTTTGTATGTTGACCTGTGTTCTCCAAGTTTGACAAACTCACTTTTTTGTTGTAGTATGTTTTCTTTTTTTTTTTTGAAGGATTTGTTGATACTGTCTAGGTGGATAGTCATGTTACCTGTGAATAGCAAATTTTGTTTCCTTTCTAATCTGTATGCTTTTAATTTCCCAGTCTTGGTTTATTGCATTGACTAGGTATTTTTCAGTTTCCTGGCTTAAAAAAAAATCCTCTAGTTATAAAGCTCGGGATTTTGTTATTCTGCTTTGCTGTGGGACTTCCCACCTGCCCCCTCATCCTGAGACAAACAGTGGAAAGATATGAAGAAAGCAACCCTGGTTTTGGTGTAACCCTATAGGAACCACAGCCTTACTATATAGAGGGAAAGGTTATACCCTTTAAGAGCCTTAGCTCCTGTAGGCTCCTATTAGTGACCAGTGCCACTGATGCTTAGAAATTCCTTATAGGCTTTGGTGGGATGGAGAAAGGAAAGAGAAAAAAAGATGAGATACGTCTGTACTCTCTGAACATTAGGTAGTCCCTTTCATCTTGACCCCAAATCAAAGGGCAGGTCCTGAAGCTTTGTGGTCTACTTCCAAGTTTTTGGTACATTGGGTTCAGGCTAGGAGACACCAGGAGAAAAAATATGTAAATTTACTGTTACTTTGGTGGTGCTTCAAATTCTGACCTTCTTCTCCAGTCAAACTGCTACTGTTTTCTTTTTAAAGTCCTCAAGTATCTGTTCCATGCTTTATGTCCATATTTTATATTCAGTAGAAGAGATTGGTTTGAGTACATTTACTCTGTTTTACCTGAAATCCATTAATGGAATTTTACAGAGATTGAGTCAAGCCACCTTTCTTTTGTATAGACTAAGTAATCAAGAATGAATGAGTTCATGATGTTGCCATAGTTATAACTGAAAATATTCTGTGGTAGATCAGTTAACAGACAAATGCATTGATGGAGACAAAGATGTTCTTCAGTTCAGTCACTCTGTTGTGTCCGACTCTTTGCAACCCCGTGGACTGGAACACGCTAGGCCTCCCTGTCTATCACTAACTCCCACAGTCTACTCAAACTCACATCCATTGAGTGGGTGATGCCATCCAACCATCTCATCCTCTATCGGCCCCTTCTCCTCCCACCTTCAATCTTTCTCAGTGTTAGGGTCTTTTCCAGCAAATCAGTTCTTTGCGTCAAGTGGCCAAAGTATTGGAGTTTCAGCTTCAGCATCAGTCCTTCCAATGAATATTCAGGACTCATTCCCTTTAGGATGGATTGGTTGGATCTCCTTGCAGTCCAAGGGACTCTCAAGAGTCTTCTCCAGCACCACAGTTCAAAGCATCACTTCTTCGGCACTTAGCTTTCTTTATAGTCCAACTCTCACATCCGTACATGACTATTGGAAAAACGATAGCTTTGACTAGGTGGACCTTTGTTGACAAAGTAATGTCTCTGCTTTTTAATATGCTGTTTAGGTTGGTCATAGCTTTTCTTCCAAAGAGGAAATATCTTTTAATTTCATGCCTGCAGTCACCATCTGCTGTGATTTTGGAGCCCCCCAAAATAAAGTCTACCACTGTTTCTATTGTTTCCCCATCTATTTCCCATGAAGTGATGGGACCGGATACCATGATCTTAGTTTTCTGTATGTTGAGTTTTAAGCCAATTCTTTCACTCTCCTCTTTCACTTTCATCAAGAGGGTCTTTACTTCTTCGTTTTCTACCCTAAATGTGGTGTCATCTGTGTATCTGAGGTTATTCGTATTTCTCCCAGCAGTCTTGGTTCCAGCTTGTGCTTTATCCAGTCCAGCATTTCTCATGATGTACTCTGTATATAAGTTAAATAAGCAGGGACAAAAAGTTGTTTTTAGGATGCACTGAATCATAGTAATATTTGTATATTGTTCCTGAATGGAATTTCAAGGATACTGTAGATAATTCATCTTTATTGTGCCATTAGAAAGAGATACATTTCTATAATTTTTTTTATTAATTAAAAGAGAATAGGAAGAAACCTAATCATCATAAAGCTGAGAAAGGAGAGCATTTTCTGAATACCAGTCTACAACTGTCTCTGGAAATTTGTGTGGTAAGTATGTATTGTTAACTATATTCAAGATAATTAACTTATTATAGGCTTTTATTTCCCCAGCTTTTTGATTAGACAAGTCAAAGTTTTAAAGAATTAGGATAGTACTGGCTATCAGCAGACTGGGTTTTAAAAGCTAATATTTCTCTCTTACTCTAAAAAAAGTTTACTTAAAAGAGTTTACTTAAAAGAGTGAGAGAGAGAGAGTGTAGTAAAGGGGACCATTGTGTCAGATTTATGCTGTGATTCCTCATTTTGGGGTTTGTCCAGACTGATCTACATGGGATAGACCTTTTGCTGTTTTCAGATTGCCCTTAGTAAGCTAAGGCTTTTAAGAGTTTAACATTTCAAATACCTTGGGTTCATTGGCATATGCAGAACAAATGTGAATCAAACACAAAAGTGATTTCTTCAGGAATTTTATTTATTGATGTGGTAGCGAAATACTACACCGTTTACAACAGAGAACTAAGTGGGATTTTGAGTATGCTGAGAAGTTGACAGCTGGTGGGTCTTGAACAAAATACTGTCTTTTGTGGGATAAAAGAAGAAAAGATTATGTTCTTGAAATGATTATTTATAAATTATTTGAAATCTTGTTCTGCTTCCAGCTCAGAAGGCTTTTGCCAGCATTGTGGTCACTGCTATAGTGAAATTTTGGATGCAAAAAAATCCTCACAGAATCTGTTTACATTTGAGTAACAAGTTAAAGAACTCTTATGTAGACTCAGGGAAATAAGATATAGATGTGCTCACAGTTCTTTCACTTTCTTTTTTATAGTAAAATAATTAGGAATTGGAATTAAAAATTGAAGGAATTCAGTGAAAAGTGAGTCATGGGTAGGTGGGAAGGATCTTTGCTTGTTATAGCATGGTTAAGAGAGAGCAGTCATGTGATTAAGGAATAGATATCCTGTGAAGAGATTTTCTTCTTTTGTGACTTTTATCTTCTTCATGGAATGATAATATCTCATTTTTGGTTGTTTTTTGGAACTTGGGCTATAGTCAAAAGACTGCATTCTTTTCATATTGTATATATTCTGGTTTGTTTATTAATTTATTGTATTGTTTTTGCTTACTTTAAAAAAACAATTGAGGTATGTTTGGAAAAAGACAGACATACAAATACTGTACATGGAACAACAGACTGGTTCCAAATAGGGAAAGGAGTATGTTAAGGCTGTATATTGTCACCCTGCTTTTTAACTTACATGCAGAGTACATCATGAGAAACGCTGGGCTGGATGAAGCACAAGCTGGAATCAAGATTGCTGGGAGAAATATCAATAACCTCCGATATGCAGATGACACCACCCTTATGGCAGAAAGTGAATAAGAACTAAAGAGCTTTCGATGAAAGTGAAAGAGAGTGAAAAAGTTGGCTTAAAGCTCAACTTTCAGAAAACAAAAATCATGGTATCTGGTCCCATCGCTTAATTGCAAATAGATGGGAAACAGTGGAAACAATGACAGACTATTTTTCTGGGCTCCAAAAATCACTGCAGATAGTGATTATAGCTCTGAAATTAAAAGATGTTTACTCCTTGGAAGAAAAGTTATGACCAACCTAGACAGCATATTCAAAAGCAGAGACATTACTTCACCAACAAAGGTTTATCTAGTCAAGGCATTGGTTTTTCCAGTAGTCATATATGGATGTGAGAGTTGGACTATAAAGAAAGCTGAGCACTGAAGAATTGATGCTTTTGAACTGTGGTGTTGGAGAAGACTCTTGAGAGTCCCTTGGACAGCAAAGAGATCCATTCAGTCCATCCTAAAGGAAGTGAGTCCTGAATATTCATTGGAAGGACTGATGCTAAAGCTGAAACGTCAATTATTTGGCCACCTGATGGGAAGAACTGACTCATCTGAAAAGACCCTGATGCTGGGAAAGATTAAAGGCAGGAGGAGAAGGGGCCAACAGAGGATGAGATGGTTAGATGGCATCACTGACTCAATGGACATGAGTTTGAGTAAACCGTGGGAGTTGGTGATGGACAGGGAGGCCTGGGTTGCTCCAGTCCATGGGGTTGCAAAGAGTCGGACATGACTGAGCGACTGAACTGAACTGAACAAATACTGGGGTTAAATGAACTGTAGCATAGTAATGAAAGTGGTAGTGAGTAGGATGCATAATGCAAAGGAAGAGGAAATAATTATACCAGTAAGTTTTTCTGCAGATACTTGCTGTTTCTGTATTTAACCTCATTCTGAGTTTTCTATCAGCTAAGGTTAAAAAAGACAATATGGATTGTATAATTTTCATCATTATCAGGTTAAAAAGTATAACTTTTCTCCCTGGAAGTTTCTAAGACAATGCAGAGTTTTTCTGTTTTGTTTTTAAACTAAGTTTACTCTTGATCATAGAAAATATTAAAAATATATTTGTGAAAAAAATGAAAATTACTAACTCAGTAAAAATGTATACACTAATTAGAAAGTTTTTTTTTTTAATGTCTTGATCTCTTTCTTTCTTGCCCTTCTGAATTGTAATGGTCAGATGGCCATTACATAGGAAGGGCAAATGAAAGCTCTTTCTTTGCTCTCGTATCACAGTATTAGGGCTATAGGCTATAAAGGCCAAGATGATGTAGCAAAGGCAACAGAAGGGAGGGAACACTGCAACTGTAACTGAATCTTTGGTCCTTCCTGAATCTATTAAAATACTTGAAAAAAAGATAACTCGGTGTAGAAACTAACAGATATTGCGAATTATTTTAACAGGTAGAAACATTTGTTTCACTTTGCCAAAAGGAACTTTATTTTTTGGTTTTTCTATATTATGGAACCTTTATTGGTTTAAAATTTCTTAGTTAATTGTCTGTGTGTGTTTTAAGTTAGTTTGCTTTTCATGTGATATATAATTATCTTTGATTTTATCCATCTGCTGCTCCTTCCCTTCAGTTATCTCAGTGTACATTCATCTTTTAAAGGTGAAGAACATATCTAAATTGGTTCCTTAAAGATGTTTTTGTGTGACCTTATATAGTTTTACAGGGAAAGTTAGAACTAAAGAGCAGGACTGAATAGTTAGACTGTTCTTTGGATGTTTTCCAATACCTATTGCCTTATTTTAATTTTACACATTTTTTCAAATGATAAAAGTAATAGCTGTTTTGTGCAGGATATCAGGTAAATAAATAAAATAAAAATTGCATATAATTAATACTTAGACATTATCACTGGTAATATTCTGGTAATTTCTTGTGATTCTTCATATGCCCAGCTTTTAAAATCTAGTGGTATACTGTGAACATTTTTAATGTAAGAAAATATTCTTTAGTAATAATAATAGCTAATATTTATTGAATGCTTTATTTTACTCATGTAAAATTCTTATGGCAGGCTTTTCAAGACTAATGTAATGACTTTAGCCTACAAAAACATCAGAGATCCAGTCTTTTTCTAGCTTGCTTCTCTGTCATCTCTCCGTGCTACCTCAGGTTGAAGATAACTATTTGAGTTCCATTTGTCTTAGCCATATTCCAGCCAGGAGGAGCATTTTTCAAAATACCTCCCTCCTCCAAAAAAAAAAAAGAAATGAAGAAAAGAGAATGACCTAATTTTGAACAGTCATAGTAATATGGCTAAATAGTTAATAGATACTGATGTATATTGTTAATTTAAAATATCAGGTTATAAAACTGTGTATATTTAGTTAGCGTTCCAGTTCAACCAATTGCAGATTGAAAAGACTTTGGGAAAAAAAACTCAGAAAGTTTCAAAAAACAAACTGAATTTGCCATATCTTGTAGCTATTTATATCGCACTTACACTGTGTTAACCCACTCCAGTGTTCTTGCCTGGAGAATCCCAGGGACGGTGGAACCTGGTGGGCTGCCACCTATGGGGTTGCACAGAGTCGGACACGACTGAAGCGACTTAGCAGCAGCGGCAGCAGGTATAATAAGTAATCTAAAATATGGGCATATCTCAGAGGTGGTATGAGTTTAATTCCAAACCACCACAGTAAAGGGTGCATCACAGTAAAGCAAGTCACACAAATTTCTTGGTTTCCCATTTCTTATAAAAGTTAGGTTTATACTAGACTGTGTCTAGTAAGTGTAAAAATAGCATTATGTCTAAAAAATGTAGATACTTTAATTAAAAAGTACTTTATTGCTAAAAATGCTAACTGTCATCTGAGCCATATGAGTCATAATTTTTTTTGCTGGTGGAGGGTCTTGCCTTGATTTTGTTGACTACTGACGGATCAGGGTGGTGGTTACTGAAGCTTGCGGTGGCTATGGCAATTTCTTAGTATAAGACAGTAATGAAGTTTGCTACATTGATTGACTCTTCCTTTCACCCCAGATTTCTCTAGCTGTGTGGTGCTGTGTGATAGCATTTTACCCACAGTAGAACTTCTTTTGAAATTGGAGTTAATTCTCTCAAACCTGTGGTTCTTTATCAATTTAATTTTTTCAGTGGTCATGTATGGATGTGAGAGTTGGACCATAAAGAAAGCTGAGCACCGAAGAAGTGATGCTTTTGAACTGTGGTGTTGGAGAAGACTCTTGAGAGTCCCTTGGACTCAAGGAGATCCAACCAGTCAATCATAAAGGAAATAAGTCCTGAATATTCTTTGGATGGACTGATGCCAAAGCTGAAACTCCAATACGTTGGCCACCTGATGCAAAGAATTGACTCATTGGAAAAGACCCTGCTGCTGGGAAAGATTGAAGGCAGGAGGAGAAGGGGCTGACAGAGGATGAGATGGTTGGATGGCACCACCAACTTGATGGACATGAGTTTGAGCAAATTCTGGCAGTTGGTGATGGATAGGAAAGCCTGGCGTGCTGCAGTCCATGGGGTAGCAAGAGTTGGACACTACTGAGCGACTGAACTGATATAATATTCTAAATCCTTTGAGGTCATTTCAACAATTTTCACAGTATTGTCTCCAGGAGTAGGTTCTATCTCAAGAAACCACTTTCTTTGCTCATACGTAAGAACAGGTCCTCATCCATCAAAGTTTTACCATGAGCTTATAGCAGTTTAGTCATATCTTCAGGCTCCACTTCTCATGCAAGTTCTTTTGCTATTTCTACCACATCTGCTGTTCTTTTCTCCCCTCCAAATTATCTATGAGGATTGGAATCACCTTCTTCTAAACTCCTGTTCGTGTTGGTATTTTGACCTCTTCTCATGAATCAAGAATATTCTTAATGCACTCATCTCACATGCTAGAAAAGTAATGCTCAAAATTCTCCAAGCTAGGCTTTAGCAATACCTGAACCATGAACTTCCAGATGTTCAAGCTGGTTTTAGAAAACGCAGAAGAACCAGAGACCAAATTGCCAGCATCCACTGGATCATGGAAAAAGCGAGAGAAGTACAGAAAAACACCTATTTCTGCTTTATTGACTATGCCAAAACCTTTGACTGTGTGGATCAGAATAAACTGTGGAAAATTCTTCAAGAGATGGGTATACCAGGCTACGTGACCTGCCTCTTGAGAAACCTATATGCAGGTCAGGAAGCAACAGTTAGTACTGGACATGGAACAACAGACTGGTTCCAAGTAGGAAAAGGAGTACGTCAAGGCTGTATATTGTCACCCTGCTTATTTAACTTTGATGCAGAGTACATCATGAGAAACGCTGGGCTGGAGGAAGCACAAACTGGAATCAAGATTGCCAGAAGAAATATCAGTAACCTCAGATATGCAGATGACACCAACCTTATGGCAGAAAGTGAAGAGGAACTAAAAAGCCTCTTGATGAAAGTGAAAGAGGAGAGTGAAAAAGTTGGCTTAAAGCTCAACACTATAAAACTAAGGTTATGGCATCTAGTCCCATCACTTCATGGGAAATAGATGGGGAAACAGTGGAAACAGTGTCAGACTTTATTTTGGGGGGCTCCAAAATCACTGCAGATGGTGACTGCAGCCATGAAATTAAAAGATGCTTACTCCTTGGAAGGAAAGTTATGACCAACCTAGATAGCATATTAGAAAGCAGAGACATTACTTTGTCAATAAAGGTCCATGTAGTCAAGGCTATGTTTTTCCAGTGGTCACTTATGGATGTGAAAGTTGGACTGTGAAGAAAGCTGAGCACTGAAGAATTGATGCTTTTGAACGGTGATGCTAGAGAAGACTCTTGAGAGTCCCTTGGACTGCAAGGAGATCCAAGCAGTCCATTCTGAAGGAGATCAGTCCTGGGTGTTCATTGGAAGGACTGATGCTAAAGCTGAAACTCCAGTACTTTGGCCACTTGATGCAAAGAGTTGACTCGTTGGAAAAGACTCTGATGTTGGGAGGGATTGGGGGCAGGAGGAGAAGGGGACGACAGAGGATGAGATGGCTGGATGGCATCACTGACTTGGTGGACATGAATTTGAGTGAACTCCGGGAGTTGGTGATGGACAGGGAGGCCTGGCATGCTGCGATTCATGGGGTCGCAGAGAGTCAGAAAGGACTGAGCAACTGAACTGAACTGAACTGAAGAAAAGGGAGAAAGAAAGGGAATAGCTAATCAGTAGAGCATCCAGAACACACAGAATTATTAATTAATTTTGCTGTGTATTGTGGGCATGGTCTCTGGTATCCTATATAGTAGTATGCTACTATACTACAGTATACTGTAAGTCTACTACTTACAGTAGTAATATGTATCACTGACCACAGATCCGTTTAACAAGTATAATGATAATGCAAAAGCTGGAATCACTAAATGTGATACAGAGACACCAAGTGAGCAAATGCTATTAGAAAACTGGCACCTATAACCTCATTTGACACAGGATTTGCCAGAAACCTTCAATTTGTAAAAAACACATTATCTGCAAAGCACGGAAAAGGCATACCTCAATAAAATGAGGTATTCATGTATGTGGAAGGATGTACATAGGATGCAAATACTACATCATTTTTATATAAGGGAACTGAGTATCCATGGATTGTCGTATATGTAGGGGTTCTTGGAATCAGTTTCTCATTGATAAGGGATGAGTAAATTTGAATGTGTATGTATGCAGTTGTATTTGTGTGTGTATATATACACACACACATGTATTTAAAAGGTCTGGAAGGGCCTACCCCAAAATGATGGTTGTAGTCATCCCTGGGTGGCAATTTTATATACTGAAAACATTTAAAAACAGTTCTATGATTAACATCCTTGAATGAAGATTTCAAATTTCCTCAGTAGTGATTTAATGCAGCTTTTTATCTGTACTGTTGGCTGCCTTTTTTTCTTATTGAATTTACAATGTATTAATTTCTGCTGTATAGCAGAGTAACTCAGTTATATGTATATATATACATTCTCTTTTATTTTCTTTTCTATTATGGTTTATCCCAGCACATTGAATACAGTTCTTGGTGTAGGACTTTGTCATCCATCCATTTTATATGTAATAGTTTGCATCTGCCAACCCCAAACTCCTGGTCCATCCCTCCTCTACCCTCCCTCCCCCTTGGCAGCCACAAGTGTGTTCTATATGTCTGTGAGTCTGTTTCTGCTAAGTGGATAGGTTCATTTGTATCATATTTTAGATTCCACATGTGAGTGATATCATATGATGTTTGTTTTTCTTTTTCTGACTTACTTCAGTTATGCTAATCTCTAGTATGATAATCTCTAGTTGCATCCATGTTGCTGCAAATGACATTATTTCATTCTTTTTTATAGCTAATTAGCATTCTACTGTGTATATGCACCATGTCTTCTTTGTCTATTTTTCTGTCGATGGGCATTTATGTTGTTTCTATGTCTTGGCTATTATAAATAATGCTGCAGTGAATATAGGGGTGCATGTATCTTTTGGAATTAGAGATTTGTCCAGATATATGCCTAGGAGTGGAATTGCTGGATCATTTTAGTTCTATTTTTAGTTTTCTTAGGAACCTGAATACTATTTTCTTTAGTGGTTGCACCAACTTACATTCCCACCAACAGCACAGAAGGAATCCCTTTTCTCCATACTCTCTCCAGAATTTGTATTTGTAGAGTTTTTGATGATAGCCATTCAGACTAGGGGTAGCATCTCACTGTAGTTTATTTATTTATTTATTTATTTTAATTGAAGGATAATTACAATATTGTGAAGATTTTTGCCATATATCAACATGAATTGGCCATAGGCATACATGTGTCCCGTCCCTCTTGAGCCCCTTTCCGACCTTCCTCTCTATGCCATCCCTCGAGGTTGTCACAGAGCACCCCACATCATACATCAAACTCCCATTGGCTGTCTGTTCTATATGTGATAATGTGTTATGTTTCAGTGTTACACTCTCAAATCATCCCACCCTCTCCTCCCACTGAGTTCAAAAGTCTGTTCTATATGTCCGTGTCTCCTTTGCTACTCTTCATGTAGGATCATCAGTACCCATCTTTCTAGACTCTCTATATATGTGTTAATATATGATATTTGTCTTTCTCTGTCTGACTTCACTCTGTATAGCTGAGTAATATTCCATTGTGTATATATACCACAGCTTCCTTCTCAGTTCATCTGCTGATGGACATCTGTGTTGCTTCCATGTCCTGGTTATTGCAAACAGTGCTGCAGTGAATAGCACCGGGGTACATGTGTCTTTTGCAATTATGTTTTCCTTAGGGTATATGTCCAGTAGTGGGGTTGCTGGGTCGTATGGTAGTTTTACTCCTAGTTTTTAAAGAAATTTCCATATTGTTCTCCATAGTGGTTGTATCAGTTTGCATTCCCACCAACAAGGTAAGAGGGTTCCCTTTTCTCCACACCCTCTCCAGCATTTATTGTTTGTAGACTTATTGATGATGGCCATTCTTTCTGGTGTGAAATGATACCTCATTTTGGTTTGATTTGCATTCCTCTAGTAATGAGCTTTATTTAGCATCTTTTCATGTGCCTGTTGACCACCTGTATGTCTTCTTTGGAGAAATGTCTGTTTAGGTTTTCTGCCCATTTTTCGATTGGGTTGTTTTTGTTTTTTTCAGTAAATGTTTTACTGATATAAAAAGAAAAAAATGATATCTTACTGTTTCGATATATAATTTTTTGACTGTTTTATTTCTTCTTTTGTAAATGCCTTTTCCTATCCCTTGCATTTATTTATAGGCATTTTGTTTTATGTAATCATATTTGATGAGCTTTTCCTTTGTTTTCTATTGTGAAATCTTTCACTATTATAAGATTAAATAGTTATTTTTATGGTATGATTATTTTAGTATGAGATAGACACATGGCATTGTATTTTTCACCAAAGTTTATTCATTTATGCCATTTATTAAACAATTAATATTTTCCTGACTGATTTGAAATACTACTTTTATAATTTTAGGCTGTTTCTGGATTTTCTAGTCTATTTATTTTTTTCTTCTGCCTCGGGCACACTATTTTTAACTATATCACTTTATGTATACTCTACCATCTGATATTTTAGTTTCCCTCTCAGTATTTTTCCGTTCAAATTGATTTTGAGCATTTTCAATTATGTTTCTTCATTTCCAACATTATCTTAGAAAACACTGTCACGTTTCACACTAGAACTTTGTTAAAACTTTGAAAAGAATTACCTTATATTTCCTATTTAATTTGTGGGTGAATAGACATTTTGCAATAGAGGCATCACATCTAAGAATATGGAATGTATCTTCACTTATTCTGGTCTTTTTTATGTCTATTAAGTTTTATAGACCAAGGTATTATCAGAAAATATGTAATTTTAAACTGGGAACCTTTGCAAAATATCTCAAGGATAGTTAACTAGTTCAGTATTGTTATTCAGTTGCTAGTCATGTCTGACTCTTTGCACCACCATGGACTGCTGCATACCAGGCTCCTCTGTCCTCCAGTATTTCCCAGGGTTTGCTCAAATTCATGTCTGTTGAATTGGTGATGCTATCTAACCATCTCATTCTCTGCCACCTGCTGTTGCCTTCAGTCTTTCCCAGCAACAGGGTCTTTTCCAGTGAGTTGCCTCTTTGCATCAAGTGCTTGGAGTATTGGAGCTTCAGCTTAAACTAAATTACAAAGGCACTTTTTACATAAAAATTAAATTTATAATTTTGGTCATTGTGCTTTCAATAATTTTTTGGAATCTATTTTGTTAAATATTTTGGTGTTTATATTCAGATGTTAAATACTCACTTGGGGGTTCTTATTATGATTAGTTTTGTTTATATGAGTGCATCTTTGAATACTTTTTCAGTAAGTTTACATGGAGTGGCATTTACGTGGATGAAAATCTTTTGAAACTGTTGTATAGCTGAAGAATTTTTTTTACTCCTTTTTCTTTCTCTCACAATTAACAACTTTCTTAAAAACAGAATTTCTGTGTCATACATTTTTTCCACCCCAGAAAGTATCTATTTTCCTTCATCATCTTCTTGTGTTTATGATAGAAGTCTTTATTTATACATGCTTGATTTTTCCTTTTAGCTTGTCTCTAAAAAAATCTATAGATTTAAAGAATTAAGGAAGAAAAAAACTTTGATAGTTTTGAATCAGTTAGCATCGTTATTTGTAATATGTACTTACAAATTTTTATTGACCTTTATATTCCCCAGCTATTAAGGTGATTATAGTTACAGATATTTCTGCGTAAACTTTACTGCTCCTAATAGTGCTTTGTGTAGAGTGGTTACTAAAACTCTACATATTTGTTTGAGTGATTGATCCAGTAATTCTGGGCACTGGGTCAGTTAGAAAACCAGATTTGTTTTTCAAAAGATAAATAGAATTGTAAGTAAAAATAATGAATTAATTCATTATTAGTATTTATATATGGTGTTATTTGTTTTCAAGCAATAGTCCTGTCTGTTTTTTGGGAATTATTTAAGGTAGTACATGTAGAATAAAACCCAAGAAAACATGTTCAGCCTATTTTCTGCTTAATTAACATATAAAAGCATACAGCCAGTTATCTTGCTGAGAGATTTTTGTGGTTGGAGCATTTAGGCTATCTTGATATGTGGGTGATAACAGCTGTTGAGAATTATATTTGGGGACTTTGAATTTAAAATAATCCTGCCATAAAGTTGTGTGGTCAAGAAAGGCAAAACGAAAGAAGCAAAGGAAGGATGGAAGGAAGAGAGAGACAGAAAGAGAAATTAAAAGAAATTATTTATCCTTGTGTTCCACATGTAAAAATTTCATGTATTCAGAAAGGAAGAAAAGGCACTTGGTTGCTTAATTTACATCTCTAAAGGAGTCAAAAATAGTATAACAAAATCAGAAACTCTACATGTCAGTTTTAAAATCTAATCTCCCCCTCAACCCAAATCATTGTTGTTAAAACTTTGGGTTTTTCTTGGTTAACCCAGCCAATTAAACATGAGAGGAATTAGGAAACTGACTTAAGGATTCGATGTATGAATCCTTTGGGAATAAGATAAGACTTGTTAGAAGACAATTATGAAAGACTTCTATGTGGATTGAAAACTGGAAGAAAATCTAATTTAAAAAATATGTTTCTAAAAAATTAAAAAGGATATTGTGCATTGGTGTTATCAGAGATAGCCCTGCAATCCTTTGAATGTTATGAATACATAATATCCTTTTAGATTAATTTCCAGCAATGCTGCCTCATTGCTTATAGAAGCTTGGATGATTCCATTGAAGCACATATGTGGGAAGATTTGTATTTGATAAAACCTCTGCTAAATGTTAGGCTCAAGTGTTGAGTATCAAATCAATAACTTTTCTAAGCCAATTAAAATTATTTCTTCTTTAGAGAGTATTTATAATTCAGTATTAGCCAGTGAAATCAGGTGATTTTTAATGTCTGTCAACTCAATGTCAGTTGAAAGATATGGTTCTTATGTGGCTTTCTAGAAAAAGGCAAAGTAATTACAAATGAGTAGTTTTTCTTTTTCTCTATAGAATTATATATATGAAACATTTTATGATTATATGTGATATATGCATAATATTTTCCCCACTCTCTGAAAATATAGCATTCCTATGAAACCTTTGTAAGCCTTAGTGACAAAGAGTTAAAAGTATGCTCTGCTTTCTGAAGTTCACATTACAGCATTTTCCTTTTCAGGAAAGTATGGTAATGGCTTTTTTCTAGTAAAGTGAAAACCTTCAGATTTCTTTCAGTTAGTGAAAACAGACACCTTCCTCCTCATCTCTGTCTCTCTGTTTCTCTCTCTCTCTATACACACACACACACACACACACACACACACACCTTCTCTCTCAGTCACACACACACACACACACACCCACTACCCCTTTTCCTTCTCTCACAAATAACAACTTTTTTGAAAACAGAATTTTTGTGTCACACATTTTGCCACCTTATAATGTATTTGTTTTCCTCTGTGAGCTTCCCTGGTGGCTTAGTGGTAAAGAATCCCCCTGCAGTGCAGGCGACATAGGAGACCTGGGTTCAGTCCCTGGGTTGGGAAAAATGCCCTTGGAGGAGGGAATGGCACCCCACTCCAGTATTCTTTCCAGGAAAATCCCATGGACGGCGGAACCTGGTGGGCTACAGTCCATAGGGTTGCAAAGATTTGGCCACGACTGAAGCAACTGAGCATAAGCACACATTGTCTTCTTGCATTTATGGTAGAAGTCTTATGTTTGCTTGATTTTTGCTTTAAGCTTATGTTTAAAAAATCTAGAAGTTTAAAGAATATATATAAACTATATGTACATATATATAGCTTATTTTTGTGGAATTTTTTCATTTAGGTAAGCAATAGAAATTGTAATTACATGGGTGTAGCAACAAGTAAGAAAAAAAATTTATCACTATGTCATTGCTGATAGTTGCAATTTCATTTGATTAATCAGGAAAAATCATAGGTAGCAGGAATTCTTTTTCTATGAAAACTGTTACTCTGTTACTGGCTAGGAAAAGTGACATTATTTTGGTTAGTGATTTGAGTTATTGTTGAAGACACTATGACAGATTTTTAATGTGGTTTGTACTGTGGCAGTAAACTCTGTTGAAAGTTGTAGATCTTCACAACTCAGATAATCATGATGGTGTGATCACTCACTTAGAGCCAGACATCCTGGAATGTGAAGTCAAGTGGGCCTTAGAAAGCATCACTACGAACAAAGCTAGTGGAGGTGATGGAATTCCAGTTGAACTCTTTCAAATCCTGAAAGATGATGCTGTGAAAGTGCTGCACTCAATATGCCAGCACATTTGGAAAACTCAGCAGTGGCCAGAGAACTGGAAAAGGTCAGTTTTNGCCTCTTCAGAAACCTATGCAGGTCAGGAAGCAACAGTTAGAACTGGACCTGGAACAACAGACTGGTTCCAAATAGGAAAAGGAATACGTCAAGGCTGTATATTGTCACCCTGCTTATTTAACTTATATGCAGAGTACATCATGAGAAATGCTGGGCTGGAGGAAGCAGAAGCTGGAATCAGATTGCCGGGANGCTGGAGGAAGCACAAGCTGGAATCAAGATTGCTGGGAGAAATATCAATAACCTCAGATATGCAGATGACACCACACTTATGGCAGAAAGTGAAGAGGAACTAAAGAGCCTCCTGATGAAAGTGAAAGAGGAGAATGAAAAGTTTGGCTTAAAGCTCAACATTCAGAAAATGAAGATCATGGCATCTGGTCCCATCACTTCATGGGAAACAGGTGGAGAAACAGTGGAAGCAGTGTCAGACTTTATTTTTTGGGGCTCCAAAATCACTGCAGATGGTGACTGCAGCCATGAAAATAAAAGATGCTTACTCCTTGGAAGGAAAGTTATGACCAACCAAGATAGCGTATTAAAAAGCAGAGACATTGCTTTGCCAACAAAGGTCTGTCTAGTCAAGGCTATGGTTTTTCCAGTGGTCATGTATGGATGTGAGAGTTGGACTGTGAAGAAAGCTGAGCACCGAAGAATTGATGCTTTTGAACTGTGGTGTTGGAGATGCCCCTTGAGAGTCCCTTGGACTGCAGTAAGATCCAACCAGTCCATTGTAAAGGAGATCAGTCCTGGGTGTTCATTGGAAGGACTGATGCTAAAGCTGAAACTCCAGTACTTTGGCCACCTCATGTGAAGAGTTGACTCATTGGAAAAGACTCTGATGCTGGGAGGGATTGGGGGCAGGAGGGGAAGGGGACGACAGAGGATGAGATGGCTGGATGGCATCACTGACTCGATGGACATGAGTTTGAATAAACTCCGGGAGTTGGTGATGGACAGGGAGGCCTGGCATGCTGTGATTCATGGGGTCACAGTCGGGCACAACTGAGCGACTGAACTGAACTGAATCTCACTGGAATAGAATCCTGATCTGTTTCCCTTACTTCCATTCTTCTTCCCTTCCAAATCCATTCTTTACTCAGCTTTACTATAATCTTTATAATATTAAAAATAGAAGGATGGAGCATATATTGTATTTTAGTTGCCTGAGGAAAATCCAGACTCTTACCTTACCTCTCTTGCTTATCTTTCATAATTCTCCACTTCTGCTTTCCAGGGATTTTGAGCTCTTTTTATTTTAGATCATGTAAAATGTATTTTAGTTTCAGTGTTCAGGTCTGAACACTTTTCCCCCCACTCTTTGTGGGTCTTATCCTTTCACTTCACCCTTGACCTAACTAACTCCTACTGATTTCAGCATAAATGTTGTTTCCTTTGTTGAGTTTTTTTGTAAGGTGTTTCTTCACCATGCTACTTCCTAATTCTATTAAGCACTGTTTCTGTGTACTTAATGGCATTCTTATCAGAAGACCTTCCACACTGCATTTTAGTTGCTTCTTGTCTGTATTGCTCATTTGACTGTAAACCTTCAGAGGGTAGAGATCAGTGCCTGGTATAGAGAGGGAGATTAAGAAATAATTAATTGTTCATGACTGAGTGAATGAAGGAAGAATGAAACGTGAAAATGAAGTGTATAGATGCACTGATGTATAAATATGTATAACTCATGTAACCTGCTCTGGCTAGACTGGAATTCTCTTTCTTCTTTGTGTTACTAGAAGTTAAACTGGGAAAGAATTTGGAGAAGAATTACCCTAACGATTATGAGCTTGAAAGAAGAACCAATGAAACAAAGTTAAAGGAACTAAGAAAATTATGAGTAGCTTGAAAATTAGCAGTATGATCTAAAGCTGTATATAAATATATGCGTCCACAGTTAATTTTCGAAATACATTGATTAGCTAGCTATTCTCCACCTTTTCATGAGGAAAGATAATTTGATTCTATAGCAGAATTTACATTCAGTATATGGAGGAAAACTTAATGGCTACCAATAAATCCTGAATTTATTTTACAATATGAAGCATTGGGATGTGCCNTGTGCCAACTTTTGTTTTAATATATAAAAATCCTTGTAAGTAGAGAAGTCTTATTGAGAAAAATAGATAAAGGTGGTTTCTGATGTTCATTTCATCAGTAAATAAAATACATATAATAGTAGTGCCTAAATATTATGCAAATGTAAAACTAAAATTTCTCCTCCAAAAAAGTGGTTCAGAATTGAGTATCATTGATACAAAATCATTTTCTGACTAATCTTTGGAATACCCTCATCAATTTCCCCTCAAGATTTAAGAAATTTTAGCCTTAAATCTATGGGGAAAATTCTGTCAAAATCTGAGATGTTAATAATCAATATATGAAGAGCTATTTGGGGAGTAACATGAGCCTAGAAATGTTGACTTGAAGAAGTGAGTGATGTGTATCCTATATAATCAACAGAATGTAAGGTTTAGCTTTCTCTGCAGCTGCTGGTGACATATTTAATTAATACTGAAGCAATTATCTTGACAAGTAAATCAAACTCAGTTAGATCTCAATTAGAATATTAACATTTTCTAAAATATTGTATGGTTGCCAGATGGTTACACTTCTTTTTAGCCTCCCACCCGCTTTGTTCTTTTAAAGATTGACTTTCCCACTACTGTGTCTATTAGGTATAATCACTCGGTTTTGTTTACTTATTACTCAGCCATTAAAAAGAATACATTTGAATCAGTTCTAAGGAGATGGATGGAACTGGAGCCGATTATACAGAGTGAAGCAAGCCAGAAAGAAAAACACCAATACAGTATACTAACACATATATATGGAATTTAGAAAGATGGGGATGATGACCCTGTATGCGAGAAAACAAAAGAGACTCAGATCTATAGAGTGAACTTTTGGACTCTGGGGGAGAGAGAGAGGGAGAGGGTGGGATGAGATGGGAGAATGGCATTGAAACATGTAAAAATAAATAAATAAATAAATAAATAATAAATTAAAAAAAATAAATGTATATCAAAATTTTCTTCCTAGCAATGTGTAGTTTTGTTTTATAGAAGATTGTAAAAGTAACAGATACTCACTTACAAACTTAACAAATCCTAATTAGAGACTTTAGATTACTTAGGAAGAGGTCTTTAGAAAGTATTTAATTCATACCCTTGCCAGAGGCAGCACAAATTACAACTGGATCTATATATCATTTGTGTCATAGTTATATTTTCTCTCTGAGTAATATGGAATCATAGTATTTTTAGACTTCGTAAGTGTAGGTATTCCGATTACTAACTGTTACGTAATGCCCAATAAATAAGAAATTATAACATCTTCTAATCTTCAGTTAGTTATACTTAGAACAACTGTGTCTTCGGAGGTTTTCCTTTTTAGTTCTTTTTTGAAGGTCACCTAAATTTATCAGGTCCAGCTATTTCACCTCGATCTTAAATTTAATGTCTTGCATCCCTTCTTGTCTGAGGAGGCTTTACAAATAGCTGTGAAAAGAAGAGAAGCGAAAAGCAAAGGAGAAAAGGAAAGATATACCCATCTGAATGCAGAGTTCCAAAGAAAAGCATGGAGAGATAAGAAAACCTTCCTCAGTAATCAGTGCAAAGAAATGGAGGAAAACAATAAAATGGGAAAGACTAAAGATCTCTTCAAGAAAATTAGAGATACCAAGGGAACATTTCATGCAAAGATGGGCTCAATAGAGGACAGAAATGATATGGACCTAACAGAAGCAGAAGATATTAAGAAGAGGTGGCAAGAATATACAGAAGAACTGTACAAAAAAGATCTTCACAAACCAGATAATCATGATGGTGTAATCACTCACCTAGAGCCAAACATCCTTGAATGCAAAGTCAAGTGGTCCTTAGGAAACATCACTACAAACAAAGCTAGTGGAGGTGATGGAATTCCAGTTGAGCTCTTTCAAATCCTAAAAGATAATGCTGTGAAAGTGCTGCACTCAATATGCCAGCACATTTGGAAAACTCAGCAGTGGCCACAGGACTGGAAATGGTCAATTTTCATTCGAATCCCAAAGAAAGGCAATGCCAAAGAATGCTCAAACTACCACACAATTGCACTCATCTCACATGCTAGTAAAGTAATGCTCAAAATTCTCCAAGCCAGGCTTCAGCAGTATGTGAACCGTGAACTTCCTGATGTTCAAGCTGGATTTAGAAAAGGCAGAGGAACCAGAGATCATATTGCCAACATCTGCTGGATCATGGAAAAAGCAAGAGAATTCCAGAAAAACACCTATTTCTCCTTTATTGACTATGCCAAAGCCTTTGACTGTGTGGATCACAATAAACTGTGTAAAATTCTGAAAGAGATGGGAATACCAGACCACCTGACCTGCCTCTTAAGAAATCTGTATGCAGGTCTGGAAGCAACAGTTAGAACTGGACATGGAACAACAGACGAGTTCCAAATAGGAAAAGGAGTACGTCAAGGCTGTATATTGTCACCCTGCTTATTTAACTTATATGCAGAGTACATCATGAGAAACGCTGGGCTGGAAGAAGCACAAGCTGGAATCAAGATTGCTGGGAGAAATCTCAATAACCTCCAATATGCACCACCCTTATGGCACAAAGTGAAGAACTAAAGAGCTTCTTGATGAAAGTGAAAGAGGAGAGTGAACAAGTTGGTTTAAGGCTCAACATTCAAAAAACGAAGATCATGGCATCTGGTCCCGTCACTCCATGGCAAATAGATGGGGAAAAAGTGAAAACAGTGTCAGACTTTCCTTTTTTGGGCTCCCAAATCATTGCAGATGGTGACTGCAGCCATTAAAAGATGTTTCGTCCTTGGAAGAAAAGCTATGACCAACCTAAACAGCATATTCAAAAGCAGAGACATTACTTTGCCAACAAAGGTCCATCTAGTCAAGGCTATGGTTTTTCTAGTAGTCGTGTATGGAAGTGAGTGTTGGACTATAAAGAAAGCTGAGTGCTGAAGAATTGACGCTTTCGAATTGTGATGTTGGAGAAGCCTCTTGAGGGTCCCTTGGACTGCAAGGAGATCCAACCAGTCTATCTTAAAGGAAATCAGTCCTAAATATTCATTGGAAGGATTGATGTTGAACCTGAATCTCTAATACTCTGGCCGCCTGATGCTAAGCGCTGACTCATTTGAAAAGGCCCCAATGCTGGGAAAGATTGAAGGCAGGAGGAGAGGGCGACGACAAAGAATTAGATGGTTGGATGGCATCAACTACTCAATGAACATGAGTTTGAGTGTACTATGGGGCTTGGTGATGGACACAGAGGCCTGGTGTGCTGCAGTCCATGGGGTTGCAAAGAGTCAGACACATCTCAGCAAGTGAACTGAACTGAACTTGGATGGAAGAGTGGAATGGAATAGAACTGCAGGTTTGATAAGACTGCCTGAATTTTGAGACCTGGCTTTTCCACTTCTTAGCAGTGAGGGTTTGCCAAGCAAATTCTGTGGCCCACAGTTTAAGGTGATAAACTTAATTTAAGATTTAGTGGTTGAAGGTTGAGTAAAAATTTGCTGTTGTTTTATTATTATCCATGTACTTAATCATTGTTTTTCTTCATTCACTTTTTCAATGAATACTTGGGTAATACTAGTCTCTGTGCATGAATGCTGTCATTTCACTCATGTGCAACTCTTTGCCATCCTCTGGACCCTCCAGGCTTCTCTGTCCATGGGATTCTCCAGGCAAGAATACTAGAGTGGGTTGCCTCGTCTTCCTCCAGGGGATCTTCCCAGCCCAGGGATTGAACCTGTGTCTGTTGTGTCTCTTGCATTAGCAGGTGGTTCTTTACCTCTAGCGCCATCTGGGAAGCCAATACTAGTCTATATCACATTGATTCCTAAATTTAAAGATTTTCGATTTTATTAACAGCTTATGTTAGCATATGTGTAGGATTTTCAGGAAAGATGAAATAGTCTCAAAGTATTTTCTTGCTTTTGTTTTTGTCATTTTTCTATCCATTCTCCATATACTCTACGTCAGGTGTGGACATATATTTTGTTTCAAGGGCAAGAGGGCAAATACTAATTGTAAATATTTTATGCTTTGGGAGCCACATAGTGGCTCCATATAAAAATTTCTTACTCTTGAGATATAGATTTACAGAAAATTGCAAAGATAATCCAAAGAGGCCTCATATACCTTTCCCACATTTTCCCCAGTGATTACATCTTACATAATTATATTGCACCAGGGAGTTGACATTGGTATATATGTATAGAGTTCTGTGGTATTTTTTCACATCTGTGGATTCCTGTGCCTACCACCTCAATTTGCAATCAAGATACAGAATTATTGCATCAATTGCAAAGAACCTCATGCTTCTCCTCCTTATCTAACCATCCCTAACTCTTGGAAATCTCTAATTTGTTCATATTTTTGTCATTTTGAGAATTTTCTGTGAATTGAATGATACAGTGTGTGACTTTTTGGGACTGACATTTGTTTGCTTGTTCTTGAGACAGTGTTTCATGTTATGATGTACCACTTTTTGTTTCTTGTGTGCAGTTTTTGAGGAGCTGGTTCATTTCATCTAAGTTGTGTAGAGTTGTTTGTACAGCAGTATGGCCTACGTAATCTATGGTGATATCCCCTAGTTCATTCCTAATTTATGCCTTTTCTCTTTCATTATCAGTCTTGTTAGAAATTTTTCAAGTTTGTCAATTTTAGTAATATTTTCAAAGAACCACCTTTTTTTGTTTTATTGATTTTCTCTATTATGTCCTGTTCTCAATTTACTTGATTTGTGTGTTTGAAATTATTTTCCACATTCTGCTTGTTTTGGGTTTATTTTGCTTTTCTCATTTCTTGAACTTAATTGATTTGAGATTTTCCCTCTTTTCTAATGTATGCATTTAGCACTATGAATTTACCTACTACTTTAGCTGTATCCCACAAATTTTGAAGCACTTTATTTACATTTTTATTCAGCTCAGTGTATTTTTGAATTTCCTTTGAGGCTTTCTCTTTTCTCATGTGTTGTTTAAAAATGTTTTGCTTAGTTTCCAAGTGTGTGGAGATTTATTATTTTCAGAGATCACACCCTCTGATTTCCGTTATTTTAAATTTGTTTACATGTGTTTTATTGCCCAGAATATACTCAGCTGTAGTCTGTGTTTTGTGAGTACTTGAAAAGAGTGAATATTCTCTTCTTACTGTAAGGAGTATTCTATGAATGTCAATTAGATCTTATTGGTTGATGGCATTTTGAGTTGTTCTATATCCTTGTTGATTTCTTGTCTGCTTGTTCTATCAGTTGTTGAGGTAGGGGTGTTGAATCTCAACATATAACTGAGAATTGTTTTTCTTTTCCATTCTATCATATGGTCTCCATTGACACTGTGCAGGGGTTCCTTGTGACTGCCCTGGCTCCCTACTCTGCCTTTTCTGACAGCATCTGTAAATGAGGGAGGAGTTAGAGCACCTCATTAGAGTCTGGAGGGGTGGACGTCTTGGCTCCTTGATAGGCTTTTGATGAGGTGGTGGTGAGTGGGGCTGCAGTTTCTTCTGTGGTGTTTGGCTAGAATAGAGTCGTTACTGTGTAAGTTTTCTGTCTTGGTAGAATGCTCCTTTCCTGGTCCTTTGGCTAGAGACAGGGAACTTTTTGGCTTTCTTTTGGTCGGCTTTCATTGGCTTTTCCAGGTTGCTGGCTTCCCTAGTATTGAGTATGGTATATAGAAGTCAAAATAAAACCCAGAGAACTTACTGCCATGTTGTTGGGTCCCTTGATGGTCTACTACATTCTTTCCTCCTCAAACAATCTCTATGTAATGTCTAAAATTTATAGCTGTAGTTAGCAGCAAGAATAAGAAAAAATACATCTGTCTTTCTGAAAGTAAAAGCCTGTTTTGTTTTACATTAATTTCTTCTAAGATTTTTTTGGGGGCCAGTGTTTGGTTCACAGCAAAACTGAGAGAAGGCTACAGAGATTTCTTGTATCTGTGCTATCGCCACATGTGCATAGCCAGCACCTCCATCATCAGCCACCTCCATTACCCTCTACCATTTCAACTGATGGATGTATATCAACACATCATATCACTCAAAGTCCATAGTTTACATTATAGTTTGCTATTGTACATTCTGTGGGTTTGGGTAAATGTATAATGATATATATATACTATTATAGTATCATCCGGAATATTTTCACTGCCTGGGAAATTCTCTGTGCTTTGCCTGTTCTTCACTCACCCCTGCAACCCTTGGCAAATGACTTATCTTTTTTTTTTTAATTTAAATTTTATTTTTTTACTTTACAATACTGTATTGGTTTTGGCATACACTGACATGAATCCACCACAGGTGTACATGAGTTCCCACCCACCACCCTCCCCATATCATCTCTCTGGGTCATCCCAGTACCCCAGCCCCAAGCATCCTGTATCCTGTATTGAACCTAGACTAGCAATTCGTTTCTTACATGATAGTATACATTTTTCAATGCCATTCTCCCAAATCATCCCACCCTCTCCTTTTCCCACAGAGTCCAAAAGTCTGTTCTTTACATCTGTGTCTCTTTTGCTGTCTCGCTTATAGGGTTATCATTACCATCTTTCTAAATTCCATATATATGTGTTAGTATACTGTATTGTTAAAATGAAAAGCTTCTGCACAACAAAGGAAACTATAAGCAAGGTGAAAAGACAGCCTTCGGAATGGGAGAAAATAATAGCAAATGAAGCAACTGACAAACAACGAATCTCAAAAATATACAAGCAACTTATGTAGCTCAATTCCAGAAAAAAAATGACCCAATCAAAAAATGGGCCAAAGAACTAGACATTTCTCCAAAGAAGACATACAGATGGCTAACAAACACATGAAAAGATGCTCAACATCACTCATTATCAGAGAAATGCAAATAAAGACCACAGTGAGGTACCATTTCACACCAGTCAGAATGGCTGTGATCCAAAAGTCTACAAGCAATAAATGCTGGAGACAGTGTGGAGAAAAGGGAACCCTCTTACACTGTTGGTGGAAATGCAAACTAGTACAGCCACTATGGAGAACGGTGTGGAGATTCCTTAAAAAACTACAAATAGAACTGCCTTATGACCCAGCAATCCCACTGCTGGGCATACACACCGAGGAAACAAGAATTGAAAGAGACACGTGTACCCCAGTGTTCATCGCAGCACTGTTTATAATAGCCAGGACATGGAAGCAACCTAAATGTCCATCAGCAGATGAATGGATAAGAAAGCAGTGGTACATATACACAGTGGAGTATTACTCAGCCATTAAAAAGAATACATTTGAATCAGTTCTAATGAGGTGGGTGAAACTGGAGCCTATTATACAGAGTGAAGCAAGCCAGAAAGAAAAACACCAATACAGTAGACTTATCTTTTTATTAACTTCATCATTTTGCCTTTTCCAGAATAATGTCATATAGTTGTAAAGTATGTAGTCTTTTTAGATTGATTTCTTTCACTTAATAATATGAATTTAAGTTTCCTCCATGATTTTTCATGGCTTGATAGCTTATTTGTTTTTAGTGCTGAATAATGTTCTGCTGCTTGGATTTGTCACAGTATATTTATTTACTGAAGGACATCATGGTGGTTTCAAGTTTGGGCAGTGATAAATAAAGCTGCTGTAAACACTTGTGCAGGCTTTTGTGTGGACATAAGTTTTCAGCTCCATTGGATAGAGACTAAGGAGTGCAACTGATGAATTGTATGGCAAGGGTATGTTTAGTCTTGTAAGAAATTGCTGTACTGTTTTCCAAAGTGTCTATACCATTTTGTATTCTTGTGCGTGCATGCTAAGTCACTTCAGTTGTGTCTGACTCATTGTGACTCTATGGACTGTGTAGCCCACTAGGCTCTTCTCTCCATGGGATTCTCCAGGCAAGAACACTGAAGTGGGTTGCCATACCCTCCTCCAGGGGATCTTCCTGACCCAGGGATCGAACCCATGTCTCATGTCTTCTGCTTTGGCAGGTGGGTTCTTTACCACTAGCACCACCTGGGAAGCTCTTTGTATTCCTATCAGTAATGGATGAAAGTTCCTATTATCCCACATCTTCCCCGGCATTTGGTGTTGTCACTGTTCAGGATTTTGACCATTCTAATAGGTGGATGGTGGTGTCTCATTGGTTTATCATGGTTTTTGTACAATCCTTAAAAATGTTGAAAAACATTCTTAGCTCTAGGACTGTATGAAAGACTATGGAGTGAATTTGGGTCATGGGCTGTAGTTTGCCAGTGTGATAGCTGCCTCTGTTTTTAAAGTCTCATCTTGTGTCTTTCTCGTGGTTGCTCAGTATATTGCAGCGACTGGGTTATTATTATTTTTTTAATCTGCCAATTCTTTGCTGTATTTGGACCTTCAATCATGCAGTTTTGTTTTATAAAAATTTATTTATTTTTTAGTTGAAGGCCAATTGCTTTACAGAATTTTTTTGTTTTCTGTCAAACATCAACATGAATTAGCCATAGGTAAATCATACACTTTCTTGGTGGAGATTGTTCTTATCTTTTGTCCCCTTGCATGTCTCTCTTGTTTATCCTTTAGATTTTAGCCTAAGTATCATCTTTTAAAAACAGTCTTTATTGACCCTAAGTAATCTAACTTAGATTCCTTACACTATTTAATAAAACTGTCAACTTTTCTTTCATAGTGTTTATGATGATATCTTACTCTAAATTTTATAAGTGTGACTGTTTATTTAAACTTTGTCTTTATTCTTACAAAATTGTATGTCCTTCACTGGAACAGACCCCCTACACCCTCATCTGTTTTATTCACCAGCTTACACTGCCCTGGAGCAATATTTCAGTGCTTAACCCAGTAATTGACAATTCAGCAATTTATTAAGGGGAGGTTGAAATTTTCATTTGGGTCAGCTCCAAGATATTGTTCTGTTTGTTTTACCTATGTTTGCTAATTTTCTGTTTATAGAAATGTGTAAGGCAGACATTGTTATTCCTTTTTTATAGGTGAGGATGCTGAAGCTCCAAGAGCTAAAGACATTTAATGCTGGAGAGTTAGAAAGGACCAGAGTCAGGTGGTCTGAATCCAAACTTTTTTGTTTTTAATTACACCAGTGGTTCTCACTGAAGCCTCAGAATCTTAATGGCAATAGGAATGGAGTGATATTAAAATAACAGAACAGCAAAATGAAATGATATATGATCCTAACTATTCTCTTTACCAGTCAGGTGGCCAGGAATGTGCTCCTGTGTTTAGAATCCCTGCACCTCCACCTGCTGGCAGACAGATTACTTTTTGTTAAGGGCCTTAATATTTGATCTGAGAGTCAAATTTTGTATTTTATAATTTGCTATTGAGCTAATAAGTTAATGAGGCATAAAATAAATGCTGTAAAATAAAAAAGGACATATCAACGGATATACCAAAGAGAGTACAATTCATGCTAGTTGGACAGTTTATTTATTTATTTATTTGTTTTTTTGGACAGTTTAAAGAAGTTTGTTCACATCCCATTGGGAAGCCAGGGTGTAAATTAATTACAAAGCTTGGGATTTACTTCCAGGAGCCAGTTAGTGTAGACTCTTACCAGATGTAATGTATGGTTACTAAGTAGAGGGTAAATTAAGAATGTAAAAGGCTACTATTATTAAATTTTTGCCTGTTTTCCTCAAGAATTTTGTTCTCCATGGCTATGCTTCTATAAACATTCTCAATCATACTATATATGTAGTTGTGTATCTTATTCTATACATTTACTTATAAGTGTTTTCATGTTGTCTATTCCATGTAAACAACACTTATAATGAGTGTTTTTTATTCATGTAGAAAGTGATTATGCTATATGTTAATTATTTTACTAAATGATGAATATTTAGATTGTTTTTAGTTTTTTAGAATTGATTTTTAGTTTTTTTAATATTAANTAGTTATATTTCTCTTTTGTGAATTGTGTGTTCATTTCCCTTGTTCTGTTCTGTTGGGAGATAGTACCTGGGGTTTTTTTTTTAATCATTAATTTGTGTTTACTTCACAGTATATCTTCTATTCTTTTTTCTTTGTGATTTATTCTTGTTTTTATATTTAGATATTTATATTTGATCTGATTTTTTAATAGTTTGAGTGTTTTTATCCCTTAATTTACCTCTTTAATCCATTTGGAATTTATTTTGTTGTGCAGTGTAAAGTAAAAATTTAAATTGCTTTCCAAGTTAGCATCACCATTTATTGGATAATCATATTGTATTGTGAATTTGACTGCTGTACACACCCGTGTGTTTGTGCATTAGAGTTAAACATTACAAGTGGATATAGTGAGGAGTAGAGCAGTAGAAGTTCTATGTAATAGTGATGTGTGATTATGGATAATTAATAACCTTTGACTTATTTAAGTTACATTGTTTTATACACAGATATATATATATATATATGCACATACATCTGTAAACACATAATTTTATGCTTTAAAACTATGAAGAAATATTAGCAATGCTATTTTGCTTTTTTACACTGTGATATATTTTCCTTTATAAAAAAGTTGATTTTTGTAGGATGTTGTGATTAGTGATAGTATTGCAAAGTCATGATGAATGTGCTATTGTGTAGTCTGCTATGTTAGGACATCACTTTGGGATTATTTAGTTTCGTTTAGTGATTTGATATGGTGCCAGCATTTTTCCTTTAGGGTTGATTGGTGTAGCATTGTTACTCATATTGCTCTTTCCTCCTGAGATTTTCACTTGAGCATTAGAATTTTTTTTCCAGGGCAAAAATATAGTTAATATGCTTTAGATTGCCTTTTCTTCTACTGTAATTGTTTAATTAGTTAGCTTGGGAGTTCTTTTCTCTCTTACTTAGCTTGAGAAGTAATCCTGTATTTCCTAAATTCTGAAAGCCTTATTTAAAAAATGTAAAAAAAAATTTTTTTCTGCTTGGAAATATATACACACATTTATTATACAATATAGAAGGGTATGTAAGAGTATGTAAGAGTTGATCACAAAAGAATATTTCAGAGGTCACAGCGGAAAGGTTGGAGGACGAGGTCATGGACGTGGACAGGACTAGGTTGTCTTGGGGCAGACCCCTCGTAGTCAGTTAACTCCAGGAATTGAGCAGGTGTGTAAATAAGTGTGGTGAGGATTGTGCAGTTCTAAAGGGATTAGCTACTATTCAGAAGGCAATGGCAGCCCACTCCAGTACTCTTGCCTGGAAAATCCCATGGACGGAGGAGCCTGCTAGGCTGCAGTCCATGGGGTCCCAAAGAGTCAGACACAACTGAGCGACTTCACTTTCACTTTTCACTTTCATGCATTGGAGAAGGAAATGGCAACCCACTCCAGTGTTCTTGCCTGGAGAATCCCAGGGACGGGGGAGCCTGGTGGGCTACCGTCTGTGGGGTCACACGGAGTCGGACACGACTGAAGTGACTTAGCAGCAGCAGCAGCTGTAGCTGATTATTTCACTAGGGCTCAATGTTACTAGACCTTAATTTTTTTCCCCCAAGAGATATTGTAAACATGGATTTTGTGTGAATTCTCTTTATTTCTAAATATTGGCAAGTCATACAATTGTGATCACTTAGGAGATCCCACTATGTGGGAATAGCCGTTCCCTTCCCCAGGAGATCTTCTCAACCCAGGGATCGAACACAAGTCTCCCACATTGCAGGCGGATTCTTTACCAGCTGAGCTATGAGGGAAGCCCAAGACTACTGGAGTGGGTAGCCTATCCCTTCGCTAGCGGAACTTCCCGACCCAGGAATCGAACTGGGGTCTCCTGCATTACAGGCGGATTGTTTACCAACTGAGCTATCAGGGAAGTCCTGACTGGCATTTTAGTCATTGTTTATACACAGTGAGGTCTTCCCTAGTGGCTCAGATGATAAAGAATCTGCCTGCAAAGCAGGAGATCTGGGTTTGATCCCTGGGTTGGGAGGATCCCCTGGAGAAGGAAATGGCTACCCACTCCAGTATTCTTGCCTGGAAAATTCCATGGACAGAGGAGCCTGATGGGCTACAGTCCATGGGGTTGTACAGAGTCAGACACGACAGAGAGACTTAAGCTTTCATACACAGTGAAGAAGTTTTAGTTGAGTATAAAGACCAATAAGTAGAAACTGGTTGAATATAAAGTACAATGATAAATGAATCTGTACAAACAGAGGATTGCTGCTATTGTATAGTAGGGTTCTTTGTGTTGAGTATTGACTTTTTTTTAAATCAGACTAAAGATATAATGAATAGGATGAATATCAAAAACAAGATTCTGAATACTCTTTATAGGGTGATAAATCTGGCTTCATCCAATAGAATAAATTTTTGTCTTGAGTTGAAATTTTATCTTGAGTACGTTGCACTGCTTTAAATTTATAATAATTAACTGTTAAGTATGGTGTGAGAAAAGTTTATAAGCAATGTGTGTGTATGTGTGTATAGGAATCTAGTCATTTAAAAAAAAAGGCTGCATGAATAGTTTATTACTGAATGAGGGTATTCTGTTTGGAATACACGTGGAATGTAATATTTAGCTTTTGGTGTAGCACTGTAATAGGCTACCAGTGAAGCAGAACACCTTCAGGGGAGTGGAAAAATAACTATTCAACAAAACACCTCTGGCTCTGAGGAGTAGTTGAAGGGCTAAAAGACATTTTTAATTTGGAAAACAGAACTTTGGGGGCCATTGGTATGATTTTATATTTTGAAAGAGTTAAACATGGAAAATTAATTAGAATTGTAATGTTTTGGCACCAATAATAGCATTAGATAGATAGAAGCTTTGGGGTTGGGGATAGATTAGGGTAAAGGGAAAAAGTGCAGGATGGGAACTAACATTTCACACTTTAAATGTATTATATCATATACTCCTATAAACACTGAATACATTAAATATTACTTGAAGAACTTAATTTTATGTATAAACATTTTTATAATATAAAATATTTTTACAAATTTGCTGATTCCACATTTGCTTAAAACAGCATTTAAAAGCAAATCTAGTAGTTCAGATGACTTCTATATGCTGCACTTACAAAATTAATGAAGAATAACAAATGTATCTACAAAAATACATTTATCACAAAATAACACATAAGAAATGAGAAACCATGCAACCCGAACCTTCTATACACTACATCTTTCTGTTTCTTGTGAGCAGATTTTCCTAACTTGGCATTTTCTGATTAAAAGGATGTAAAGTACCAGGGATACACTATATCATTTTCTTTCAAAAAGAATAGAAAAGAAAAGAAAAGATAGGCTTTTACCAGGCCTCTGCAGAGTACATTTGCTTCCTAGGTAGCCAGATTGTGTGTGGCAGTTGAATAACACAAACAGAAACAACCAATACTTTTCAACAACTCATGTAAGAACTTTTGTTAGTAACTTTATTGATTTTTTTCTTTGAATGTAAAAACATAGTGTATTTTGCTTGTGGCTGTCTCCATCCAAAAGCTTTTCCACCTTAGAAATGATCTCTGTGGATGGTATGCTGGTTGTATGAGAGTGTACAGCATAGTCTGTTAAATTACAAAAGTTCTGTTCTGTGAGTGGTAAGTTATAATACAGCTGGGCAGTGATCTCTAATGTGGCACCAGTAAAGGGAGTACTGCTGAAGTGGAGAGTGTTTTTAATATGTACATTTTAGGGTCTTCAACTCAATTAGAGAAGGAATTTGGTTTGTAGTTTGCCCTGACTTTCAGTAATCTGAGAAGCAGGGATGAAGAAAGGAACAGTTTTGCATGCAGAACAGCATTCAGAGCAGCTAAAGAAAAATAATAGGACTTTGATTTTTCTGTGTGCTTACTAAAAGGCTGTTCATGAATTCTGTCCTCACCCCTTGTCTTCATAATAGCTAAGAGGGCAGTCCCTCCTTACCCAACTACAAAATATATGATGTTCATCTGATACTGCTTTCTTCCTTAAATCATCAACAAATCCACCCTGTGCAGTAGAATACGGTATAAGCCTCATTAAATAGAAAATTAAAATTGCTTCTGAATACTAATATCTATCCAATAAGGTATAGATCAGAATTATCCCAAGATCGTTGCCTAGCAAGGAGCAAATGTTAGCCCACATATTTAAATAAACATATTTTAGAATAATAAAAAAGTAAAAAGAGGTTTCTCACATTTAAGTATATCATGGGGGTATCAGGAAAACACAAAACTCCTCCTTATACTTAGCAATATTTAATTGTATATGTAAAGTACTATGCAAGTTCAATGCCAAAAAATTATTAAAAGCTTAAGATATTGCCTTTAATATTATTATAGTCTATGTGGGAAGACAAAGCTATTATGTGTAGAAAGAAACTAAAATGGTAGTATGTACAAACCAATTAAATATTTTAGGCAATGTGTAGTAAAGGTTTTCAGTACAGGGAGAGATCACTGTTGGTGGAATGGTCAAGAAAAGCTAAATTGGAGAATTATCAGAACTTCATAGTTTTTAAGGACCTACAAAAGTCATCTTGTCTAATAATCCATTTAAGAGTTGACTAGTCTACCATCAAATACCTCTAAAAATTGGAAACTTACCTCTTTCCAGTTTTGGTCTATGAGGTTGAATCATACAACGGGACTTCCCTTGTGGTTCAGTGGTAAAGAATCTGCCTGCAAATGCAGGAGACCTGAGTTTGATCCCTGAGTTATAAAGATCCCCTGCAGAAGGAAATGGTAACCCACTCCAGGATTCTTTCCTGGGAAATCCCATGGACAGAGTAACCTGGCGGGCCACAATCCATGGGGTCACAAAAGAGTCGGACATGACTTAGTGACTAAACAAACAGCAACAACAATAAAATCATAAAATATCCCTCAAAATATATTTGGGAGCTATTATGTCATCTATTTATTATCTCAAGAAGAACTATATACTATTAGGAGTCTTTGGTATTCTCTTCTAGATAACCATTTAGTGCTTATTCTCCTCTTGATGAATCCAGCTAGGTCAGTTGCTGAAAGACCCGATCATTTCTGTAGTTGAATATGAATGAGGTCATCTGTAAGAATGAATTTAGGATATTTTTATATTTCATCATCTTATTTTTTTTAGTGAAAAATGTGTTTTGGAATTTTAAATGATTTTTTTTTCTAGATTTGATGAGGTGATCTGAAACGGGGAAATGCATATCTTTAAGTTACTTGATTTATGCTGTCGTTCTGATATAGGAAAGGAAAGGCTACTGTTTTTAAATTCTGAATGAAGGTGAATTCAGAAGACAGGTTTATATAAGCAGAAATGTTGAAGAATAGCCAGAACATCTAAGTTTAGACTCTGAAACCATAGAAAAGTTAAAATAATTTGGTAAAATCCACAATAAATTCAGTTGAAACCATTGTTTTCTGTAAATGATGATGAAATGTGAGTTGGAGATTAGGGCATTCCTGAAGTTAAATTTGTAATGGATCCGCTGTGATGGGTCTTATAGCATGGAAGGAGGATAGGAATACCCACTGATACTTATATGATTCAGTGAAAGACTTAAGAATCCAAGGAGAATGCATAACATTTAGGATCTGTAACAAGACTGAAGGAATTTGGAGGTAATTGGTATAGCCTGGAGCCTTTCTGGGTATATGTTAGCAAATTTTGGAAAAAAAATGTTCTCTTTCCAGATGTGTTACATGGGAGAGTTTCTGGAATGAGGACAACAGAGGAAACAAGAAACTGATGTTTCCTTGCCTTCCTTTGATGGACAGGAGAGGGGGCCAGTCTCTCCTCATTGAGTCTGGAAATAAATTTTGTGTGAGAGATAACTGAAATTAGTGAACCCAGCAGAGCTGTAGTTAAGAGTTTTGGACATATATTTGACTATATGATTACAGGCAAATATGAAAAAGCTATCTCGTTTGAAATTTCATAAGTGAACAAATTTTGAACAGTATTGAGTCTTTTTTTAGTGTCTCTTTTTATAGAAAAGAAAAACTGTATGTTCCTGAGCATGGAAAAAAATGTAGAAAGACAGACCACCAGGCTATAATCATTGGTAAGAAGGTAGAAGAGTGTAGTGATTAATACTACATAATGGACTCTGCAGCCAGACAGTATGTTTCAAACCCTAACTCTGCCACTCTGTGTGTAACACTCCTAACCTCTTGGTGTCTGTTTCTTCAGTTGATACGAAAATTCAATCAGGTAGTACTTTAAAGTACTTAGAGTGGTAGCTGGCAGATGGTCAGTACTATATAAATGCTTTTTATAGTAAAATAGAGTAAATAAAATTTTCTTACCTTGATCTGTGGGGAGAAAATATAGAGTTACTCTTTACATCTTTGTTCTTCATTTCTACTGAGGTCTGAACACAGTGTATTGTTAAGTGATGTTGTCATTATATTAATGTGCTATGGTTTATGGAACCTTTTTATACTATTGGATATTTAAATTGTTTCCAACCTAAATCTTAGGGTCTTTCAAAGATCTTATGT
Source organism: Redunca redunca (assembly GCA_006410935.1). Taxonomy (NCBI): domain Eukaryota; kingdom Metazoa; phylum Chordata; class Mammalia; order Artiodactyla; family Bovidae; genus Redunca; species Redunca redunca. The sequence continues at coordinate 286,473 of SJYQ01004270.1, forward strand.
ATATATTACAAAGTTGTAAAAAAAAATAGAATCTGAATCCAGCTTTAATATTTATACAGATATGCTTTTAATTTAAAAATATCTCTGATGGCTTTCATTGAGATTGAGTAGAAATCAGTTTTGTTAACCTTAAGAATATCTGATTTTACCTCATTTTATCCTATTGAACTTTATTCCCAGAAGTGAATTGTGGTTTTTGAGAGAGCCAATGTAGTGCAAAATTAAAAAAAAATTTCATCGTTATCTCCTGTGGAAACTGTTTTTTTGACTGAAAGACTAATGAAAAGGATATATATGAAACTGTAGTTTTGTGCCTCCTTTCTGTACCGTATCCAAATATTTAAGCAGATTATATTTAAATAGCAAATTATCACTGTTTCCACTCCCATAAATAAGACAGTAAGATCAGAACTTTTCCTAAAATTTTAATTTTTAATTTTTGAGTCTAGATACAGTGAAAGTTAAATTGCTACATGAACCTCAGCCAATAAAATTTAGTTTAGCCCATTACCCTGAATAATTTTCTGTCTTTGTATTAATTAATGTTGATTAAACATCAACAGATAACACCATCTTTATTGATCTCTAGCTTAGACCTTTTTTTGCCCTTTGGTTTTTTAACCATTAAAAAAAAATCACCCTAATTTCTTTTAGTTATCAAAGAACTTTCATTTTATTTCTTTTATCCTTTGAAAATTTTACGGGTTTATATTCAAATGCCCCTTAGATTTAAAAAAACTGAGTCAAAAAACAAAGTACATAGTTGAGAAAATAGTAACAGGCGATGAATTACTGAACTCCTTCAAGCTCAGCTTGAGTAGTTTGTGGAACTGAGAACTTCCAGATGTACAAGCTGGGTTTAGAAAAGGCAGAGGAACCAGAGATCAAATTGCCAGCATTTGTTAGATCATGGAGAAAGCAAGGGAATTCCAGAAAAACATCTACTTCTGCTTCACTGACTACACTTTGACAGTGTGGATCACAACAGACTGTGGAAAATTCTTAAAGAGATGGGAGTACCAGACCACCATACCTGTCTCCTAAGAAACCTGTAGGTGAGTCAAGAAGCAACAGTTAGAACCACACATAGAACAACAGACTGGTTCCAAATTGGGAAAGGAGTGCCTTAAGGCTATATGTTGCCACCCTGCTTATTTAATTTCTATGCAGAGTACATCATGAGAAATGCAGGGCTGGATGAAGCACAAGCTGGAATCAAGTTTGCCTAGAGAATATCAACAACCTCAGCTATGCAGATGACACCTTAGGCAGAAAGTGAAGAGGAGCTAAAGAGCCTATTGATGAGGGTGAAAGAAGAGAGTGAAAAAGCTGGCTTAAAACTCAACATTCAAAAAACTAAGATCATGGCACCTGTTCCCAGGACTTCAGGACAAATAGAAGTAGAAAAAGTGGAAGCAGTGACAGATTTTATTTTCTTGGACTCCAGAATCACTGTGGATGGTGGCTTCAGCCTTGAAATTAAAAGACTCTTGCTCCACGGAAGGAAAGCTATGACAAACCTAGATGATGTATTGGAGAAGGCAATGACACCCCACTCTAGTACTCTTGCCTGGAGGATCCCATGGACAGAGGAGCCTGGTGGGCTGCAGTCCATGGGGTCGCAAAGAGCTGGACACGACTGAGTGACTTCACTTTCACTTTTCACTTTCATGCATTGGAGAAGGAAATGGCAACCCACTCCAGTGTTCTTGCCTGGAGAATCCCCGGGACAGGGGAGCCTGGTGGGCTGCCATGGGGTCGCCATAGAGTCACACACAACTGAAGAGACTTAGCAGCAGCAGCAGATGCTGTATTAAAACTCAGAGATGTCACCTTACTGACATAGGTATATGTATCTTGTATGTCCTTTAACTATCCATGTAGTCAAAGCTATAGTTTTTTTCCAGTAGTCATGTCTGGATGTGAGAATTCATAAAGAATTCTGAGTGCTGAGGAATTGGTGCTTTTGATTTGTGGTGCTGGAGAAGACTCTTGAGAGTTCCTTGGACTGCAAAAAGATCAAACCAGTCAATTGTAAAGAAAATGAACCCTAAATATTTATTGGAAAGACTGATGCTAAAGTTGATGCTCCAATACTTTGGCTACCTGATGCGAAGAGCTGGCTTTTGGAAAAGGTCCTGATGCTGGGGAAGATTGAGGGCAACAGGAGAAGGGAGCAGCAGAGGATGGGATAGTTAGATAGCTTTACCGACACAATGGACGTGAATTTGAGCACACTCTGGGAGATAGTGGAGGACAGAGGAGCCTGGTGTGCTGTGGTCTATGGGGTCACAAACAGTCAGATGAGACTTAGCTACTGAAAAACAGCAAATTATTTAAAAATATTTATTGTTTTTTGATATTTCTTCTTTGAGATTTTCATCATTTGGACACTTATGTAGAAGAACCATGGCTCCCCAGGTGACACTAGTGGTAAAGAACCTGCCTGCCAGTGAGGAGACAGGGATTCAATCCCTGGGTTGGGAAGATCCCCTGGGAGAGCACATGGCAACCCACTCCAGTATTTTTGCCTGGAGAATCCCGTGGACAGAGGAGCCTGGCGGGCTGTGGTTCATAGGGTTGTAAAGAGTTGGACATGACTGAATTGACTTAGCATACACACGTGGATGTAGAAGATACATGGGGAAAAGAAAAGGTTAATTCTACCTGCTTTCCAGGGGTATTGCTGCTTTTATGTAACAGGACACTGCTTTATTGTATTATGAGTATTCTTCAGATTTTCTCAGGTTGGAGTCCTTCCATTTTTCAGTCTTCTGTTGCCTAAAATTTGATACTCTGATATCTTTTTTAGCCATATCATTGGTATTTCCTATATGAGTGGTATTTTTATTTTTTCTAAGTTTTGCCATACTGTTAATGAAACTTTATTCATAAGTGTTTGGACTTAATTTCTAAGATTTCTGTTGAGTATAGAATAGTTTCATATTACATAGACCAGCCATCAAGGTTGTCCACAGCTTGTCACAGCCTATCTTTCTTATCTCATTGTCTTTTTCTCCTTTACTCAAATATTCTTTTCCTGCCTAGATTATCCCATGAACCTATCAGGACCTTGGTTCAGATCCCAATCATTTACTACCTCCTTTATATAGGTTTCTTGGTATCTTCAGTTAACTTTCTTTGGATTTTTAAATAATTAGAATTACAAAGAATGCAGAGATAGTATGAAGAAGTCCTGTGTACTGTTTACCCATTTTGTCCATTGGTCACATCTTACATAATTATAGTACAGTATTAAAATCAGCAAACTGACATTGGTACAATGTGTGAGTGTGGGTTAGTATGTGCCATTTTATCATTTGTGTAAGTTCTGTATTTTTACCACAGTCAGGATGCAGAACTGCTCCATCACCACAGACACTTCCTGATATCAGTGCTTTGCCAATTAAAGTGTAGGAATCTTAGCCCTCTCCATGTCTCTTTATTATCCCTTGAAGAATAATATAGTGGTCTTAAAATTTTTCTCTCTATAAGTTGAAATCTCTACCAGACAATATTGTATTTTTGCTTTGATCATTGAATATAATTTAGGAAACTCAAGAGAAGTAGGAAAGTCTATTTTACTTATTCATGCTTTTTCTCATTCTGTTATTTTTCCTTTTTTCCTGATGTTCTAAGACTCACTCATTTATCATTTCCTTTCTTTTTAGGAACATCCTTTAGGCATTCTTTAGGGTAAGTCTATGGGTGACAATTCTCTTAGTTTTCCTTCATCTTTAGTATTTTGAGATATTCTGATGACAATATGGAAGACACGACTTCCCCTTTAGTCATTTTTTTTCTTTTTACTATATATCTGTGTTTATTGAGGTATAGTTGATTTACAGTGTAAAGTTTTTGGTGTATAACACAGTGATGCACAGGTTTTAAATGGAGTTTTAAAAACTCCATTTATAGTTATTCTAAAATACTGACTATATTCCCTGTGCTGTACAATATATCCTGTAACTTATTTATTTTCTACATATTAGTCTGTACCTCTTAATCCCCTGCCCCCATTTTCTTTACATGGTTTTTCTCCTCTTCACACTTAGTCTTCTTATGAGAGCTGATACTAAAATGATTGTTTTGTGATTTTATCACCTTCCATGACTATGAGAATATAACATACACCAGGGGATAAAGAGGAGACTGGAAGATATCAACCTCTGTTTCACCTTTTGTCTCTTGAGAATACCTTAGTTTACTAAAATTATCTGTTTGTTGACCTTTGTTGATCTTGTATGGAAATGGTCAATGATAAGTAACATCTGTAGACAGTTAATTACAAATTTGTACAGTATGTTTTTGGGGGTCATATGTTTTTGTCTTTGTAAAAGGCAGCAGTAAATTTTTTTTCTATATCTAATTTTTGCTACACACAATTTCAGTTGTGAGTAGTTAGAATAGTTTGTTACCCACATCTTTTCTTTTTTCATGGGGCTCTTGGCCTAAGAACACTGTGACCATTTCAGTATTTCACTATTTTCTGAAGTACTCCAAAGGCTACATTATTGGAACTTCCCTTATGTAGAACATAAAAGTGTTGTTGTTGTTGTTTTTAAAATTGTAGCCATATTTTTAAATTAAAATCAGTTGCAATTCCAGAGAACAGTAAGTCAGAAAATTTTCCAAACACTGGCCTTGAGCTGTTGTTTCTATTTTTAACTTTATGGAAACTAACTTTTTCTTCCGATTATAAAAGTAATATATGTTCATTCTAGAAAACTTGGAGAATGTTGAGGTACAATGAAGAAATACACATCAATAATGATGTATCAGCCAAGAAAGAGATTACAAGTTTTACTTTTTTGAAAGATATTTAAGGATACATTTATTTATCAAAAACATTGACATCATATTTATAGACTATTGGGCATAGTTTACTATTTATGTTTTTCACTTGTTATAAAATAGAAAATGTACTAAAACATATAATATATGATAATTGTAAAATATAAAAATAAGTATCTTTGTATTACTCTCCAGC
>SJYQ01004270.1:291676-306337 GCA_006410935.1 Redunca redunca
TTTTCTTTTTATTCCTACTAGACCTTATTATAGTTTCATAAAATAAGTGTTAGTTTATATTGGCAGCCTGCATTTTGGCTTTTTATTCCTTCTTTCGCTCGATCTCAGACCTTCCATTTGAGATCACTTACCTTCTGCCTGAAGAATGTCCTTTGTAATTTCCATTGATGGAAGTCTCTCTGCAACTAACATTTTCAGGTTTTTTAAAAAATTCTGTTGTTTGGCTTGAAATTTCTTTATTTCTAAAAGTAGGTATGTAATTCCGAGCTTGCAATTATTTTCCTGTGGTACTTTACACACAGTATTTCACTGTCTTCTCTCTTTGTTTTTTGATGGTTTAAAATTAGCTAGACATCTGATTCCCACTTTGAATGTAATTCATCTTTCTTCACTTGTCTCCTTTAAAATTTTCTGCATATCCTAGACTTTCAGCTGCTTCATTGTGAGATGTTGCTGAGTAGATTTCTTTTAGTTTATATATTTTGGATTTATTGCATATTTGAACCAGTGGATTAATGTCTTTCATCAGTTCTAGAAAATTCTCAGCCATTTTTTCTTTAATTATTTTTCTTGCCTCAATCTTTCTGTTTTCTCTTTCAGGAGCTTTAATTAAATGTGTATTAGATTAATTTCACTCTAAACTCCATGTTTGTTATTATCAGTTGTGTATTTTTCATTTTTCTCTGACTTGATTCTGTGTAATTTCTTTCAGTCTATTTTCCAGTTAGTTCTTTCTTCTGTTGTGTTTCATTATAAGTAATGTACACTGAAATTAAAATTCAGTTTTTTCCTCCCATTTCTAGGATTTCTATTCTTTTCCCAAATGTGTGTGTGTGTGTGTGTGTGTGTATGTATATACATATCTGTCTATCTATATGTTTTTCATATTCTTTTCCATTGTGGTTTAGTACAGGATATTGAATATTGAATTCAATTACAATTGAATTGTAATTGTAATATAGTTCCCCATGCTGTACACTAGGACCTTGTTGTTTATCCATTTTAATATCCAGTTTAATAGTTTTCTATTTTTATAAGGTGTTTTCAACAATTGTATTTTCTGAAAACAGGTAAAGAATAGTTGTAATATCTTTGCCTATTAATTCTAACAGCTGAAGTCTTGTGGGTGTTTTTCTGCTAGTTCATACTCATAGATCTTTATTTTCCTTTTTGCCTAGTTCTTTGACTCTGTCATGGCTATTACCTTTGAAAAAAAATGTGTATGCATGTGTGTGTTTGTGTGTATTCCTTGAAATCTTCAATGGAAGTTTCTTTCTCCAGGGCTGAATTTTGTCTGTTTCTGTCAGGTACCTAGTAACACTGCCAATAAAGGACTTTTTAAACCAAACTCATGTGGTCTACCCAGATATGGGCTGCAGTTTCTTTTGAGGCTTTGGGTATGAATACAGCTTCTTCAGAATGCTGTTTTTTAACTCCTCTACTCCTGATCCAGCCCCCTGACTTTCTTTCTTTTATTTTTTTGTAATATTGTGTTCTGCTCTGCACCAAGGTAACTTTCATTGGACTCCCCTCTGGATGGTAAGGCTTTAGTGATCTATTCCTACTTCTAGAGGGTAGTTATTCTTTGAAACTTCATATAGGAGAGAATCTTGGATTCTTGGATGGATTTGACCCTTAGATTCTGCCTTCTTTGCCCTTTTAGGCTCCCAGGATGAATCTCACGTTTTTGGAATTGTAATTGAGAAATATCTTCAGTTCAAAATCAGTTTGGTGCTGTAGTATTTTCCTTATTTCTCTGGGTATCAGGTTTCTTCTGAAACTTGTCCTGGTGTTTTCACAGTAGCTTGTTAACACTTTGCTGTTTTTTATGTGATGCTTTAATGTTTTAGCTAATACTTACTTATTTTAAGAAGAAATGTTGGTTTGAGTAACTGTATGATTTGTTGTTGTTTTTTTACTGCTAACTCAGTTTCTTTGGAACATTATTTATGAGTGCTGTTGTTCTTATGAGAAAATTGTATTAGTGGCTGTGCATGGGGTGGAGAACATCGATTACTTGATATCAGTGTAAATTAAATTTTCATTTTGGTAGTTTTTCTGCCCCTGATCCATATGTAGACTATGTAGTAGCTACAAATGCCCAAGGAAAGTCTTCTTTTTACCTGGTCCCCTGCCCATGAATATTTATTGTGTAAGTAGGCCTGGGTCCATGTTATATGATTTTGTGGGATATGTATTTCTCTAGTTTGCTTTTGATTAAGTGTATATCCCTTTGTTCTTATGCCTTTGTACCACATCTTCAGTTTAATTCCTTGCCCTATGTGAGCCAGAGGCTTTGTTTCCTGTCCCCCTTGTGTATTCATTAAAAATGAAGCTATTGGCCAAGACTTGGCAAACTTTTTCTGTGAAGGGCCAGATAGAAAATATTTTAGACTTTTCAGGTCATACAATCTCTGCTGTTGTGATATGAAAATATTTGTAGACAAGACTTAAATGAATGAGCACAGGTATATTGTAAAGAACTTCATTTATGGAAACTGAAATTTGAGTTTCATATTATTTTTATCTGTTAAGATTTCTTCATTTTTATTTTCAACTATTAAAATTTAAAAACTATTCTTAGCTTAGGATTATAAGCTGGATTTGGCTTGTGGGTTATAGTTTTTCGACTCCTGCTTTAGGCCATTAAGATAGCTTTCCTCCTTGCTGCTCTCATTCCTGGCCCTTTTAGAAATTTTCTCACTTCCATGCAAGCTTAGGAAAGCTTAATATTCATTTTAATATGAAGTTAAAAAAGCAATTTTTCTATTTTATCCAGAATTTTAGGTGTTTTGCAGTAGGAACATTTCAGAATACACACACACATTGCCAGATTCATGTTTATTTCATCAGTTCATATTTAGTAATATATAGTATGAACAAAAGGCCAAACATTCCATTTTAGATTTTATGACCCTGTCTGATCCTTGTTTTGCGTTCTTTGTTTTATATAACTTTAAGAGTGTATATACATTGTTTTTGTTCTATGCTTTCAATTAATGTTCTTTTGTATGCATAACAATCTCCTTACTTATTTTTTAATGAGTATTAATATTCTTTGTCTTGTCGTACTACAATTTCCATAATTTACTTCCTTATTTGGAAATTGTGGGTTTTGTTCCCCCTTCAGGTATTTGTTTTTGTTGTTGATTGCAACTGAGTTTCTGCTGACAGGCGCTGAGTAGTGTCTGACTGTCTATAACTCCATGGGGTTTTTCTAGGCATGAATACTGGAGTGGGTTTCCTTTTCCTTCTCCAAGGGATCTTCCCAACCCAGGGATGGAACCGGGTCTCTTGGATCTGCTGCATTGGCATGCAGATTCTTTACCACTAGCACCACCATAACTCAGTACTATAGCAATTTTAAAAAGTGGAAAAGGTTTTTGTTTCCCATCATGATTCATTTCATTAAGACCGTTTAAAACACTTAAAGGAAGGTGCTTCCTAAAGAGGGGATCTCATTTTGTTCCTTCTTCACTCCAGATAACCTCTGCACAGCAAATGCCTATTCAGTAAAATGTTTTGTTACATGAACACTAAGTCATTAAATGAGAGTAAATTGAGAGGTATAACTCTGATTGTATTGTCATTGTTTTCATGATAATAAAACAATTCAAGCTGTTTCTCCTTACCTTTCCCCCAAACAAGAATGGAACATTTCCTTTTCTACCTGTCCCAGGGAACCAAAGCCAGTAGGTATTGTGGCTTGAAAAATACCAAATACAATTGAGTTGAATGACTTTCTTAAAAGTAGATTTTTGTTCTCTTTTCAAGAGGACAAATAAGAAAAATTGGCATATAGCCATCAGTTCTTTACTATGTGGATTGTATACATGTGTTCAAGGAAAAAAAATGGCATTTAAAAAAAGAGGGTTATATTTCTGTTGTATCACAAAGTAAGGAGGTAGGCAGTTCAGTACTGATGCAGTTGGGGCCCAGTCTTCTTCTGTACTTCTGCCCAGAAATCCATAACATGTAGCTTTTACCCATATGTGTTTTCTTCTCATAATTTCTCTCTCCAGCATTATGTCAAGAAGAGGAGTAAGAGGTGAAGAGGGATGCAAACCGAGCTGAACCTTTACTTTTTTAAAGAGCATTCCTAGATGATTTTTGTATACAATTTCAAAATGTAGTTTTTTAACCTAAGCACACTGCTACTTCTAACAAAATTGGAAATCTTTTCTTTTTCTTTTAAACTAATTTATTTTTTAATTGAAGGATAATTGCTTTACAGAATTTTGTTGTTTTCTGTCAGACCTCAACATGAATCAGCTGTAAGTTGATTCATACATCCCCTCCCTTTTGAAACTCCCTCCCATCTCCCTCCCTATCCAACCCATCTAGGTTGATACAGAGCCCTTCTTTTTGATTTTCCTGAGCCATACAGGAAAGTCCCATTGGCTGTCTATTTTACATATGGTAATGTAAGTTTTCATGTTACTCTTTCCATACATCTCACCATCTTCTCCCCTTTCCCCATGTCCATAAGTCTATTCTCTATGTCTGTTTCTCCACTGCTGCCTTGTAAATAAATCCTTCAGAACCATTTTTCTAGATTCCATATATATGTGTTAGAATATGATATTTATCTTTCTCTTTCTGACTTACTTTACTCTGTACAATAGGTTTTAGGTTTATCCATCTCATTAGAATGGACTCAAATGTGTTCCTTTTTATGGCTGAGTAATATTCCAGTGTGTGTGTGTGTGTTTGTGTACTGCAACTTCTTTATCCGTTCATCCGTCGATGGACATCTAGGTTGCTTCCATGTTCTAGCTATTGTAAACAGTGCTGCAATGAACAATGGATACATGTGTCTTTTTCAATTTTGATTTCCTCAGGGTATATGCGTAGGAGTGGGATTGTTGGGCCGTATGGTGGTTTTATTCCTAGTTTTTTAAGGAATCTCTATACCGTCTTCCATAGTGGCTGTATCAATTTACATTCTCCACACCCTCTCCAGCATTTATTGTTTGTAGACTTTTTGATGATGGCCATTCTGACCAGTGTGAGGTGATATCTCATGCTGGTTTTGATTTGCATTTCTCTGATAATGAGTGATGTTGAGCCTCTTTTCGTGTGTTGTGAGCCATCTGTGTGTCTTCCTTGGAGAAGTGTCTGTTCAGGTCTTTTCCCCACTTTTTGATTGGGTTGTTTGTTTTTCTGGTATTGAGTTGTATGAGCTGCTTGTATATTTTGGAAATTAATCCTTTGTCAGTTGTTTCATTTGCTATTATTTTCTCCCATTCTGAGGGCTGTCTTTTCACCTTGCTTATAGTTTCCTTTGCTGTGCAAAAGCTTTTAAGTTTAATCAGGTCCAACTTGTTTACTTTTGTTTTAATTTCTGTTACTGTAGGAGGTGGGTCATAGAGGATCTTGCTTTGATTTACGTCATCGAGTGTTCTGCCTATGTTATCCTCTAAGAGTTTTATAATTTCTGGTCTTACATTTAGGTCTTTAATCCGCTGAGTTTATCTTTGTGTAGGTGTTAGGAAGTGTCCTAATTTCATTCTTTTACATGTAGTTGTGCAGTTTTCCCAGCACCATTTGCTGAAGAGGCTGTCCTTGCCCCATTGTATATTCTTGCCTCCTTTGTCAAAAATAAGGTACCCATAGGTGCTTGGGTTTATTTCTGGGCTTTCTATCTTGTTGCATTGGTCTATAGTTCTGTTTTTGTGCCAGTACCATACTGTCTTGATGACTGTAGCTTTGTAGTATAATCTGAAGTCAGGAAGGTTGATTCCTCCAGGAGGAGCTCCATTCTTCTTTGTCAAGACTGCCTTGGCTATTCTGGGTCTTTTGTGTTTCCATATGAATTGTGAAATTTTTTATTCTAGTTTTGTGAAAAATGCCGTTGGTAATTTGATAGGGATTGCATTGAATCTGTAGATTGCGTTTGGTAGTATAGTCACTTTCACAGTATTGATTCTTTCTACCCAGGAACATGGAATATCTCTCTAACTGCTTATGTCATCTTTGATTTCTTTCATTAGTGTCTTATATAATTTTTTGTGTACAGTTCTTTCATCTCCTTAGGTAAGTTTATTCCAGATATTTAATTCTTTTTGTTGCAATGGTGAATGGGATTGATTCCTTAATTTCTCTTTCTGATTTTTCATTGTTAGTATATCGAAATGCAAGTGATTTCTGTGTATTGATTTTGTATCCTGCAACTTTGCTAAATTCACTGATTAGTTAGCTCTAGTAATTTTCTGATACTGTCTTTAGGGTTTTCTATGTACAGTGTCATGTCATCTGCAAACAGTGAGAGCTTTACTTCTTTTCTGATCTGCTGCTGCTGCTGCTAAGTCACTTCAGTAGTGTCTGACTCTGTGTGACCCTATGGACAGCAGGCCACTAGGCTCCTCTGTCCTCAGGATTCTCCAGGCAAGAATACTGGAGTGGTTGCCATTTCCTTCTCCTTCCTGATCTGGATTCCTTTTATTTGTTTCTTCTCTGATTGCTGTAGCTAGGACTTGGAGAACTATGTTGAATACTAGTGGTAAAAGTGGACATCCTTGTCTTGTTCCTGATCTTAGGGGGAATTAAGACTTTCACCATTGAGAATAATGTTTGCTGTAGATTTATCATATATGGACTTTACTATCTTGAGGCCCATCAAGAAAAAAAGAGAGGTGAATCAAATCAACATAATTAGAAATGAAAAATGAGAGGTTACAACAGACAATGCAAAAATACAAAGTATTATAAAAGAGTATTATGAACAACTATATGGCAATGAAATGTATAACCTGGAAGAAATGGACAGATTCTTAGAAAGGTTCAATCTTCCAAGACTGAACCAGGAAGAAGTATAAATTATGAACAACCCAATTACAAGCACTGAAATTGAAGCTGTGATCAAAAATCTCCCAAAAAACAAAAGCCCAGGACTAGATGGCTTCAGAGAAGAATTCTATCAAACATTTAGAGAAGAATTAATGCCTACATTTCTGAAACTCTTTCAAAAAATTGCAGAGGAAGGAACACTTCCAGGCTCATTCTGTGAGGCCACCATAATCCTGATACCAAAACCAGACAAAAGCAACACAAGAAAAGAAAACTATAGGCCAATATCACTGATGAACATAGATGCAAAAATCCTCAACAAAATTTTAGCAAATAGAATTCAGCAAGACATCAAAAAGCTCATACACCATGATCAAGTTGGGTTTATTCCAGGGATGCAAGGATTCTTCAATATATGCAAATCAGTGTGAGACACCATATTAACAAATAGAAAGATAAAAACCATATGATCATCTCAATAGATGTAGAAAAAGCCTTTGACAAAATTCAGCACCCATTTCTGATTTTCTTCAAAAAATGAAAATCTTTTAGAATGGAAGGAGATAATTGATCTCAGATAGGCAAATGTCAGCATCTGCCTCATTTAGGACGCTACTTTTGTAGAAACTTCAAAAGAAAGGCCATAGAATTAAAAATTTGACCTCGAGGCATGTGATACTCAAATTCCATGGTGCAATAAGAAGAGAGTTTTTAAAAACTATCAGAAATTCTTTAATTTACATTGTTCCTTTCTTTATTGCATTACTGCCAGTGCTGTTGTACATTTTACAAGAATTAAATATTATTTAAATAGTTTTTAATATTGATTTTCACATTTAAAACATTATTTATTAAGCTTTTACCACGTTAAATTTCCTTTTAAACATTTTTTTAAGGTTACATACAGTATCTCATGGTATAGGTATATCATATGTAGATATATGATAATTTTTTTTACCAATTCTCTTACTATTAAACATTTACTTGTTTAGTCTGATTATGAATTGATGCTTTTGAACTGTGGTGTTGGAGAAGACTCTTGTGAGTCAGTAAAGACTGCAAGGAGATCAAACCAGTGCATCCTAAAGGAGATCAGTCCTGAATATTCATTGGACAGACTGATGCTGAAGCTGAAACTCCAATACTTTGGCCACCTGATGCGAAGAATTGACTCATTGGAAGAGATCCTGGTGCTGGGAAAGACTGAAGGTGGGAGGAGAAGGGGACAATAGAGGATGAGATGGTTGAATGGCATCACCGACTCCATGGACATGAGTTTGAGTAAGCTCCAGGAGTTCGTGATGGACAGGGAAGCCTGGCGTACTGCAGTCCATGGGGTCACAAAGAATCGGACATGACTGAGTAACTGAACTGAACTTGCCTATTTAATTATACTTTAGGGGAAATAGTTTTAGATTTACAGAGAAATGTCACAGATAATACAGAGTGTTCTTATATTCCCCTTACTCGGGTCCCCCATTGTTAGCATCTTACATTTACACTTGTCAAAACTAAGAATCTAGCATGGATATATCACTGATAACCAAACTCCAGAATGTCTTTATATTTCACCAGTTTTTCCACTAATTTCCTCTTTCTGTTCACTGATTCAGTTTAGGATAGCACACTGTTTAGTTGTTTTGTCTCCCCATTTTCCTGTGACCTGTGATAATTTCTCACTATTTCCTTATTTTTCATGACCTTGACAGTCTTGACAAGTTCCGAATAGGTATCTTGTAGAATGTCCCTCAATCTGGGTTTGTGTGATAGTTTTTCTTAAAATTAGATTGGGATTGTGGGTTTGTGGGAAGAATGCCACACAAGTCAACTGTCCTTTTTAATATCATCATATCAGGGAGTGTGTGGTGACAACACTGGTGATATGACACTTCATCACTTGGGTAAGGTTATGTTTGCCAGGTTTCTTCACTAAAGAGTTAACAGTGTTTCCCTTCTTCCTCTTTGGAAGTGAGTCACCAAGTTCAGCTTACACTTAACGTAGTGTTGTGGGGTGGGATAGGGAGAAGCAGATTCTCTTTCACCTTTTGGCAGGAGTATGTATATAAATTATCTGAAATTCTTCTGTAAAGAAGATTTGTGCCTCCCCCCATCATTAATTTATTGGTTCAATGATTTATTTATATCAGCATGAGCTTATGTATATTTTATACTTTGAATTGTAATCCAAAAGTGTATTTTTTATTTAGATGCTGGATCATTCTAGTTTTGGGCATTGTGAATTCTTTAAAGGCTGCTATCTACCTTTGATATACTCCCATTAATTAAAAAAAATCTGTTTCTTAACTTTTAGTACCACAGGATGCTCCAAATCATCTTTTATTTGTAGTCCTAGAAACATCCACTTCTCTGGGTAGCTCTACTTCCTTTTTTTTGGTGAATGGCATTTAGAAACCAAGATCTGGTTGCTGGGAGTGCTCATTAGCTGCTAGGGTTTCATTGCTTTTAGTCCCTCAGTAGAAAGCGTCCCATTGTCCATGTGGGGAACTGATGAATGCACACACATGTGTTAAATTTTTTTATGTCTTTTAAGTAGCTTGACCATTTTATTATTTTGAAATCTACCACTTTATCTCTGGTAATGTGCTTTGTCTTGAAATTAATTTTACTTAATAGTAAGATAGACACACTGGCAGTTATTTTATAGGATTAGTGTTTCTGTGTTGTATTTTTCCATCTTTTTTAGTTTATTTTTTATTGAGATGTAGTTGATTTACAATATTATATAAGTTTCAGTTAAAGTATTGGCTATATTCCCTGCACCATATAACTTTGTAGCTTATTTATTATACATAGTAGTTCGTACCTCACAATCCTCTATCCCCTTTTCCCTTTCCCATTTCTTCTTCCCACTGGTGACTCCTAGTTTTCCATATCTGTGAGTCTCATTTTTGTTGTAGTCACTAGTTTGCTTTATTTTTTAGATTCCACATATAACTGATAACATACAGTATTGTCTTTCTCTGCCTGACTTATTTCCCTAATGTAATACCCTCCAAGTACATCCATGTTGTTGCAGATGGTGCAATTTCATACTTTTATATGACTGAGCAGTATTACGTTGTATATATCTACCACATCTTTTAAAAATTTTTTAAAAACATTTATTTATTTATTTTAATTGGAGGATAATGACTTTACAATATTGTGATGGTTTTTGTCATACATCAGTATGCATCAGTCATAGGCATACATGAGTCCCCTCCACCCTGAACCCCCCTACCGCATGTTCTTTTTCCATTCATCTGTTGATGGACTCTTAGGTTATTTCCATATCTTGGCCATTGTAAATAATGTTGCTATAAACATTGGGGTGTATGTATCTTTCAAATTAGTGTTTTTGTTTTTTTCAGATATATACTCAGGAGAGGAATTGCTGGGACATTTGATAATTCTATTTGTAGACTTTTTTTTTTGGCTCTGCCACATGTCTTGTGGGATCCCAGTTCCCTGACTAGTGATTGAACTTAGGCCCTTGGCAGTGAAAGTGCAAAGTCCCAACCACTGGACTTCCAGAGAATACCCTCCTGTCTCTTAAGGAACATTGATGCAATACCACAGTGATTGCACCAATTTTCATTCCACCAGCAGTGTACAAGGATTTCCTTTTCTTCACAGCCATATCAGCATTTGTTATTTGTTGTCTTTTTGATGATAACCAATCTGACATATGTGAGGTGATAACTTACTGAAAATTTGAATTGCATTTCTCTGATGATTAACAGTGTTGGACATCTTTTCATGTGCCTGTTGGCCATTTGTATATCTTCTTTGGAAAAGTGTCTATTCAAGTCCACTGCCCATTTTTCAGTCAAGTTGGATTTTTCTTTTTTTGGATATTGAGTTGTATGAGGTATCCGTATATTTTGTATATTAACTCCATATTAGTCATATCATTTACAAATATTTTTTCTCATTCAGTAGGTTGTCTTTTCCTTCTGTTGATGGTTTCCTTTGCTATGTAAAAGCTTTTAATTTAATTAGGCCTTATGTGTTTACTTTTGTTTTTGTATTATTTGCCCTAGGAGAAAGATTGAGAAAATTATTGCTGGGATTTATGTTGAGGAGTGTTTTGCCTATATTTTCTTCCATGTCTTTTATTGTTTCTGGCCTTACATATTAGGTGTATAATCTATTTCAAGCTAATTTTTTGTATATGGGATAAGGAAATGTTTTAATATCATTCTTTTATATGTACATGTCCAGTTTTCCCAGTACCACTTATTAAAGAAACGATTTTTCTCCATGTGTATTCAGTGCTTCTTTTGTAGTAGGTTAGTTGACCACAAGTGTGTGGGCTTATTTTGGGGTTCTCTTCTCTGTTCCATTAATCTATGTGTCTGTTTTTATGCCAGTACCATACTATTTTGATTACTGTGGCTTTGTAGTATAGTGTGAAGTCAGGGAGTGTGGTATTTCTAGCTCTGTTTCTCAAGATTGTTTTGGCTTTGGGGTCTTTTGTATTTTCATATAAATTTTAAAATTATTTATTCCAGTTTTGTGAAGAATACCACTGATGTTTTGATAGAGATTGCACTGCACCTGCAGGCTGCCTTTGATAGTATGGTTATTTTAAAAAATATTCTTCCAATTCATGAACATGATCTATCTTTGGATATGTTTGTGTCCTCTTCAGTGCCTTATAATTTTCTAGTACAAGTGTTTTACTTCCTTAGGAAGTTATTGCTAGGTATTTTAATTCTTTTTGATGTGATTGTAAATGAGATCATATCCTTAATTTATCTTTCTGGTAGTTCATTGTTAGTGTATAAAATGCAGTATATTTCTGTGTATTAATTTTGTATCCTGCAGCTTTAACAAATTCATTGGTGAGCTTTAGTAGTCTTTTGGTAATATCTTTAGGATTTTCTAAGTATAGTATCTGTGTATAGTCTGCAAACAGTGACATTTACTTCTTTCTTTCCAATTTAAATTCCTTTTACTTCTTTTTGTTGTCTGATTGCTGAGGGTAGGACTTTCAAAACTATACTGAATAAAAGTGGTGAAAGTGGGCATCTCTGTCTTGTTCCTGATGTTAGAGAAAATACTTTCAACTTTGTATCATTGAGTATAATGTTGTTGTTTAGTCCCTAAGTTATGTCCGATTCTTTTTGCAATCCCATGGACTATAGCCCACTAGGTTCCTCTGTCCGTGGAATTTCCCGGGCAAGAATACTGGAGTGGGTTGCCATTTCCTTCTCCAGGGAATCTTGCTGACCCCAGGAATCAAACCTGCGTCTCCTGCACTGGCAGATGGATTCTTCACTACTGAGCCACTGGGGAAGCCCGAGTATATTGCTAGCTCTGTGCTTGTCATATATGGTCTTTATCATGTTGAGGTCGTGTCTATACCCAACTTCTGGAGTATTTTTATCATAATGAATGTTGTCAAAATGTTTTCTGCATCTGTTGGTATGCTTATATGATTTTTCAAACTGTTAATTTGTAGTCAGGGAGTGTGTGATATCTGCAATTAATATTGCAGATTAAAAAAAATTTATTGGGGTTGGTTTACATTATTGTGTTAGTATTTTGCATATATTGGGCCATCCTTGCATCTCTGGGATAATCTCACTCGATCATGATGTATGATCCTTTTAATGTGTTGTTGAATTTAGTTTGCCAATATTTTGTGAGGATTTTTAAATATATTAGGTCGGTGCAAATACAGTTACAATTTTGGACTGTGAATTTTAAATCATTATAATTAGGCTCAAACACATCTTTATTAATCAAACCAGAAACCATTATAATAAGTACATTTTTGCCAACAAGAAATTTTGCTTATTCCTTTAGCATAAAAATCTATGGTTCAGGATTTGACACACTCTTGGAAAGCATTTTCTGCATCCTGCTGGTTGTGGAAGTGTTTTCCCTGCAAAAAGTCATTGAGATGATGAAGAAGTGGTAGTCAGTTGGCGAGATGAAGAAGTGGTAGTCAGGTGATTATGGGAGATGAGACCAAAGCTTCATAGCCAGATTCATTCAACTTCTGAAGCATTGGTTGTCCAACGTGTGGTTGGGCATTGTTGTGGAGAATTGTTGGGCTCATTCTATTGACCAATGCCAGTTGTAGGCATTGGAATTTTCAATGCATCTCATCGATTTGCTGAGCATAATTCTCAGATGTAATGGTTTCACCTGGATTCAGAAAGCTTTAGTGGATCAGCTGGGCAAGAGACCACCAAACAGTGACCATGACCTTTTTCTGATGCAAAATTGACTTTGGGAAGTGCTTTGAAACTTTTTCTCAGTTCGGTCCAACCACTGAGCTGGTCATCACCAGCTGTCTTATACAGTCCACTTTTTGCTGCACATCACAATCCAATGGAGAAGTGGTCCTTTGTTGTTGTGTAGAATAAGAGAAGACGACACTTCAAAATGGCGATTTGCGGTCACCTCATGAGGTACCCACTAATTAAGCATTTTCACCCTTTCAATTTGCTTCAAATACTGAGTGACAATAGAATGGTTGATGTTGAGTTCTTAGGCAACTTCTCATGTAGTTTAAAGAGGATCAGTTTCAATCATGGCTCTTAGTTTTCATTGTCAGCTTCTGATGGGCCAGGCACTGCGTTCCTCAATCTTCAAGGCTCTCATCTCCTTTGCAAAACTTCTTGACCCACCATTGTACTGTACGTTTGTTAGCAGTTCCTGGGCCAAATGTGTTGTTGATGTTGTGAGTTGTCTCCATTACTTTATGACCCATTTTGAACTCAAATAAGAAAATTGCTCAAATTTGCTTTTTGTCTGATGTCACTTCCATAGTCTAAAATAAATATAAAATAAACAGTAAGTGGTAAATCATTAGCAAAAAATCATGAAGTGAGAAATGTGCATTAAAATGATGTATAACATAACCACATTTATTTAAAATGTATTCCAATATCAAATGGCAATTTCAACAATGCAAAACCCACAGTTACTTTTGCACCAACCTAAGATATTCATCAGTGATTCTAGCCTGTACTTTTCATCTTTGTGACATTGTTGCCTGATTTTGGTAAAAGGGTGATGGTGGTATCATAGAATGAGTTTGGAAGCATTCTTTCCTTTTCAATTTTTTGTAGTAGCTTGGGTTGGATAGGTGTTAACCCTTTAAATATTTGGAAGATGTCACTTCAGAAGTTCTAAACTTGTGTTTGTTTGATTTTTTGAAAATTTTGGATTCGATTTTGTTGATGGTAATTGATCTGTTCATATTTTCTACTTCTACCTGTTTCAGTCTTGGGAGACTCTACATTTTTAGGGATTTGCCTGGTTCTGCTAGGTTGTTCATTTTATTGGCATCTGTTAATAGAGCCAGACATCCTGGAATGTGAAGTCAAGTGGGCCTTAGGAAGCATCACTGCGAACAAAGCTAGTGGAGGTGATGGAATTCCAGTTGAGCTCTTTCAAATCCTGAAAGATGATGTTGTGAAAGTGCTGCACTCAATATGCCAGCACATTTGGAAAACTCAGCAGTGGCCACAGGACTGCAAAAGGTCAGTTTTCATTTCAATCCCAAAGAAAGGCAATGCCAAAGAATGCTCAAACTACCTCACAATTGCACTCATCTCACATGCTAGTAAAGTAATGCTCAAAATTCTCCAAGCCAGGCTTCAGCAATATGTGAACCGTGAACTCCCTGATGTTCAAGCTGGTTTTAGAAAAGGCAGAGGAGCCAGAGATCAAATTGCCAACATCTGCTGGATCATGGAAAAAGGAAGAGAGTTCCAGGAAAACATCTATTTCTGCTTTATTGACTATGCCAAAGCCTTTGACTGTGTGGATCAGAATAAACTGTGTAAAATTCTGAAAGAGATGGGAATACCAGACCACCTGACCTGCCTCTTGAGAAATCTGTATGCAGGT
>SJYQ01004270.1:307131-336491 GCA_006410935.1 Redunca redunca
CATTTGAAATAAATCTTGTGTAGGCAGCATTTATGTTTTATTTATTTATTTTTTTTTATCCATTCAGCCACTCTGTGTCTTTTGATTGGAGCACTTAGTTCACTTATATTTAAGTAATTATTAGTATATGCTTTTTCTGCCATTTTGTTAATTGTGTTTGTAGTTCCTTTCTTCATCTTTTTCATCTTTTTTTCATTGTGATTTGATGACTATCTTTAGTATTATTTTTGGATTCCATTCCCTTTGTGCGTGTGTGTATGTATATTTGTTAACAGATTTGTGGTTTTTGATTACTGTGAGAGATATATATGATAGTTTTAAGTTGCTCATCCCTTAATTTCAAATTCATTTTAACAGTCCTGCATTTGTAGTCTCATCCCCTCGTGATTACTGTCTTTTGACATTTTATTTAGCATCTAATTGTTTTGTGTATCCCTTAACTTCTTATTGTGGGTAAGAATGATTTTATTCCTACCTTCCTACTGGCTTTGTGTGTGGTTGATTTCCTATCTTACCCTATATTTTCCAGTACTCTTTCGTAATTTCATGTTTCCAGTTTTGGCCTTTCCTTTTTTGCTCAGAAAGTCCTTTTAACATTTCTTATAAAATTGGTTTGGTGGTGCTAAATTCTTTTAGCTTTGCTTGTCGGTAAAATTTTTGACCTCTCCATGAAATTTTAATGAGACCCTTGCTGGGTACCGTATTCCTGCTTGTAGATTTTTAAATTTCATCAATTTGAATATGTTGTGCCACTCTTCTGATCTGCAGAGTTTCTACTGAGAAGTCAGTTGGCAGCCTAAGGGGAGTTACCTTATATGCAACTTGTAACTTTTTCCCCTGCTGCTTTTTATATTCTCTCTTTATCTTTCATTTTTGCCATTTTAATTAAAATGTGTCTAGCCATTCTTCCTGGACTTGAATGCCTGTTTCCTTTCCCAGATTATGGAAGATTTCTGCTATTATGTCTTCAAATATGTTCTCTGTCCCCCCTACCATTTTTGTCTTTGCTTTTTGGGACTCCCCTATTGCAAGTGTTGCTATGCTTGATGTTGTCCTAGATATCTCTTAAACTTTTCTCGTTTGTTTTTATTTTTATTTCCTTCTTTTTGTTCAGGATCAGGATTTCCACTGCTCTGTCTTCCAGCTCACTGATGGGTTTCTCTGCATTGTTTATTCCGCTTTTGATTGCTACTGTGCATTTTTCAATTGTTTTATTTTTCACGTCTGGTTGGTTGCTCTTTATATTTTCCAACTTCCTGTTACAAACTTCTGTCTTCTTGCTCTGTGTCCATTCTTCTCTCAAATTCTTTGATCATCTTTACAATCATTACCCTGAACTCTTTCTCTAATAGTTTGGTTATCTCCACTTCACTTAATTCTTATGGGCTTTTATCTTGTTTGGAACATGTTTCACTGCTGACTCATTTTGCCTAACTTGTTTTATTATCTGATCATTCCTTTATTTCAAACATTTTTATTGTTGACTCATTTTGCTTAACTTGTTGTTTTATTTCTATGTATTTGGTAGATTGGTTATGTTTCCCAACTCTGGAGATATGGTCTTTTGTAGGGGACATCCTGTGTGTACCAGCAGACCACTTTCCATTTGGTCACCAGAGCTATATGTAATAGGGATGTCCCCTATGTGGGCTGTGTGAGTCCTTCTGTTTCATTGAACTGGCTACTGTGGGTGGTCTGGTAGGCTTAGTTGGTCCCTGGTTTGATTGGTACCAGGCCCTGCCTTGTACAAAGTTTTCTGGCAGCTCATTGGCAGGGCTGGGTCATGCTGCAGCTGGCTGAGGAATCCTGTGGGAAACTGGGGCTAGTGCCTCTTACTGGTGGATAGAGTTGGTTCCATGAGATCCCCAGGCTGGTACCTGTCCACTGATGGGTGAAGCCAGGCACCAGTGCTAATGCTGGCCCCCTGGCAGGTAGAGTTGGGTACTGGTATCTAGCTGCAGAGCCCAGAGGCTCCAGAGCTGGTGTCAGACTGCTGGTGGGTGGGCTGGTTCCTGACACAGTTGTCTGTTTGGTTCATGGTTCCTGAACTTTGTGTTGGCCTGCTGGTTGGTTAGCTGTGTCCTCAGGCTTTGGGGCTATAGTTGTCCTGTGGCTAGTGTCCTCTTGCTAATGTGTGAGGCTACTCCTGATGCTAGAGACAATTTGCTACTGACCAGGACCAGAAATTCTAGTTCCTGTCCACTGTTGTGTTTAGGTGGGTCCTGTGGTCCCTGGCAGCAGATTCCCATGGATCCCAGGTTTAGCGTCTGTACGGTGGTATGTAGGTTCAGTCTTGGGCCTTTTGGGCAGGGGCAGCTGTGGGCTCAGGGGGCCTTAAGGCAGCCTTTGTGGTTGGATGGAGCTGTGTACTCACCTGCTTAGTTAGGTACTTGGCCTGAGGTGTCCCAGTACTGGTGTCTATAGGCCACTGGGTAGGTACAGGTCTGGATTCTGAGGCTCATAAGCTAGGGGTAGGATTCTAAATTTGTTTTTGCCAGCACCAGTGTCCATGTGGTAGAACCAGCTCCCTGAAATGTCTGCTGCCGCTTTCTCTTTCCCCAGGGTAGGCTCCAGTTGCCTTCTATCTCTCTGGGAAACTCTCAAGATCAGCAGATAAGTCTGACTCAGGCACCTTTCAAATTACTGCTTCTGCCTTGTATCCTGGAGCATCTGAGATTTTATGTGCACTTTTTAAGAGTGGAGTCTCGATCTCTAGCCTTCTGGGACTCCCAACAGTAGGCCCTGCTGGCCTTCAAAGTCAAGTGTTTAGGTAACTTGTTTTACTGGTACAGGATGTTAGGTCTGGGAAGCCTGCTGTTGGGCTTAGATTCATCACTTTTAGGGGAGAACATCTGCAGTTGTAATTATTCTTCCATTTATGGGTCACCCATTTTCGGAGAAGGCAGTGGCACCCCACTCCAGTACTCTTGCCTGGAAAATCCCATGGACGGAGGAGCCTGGAAGGCTACAGTCCATGGGGTCACTGAGGGTGGGACACAACCGAGCGACTTCACTTTCACTTTTCACTTTCTTTCATTGGAGAAGGAAATGGCAACCCACTCCAGTGTTCTTGCCTGGAGAATCCCAGGGACGGGGGAGCCTGGTGGGCTGCCGTCTCTGGGGTTGCACAGAGTCAGACACGACTGAAGTGATTTAGCAGTAGCAGCATTTGGGGTATGGGCCTTGACTATACTGTGTCTCTGCCCCTCCTGCCCATCTTGTTGTGGTTCCTTCTTTAATGTCTTTAATATGTAGAAGATCTCATCTGATAGGTTCCAGTAATTTTCATCAATGATTGTTCTGTAAGTAGTAGTAATTTTGGTGTGCCATTAGAGGAGCCGAGCTCAGGATCTTTCAATTCTGCCATCTTGGCCGATATCTTGTGCATTTTTTATTTTAGCCTCTCTGTATTCTTTAAAGTGTGTTTCTACTACATAGCATAGATTTAGTCTTTCTTTAAAAAAATTTTTTTTTTGTAAATCCATTTTGACAGTATCTATCTTTCACATAGTATTGTTAGTCCACTTGCATTTATCATAAATCCTCATATGGCTGCATTTAAATTGTGTGTTTCTTCTTTATTTCTTGTAGCTGTTCTTTATTCATTTGTTCCTCCTTTCTTCTTTTGGGTTCATTCAGCATTTTTTAGATATCTATTTCATCTTCTCAATGAGCTTTTTGCTTTAGTCTTAATTTTTAGTTATATACCAATTTTTTATTGGGCTTCCTTGGTGGCTCAGATGGTAAAGAATCCACCTGCAATCTGGGAGACCTGGGTGTGATCCCTGGGTTGGGAAGATCTCCTGGAGAAGGGAATGGCTACCCACTCCAGTATTCTAACCTGGAAAATCCCATGGACAGAGGAGCCTGGCAGGATACAGTCCATGGGGTCTTCTTTTAATAGCAGTAATTTTCTTATTAGGCAGTCTAAAATTTTCATATGTATGTTTCACATTTGTAGCATATCCATATAGTGTGTATGTGTGTGTGTGTGTGTGTGTGTGTGTGTGTGTGCGCACGCATGCATGCTCAGTCACTCAGTCATGTACAACTCTTTGAGACCCCATGGACTGTAGCCTTCCAAGCTCCTCTGTCCATGGGATTTTTCAGTCAAGAACACTGGAGTGGGTTGCCATTTCCTTCTCCAAGGGATCATCTGGACCCAGGGATTGAACCTGTATCTTTGAGTCTCCTGCATTGACAGGGAGATTCTTTACCACTGTGCCACTTGGGAAGCCTATACAGTACTAGTAAACAGTTTTTATACAACAGTATTACTCCACTTACCCGCATTCTCTTTTTTTGTGCTATTGTTATATATTGTATTTTATTCCTACATATTTTATAAATCCCTTAATATGGTATTACCACATTTCGTTTAAATTCAAAATCCTTTAAATACATTTTGCAAGAAGTCTTTTATATTTATCCACCTATTTAAACTGTTTGGTGCTCTTTTTTTCCTCCTTCATAACTGGGTCTCCATCAAGGATCATTTTTCTTCAGCCTGAAGAACTTACTTTTATCTTTATTATTGTGTAGGCTTTCTGGCAATAGTTTCAGCATTTACTTTTCTAAGTATGCATTTATTGCACCTTCATTTAAAAGGATATTTTTCACTAGATATAAAATTCTAGGTTATTTAGTTTTTTGTCTTTCCCATAACTTTAATAATGTTATTTCATTATCTTCTGCTTATATTGTTTTTGATGAGAAACCAGCTGTGAATATCATACAATATCGCTTATACGTGGAATCACAAAAATGGTACACAGAAACTTATTTGCAAAGCAGAAATAGAGTCATGCATGTAGAGAAGAAGCTTATGGTTATGGGTGGGGGGGAGGGAGTGGGATAAATTGGGAGTTAGAGACTGACATATATATACTGCTCTGTGGGCTTGCCAGATGGCGCAGTGTTAAAGAATCTATCTGCCAGTGCAGGAGTTGCAGGCTTGATCCCTGGGTTGGGAAAATCTCCTGGACGAGGAAATGGTAACCCACTCCAGTATTCTTACTGGAAAATCCTATGGTCAGAGGAGCCTGGTGGGCTACAGTCCATGGGGTCACAAACAGTTGGACACAGTTGAGTGTGTGCACACTTACTCGTCCTTCCACACATACACACACTACCATGTATATAATAGATAACTAACGAGAACCTACCGTGTAACACGGGAAGCTCTACCCCTATATGGTGACTTAAATGGGAAAGAAATCTAAAACACAGTGGATATATGTGCATGCATAACTGATTTGCTTTGCAGAACAGCAGAAACTCACACAGCATTGTAAAGCATCAATATTCCGGTAACAATGAACTGAAAGAAATCAGCTGTATTTCAGTTACTCCCCCCCTGAATGCAAGGTGTATTGTTTTTCTAGTTGCTCTTAATCTTGTTCTTGCTGAGTTTGTGTAGTCTTCAGGAGAGGATTTTGGGGTGTGTGTGTGTCAATTTTTTCTTTCTTGGGTTTTACTGAGCTTCTTGGATCTTGGTTTGGATTTTTCCTTTTTTGAATTTTGGGAAGCTGTTATACTTGATCTCTTCAAATATTTTTTCTACTTCATAATTTGTCTCTTTTCTTTTGGGATTCCAGTTATGCTTTTGTTAGATTTTGATCATTTGTCTCTGATACTTTTTTTTCTCCTTTGATAGTTTGATTTCATTAATGCTGTCTTTTCTTTCATCTGTCTCCTTTTAAGACCATCCAGTACATTCCTCATTTCAGATACCTTATTTTTCAACACTGAAATTTCTGATTCTTTTTAGAGTTCTCATTGCTGAATTTCTTCTAATCTTCTAAATTCTTATATATAGTACTTATTTTACTGTTTTTGTCTGCTAATTTGGACAGTTAGTTCATCTGTGAATCTTCTGTTACTGTTAATTTTTTGATACATAAGTTGCTTTTTCTCCCTTTTATTACATGTCTTCTCATAATTTCTGATTCTCTGCTTTTCTAGTAGGGCTCTAGGATGTAAGAAATGTGAAGCTCTAGATTTCTCTGTGTTTTCCGGTACCATCCTTGTCTTCCCACATGTTGCTTAAAGTGAAAGTGAAGTCACTCAGTTCTGTCCAACTCTTTGCGACCCCATGGACTGTAGCCTACCAGGCTCCTCTGTCCATGGGATTCTCCAGGCAATAGTACTGGTGTGGATTGCCATTCCTTCTCCGGGGGATCTTCCCGACCCGGGGATTGGACCTGGGTCTCCCGCATTGTAGACAGGCGCTTTACTGTCTGAGCCACCAGGGAAGTCCCACATGTTGCTTACTCAGTTAATATAACTCTGTGAGCAGAGGTGGGGTGAAGTGGTAACTGGGTGGTGAGGATTATGAGCTTTGTGTTTGGAACATTTCTAGATTCTAATCTTTCACATCACCCTAAGTGTTAATATTAAAAATTTGAGTATTTTCTCCTTATTGCAAAATGTTGCTCTAGGCTTATTTCTCTTCTCATCTGTGACCCAGACTTGACAGCTTTCCCTGCTGAGGATAATGGATGCTATTCTTTGCTAATCTAGAGAAGGGCTTGTCTCTTTCTGGTACTTTGTTCATTTAGATGTTTTTCATTTGTATCTCCTGTATGTTTTTAAAGAAAAAACTATATGTTAACTTTTTGGTATGTATTTTCACTATTATTATTGATATGGTAAAGGCAGTAGTTTTTTGTGGCCTTCTATAGCACAAGATTGGAGAAGGCAATGGCACCCCACTCCAGTACTCTTGCCTGGAAAATCCCATGGGCCGAGGAGCCTGGTGGGCTGCAGTCCATGGGGTCTTGAAAAGTCGGACATGACTGAGCAACTTCACTTTCACTTTTCACTTTCATGCATTGGCGAAGGAAATGGCAACCCACTCCAGTGTTCTTGCCTGGAGAATTCCAGGGACAGGGGAGCCTGGTGGGCTGCTGTCTACGGGGTCGCACAGAGTTGGACACGACTGAAGCAACTTAGCAGCAGCAGCATAGCACAAGATTGAATTGAAGGATTCAATCAAAAAAGGATTGAAGAATCCTTTTTCTTGTTTGAATTTAGTTTTTAAAAATTTCTTTCAGATTTTATATCCCTTTTAAAACATTAACGTGGCAGGGAAGGGAGCCCCAGATCTCATGGTTAATGTGTGCATGTGTCTGTATGTGTGTCTCTTTATGTATGTATTAGTTGCACAGTTGTGTTTAACTCTTTGCAGCCCCATTCACTGTAGCCCACCAGGCTCCTCTGTCCATGGAATTCTCCAGGCAAGAATACTGGAGTGGGTAGCCATTCCCTTCTCCAGGGATCTTCCTGACACCCAGAGATTGAACCTGGGTCTCCTGCATTGCACGCAGGTTCTTTACCAACTGAGCCACAAGGAAAGCCCCTGTATGTCTATGTATATATAATAAAAAAAAGAAATTGTAAAGACTCTGGTTCAATAATGATTTTGAACATAAGTGACTGTTTTGGAGAGAAGAGATAAGGCTGGGTTTCACAAAAACTAAAGCATTAAACTAAGTAATACAAAGGTGTTACGCAGTGATTTCTAATGAATAGAAATTCATTGCTCAAATGAAACTATTTAGTGATCCCTAAGACCAAAGATCTTTTCACTCCTTACAAAAAGGACTTTCTGGAATTTTTTTTCTCCTAGGAACTGGTATTTATTATCAAAGTCATATTCAATGTCAACAAGATGCCACAACTACACAAAAAAACTTGCACACATTGCAATCTCAATGCAGTCAAATGGAACCCCAGTCATTAAAAAAGTAATTCAAATTACTCCGAAGAGCAACTGAATTTTTTAAACATCTTTATACATCCAGCCAACAAATTAAAATGGTTATTAAGAAAAAATACAAATTTAGAGGTCTGGTATCAATGTTTTAAAAAGGCAACTGCTTAAGCATTTTTATTGATTTGAACATCAATCTTTCTGCCACTCAGCTTCATCCCATTCATCATCCTGCAGGCTCTCTCAGCCACCTCTGGCAACTCAAACTTAACCACACCTCACCCCTTTTGGCTTCCCATTCTCCATCTTGATGTCAGCATACAGCATGTGGCTGCATTCACTGAACTTCTCTTTTAGCATCTTCCATGTAAAATCAAATGGGAGATTTGTCACAAATATCTGGCATGCCTTCCTGGCCACCCCAGGGGCATGGCCTCCAGCTCCACCAAAGGAACCTGCGAAACTTCCTCCAAAGTTGCCAAGCTCCATCTCGATGGCACGGTCAAAGCTGACACTGCCACCGCCACCCATGGCCAGGCCTGTGAGCTCAATGTGGGCACCCTGTGCTTAAAGGCAGGGCCCATGCGCTCCACACCAGAGCCCATGTGCTTGATGGTCTGACCTACACGGTCAGTGAGCATGGCCATTTGCTCGAGGCCAAAGACCACACTGGCACACGTGCTCCACGCCAGAGCTGATGCACTCTGTGATCTGGCCCATGTGCTCGAGGCCCAGGGGGTCCATGTGCTCGATGCCAGAGCCCATGCAGTCCATGACCAGGACCATGCACTCAATCTCGGAGCCCACAGGATCCATGCCATGGCCTAGGCCGCCTGTGCCCATGTGTTCCATGCTGCCTGCCCACCCCCCCACCCCCCACCCCCTGGCCCAAGCCATGCAGTCAATGTTGGGGCCCATCCTCTTGATTCCAGGGACACTGCCTCCGCCTCCACCATATTTTCTGCCCATGTTCATCCCAGATCCAAATCGACCCATGTTTTTCATACCACCACCAATGGGTCTTTCTATGCCTCCCATTTTATTTGTTCCAAATCCTATGCCTTCCATTCCCATTCCTGCAGATCACAGGTTGCTCATTCCAATGCCTTTATTCAAATGGTTGGCATCAGTAGGCTGCCCTCCTGGTCCTAACCCCATGCCAGTACCACCAAGTCCATGGGGAAGTTGTTGTGGATGCTCAGGAGGGAAAACATCTCCCTTTGGTAAGGCCCTCTTATCCATTTTCTTGTGCGTTGGTCTCAAACAGCAGCTAGCCACTAAACATAGATATAGCTTGCATGGCTTCAGTGGACTGTTCAAAAGTAACAGTGCCTATTCCACGACTGTTTTTATCTTTATCCTCAAGAATGTCTGCTCCAACCGCCACACCAGCCATACTAAAAACTTCCTTCAGTTTCTACCAGCCAACTTTATAATCCAGATTTGCTACAAATACTGTGCTTCCCAGTCTTGCAGCCTTTTGCATTACTCTCCTGGCATGTTCACCATAAGGTGTTCTTTGACTTTCAGTGGTCAGACTATGCTTGTTTAGAACTTCAGCAGCGTTTTTCATGTTCTCTTCCATCTTGAATTCAACAACAGCACATCCCCTTGACTTTCCTGTAGCGTCCATTAAAATCTCCACGTATGGTACCTCACCAACTTTTTCTTTAACCAGATCTTTATGTGAGTGCCATTTCACATCAAAAGGTATGTTTGTAATGAAGGCTCTGTATCTTTTAGTTGGATTGGCATATGGGTCAAAGCGATTGCCACTCTTTTTACGTTTTTCTCCTTCCTCTTCTCATTCTGAGCAGGTTGTTTTCCTTCACCTTTTGGGCCTGGAGCGCCGTTGCCGCTTGGCATGCCAGGTGCGCCACTCTCCTCCTCCATTTTGGGCTCCGTCGCCACCACCTTGGCCAGCGTTTCAACCCATACTGCCATTTTCTGCGCATCGGGGCTTTTGATTTTTGACCTTTAATATCTAGAAATCTTGAAACTTTATTGTTTGTCCCTTAGTCACTGCTTTTTGCAACTATTTCCCTTTAATATCTTCTTTGTGATGGTATTGAATAACTTATTAAGTTCTAAGGGATTGAAAAGTTCTTAAAAATTCTGGGCTTTTTGTGTTAAATCTTAATGCTATTCTCTGAGATCCATGAAACAAGAAATCAGGGAGGTAATTTTTAGGATATTTTATTTTGTGTTTTTCATTTATTTAGCACTGTTTGGTTCATTCAGATGTTATTTTTGATGATAACTTTCCTTCATATTTATTAAGTATATATAAAACTGTCATTTTTTCCAAATAATATTCCCTTTGTTTTGGCTCAGTTTTGGTAATTTACATGACCATACCCTAGAAAATCTTAAGTATAGGTCTATCTGGTATCTTTGAAAATTGGGTAAGTGTTAGATACAATCTGTCAGCTAGCAGGCTAGCTGTCTAACTATTGTAATGATGTTTTCTCATATTGAATACTATCAAATATTTGGTTTATCATATGTTGGCTCATTTTTAAAACACACATTTCTCTCTTCACAAATGGACATTTTTCAGCTTTATTGAGGTATAATTGATAAATAGAATTGTAGGATATTTAAACTGTACAAGATGACTTGATATACATATATAGTGAAAATATTCCTACCATCAAATTAATGAACATATCCATCACCTCACATATTTACTTCTTTGTTATCTCCTGAGAGCATTTAAATTCTACTCCCCTAGCAGTTTCAGTTATACAGTGCAGTGTTATCAGCCACAATGATGTTATAAATTAGGTTCTCAGATCTTATTCGTCTTATAGCTGAAAGTTTGTACCCTTTCAACAACCCCTTTTGATTTCTCCCACCCCCACCCTGGTAACCACTTTTCAACTCTGGTAACCACTGGTAACCACTTTTCTATTCTGTTTCCGTGTGTGTGTGTGTGTGTGTGTGTGTGTGTTTAATTACACATATCAGTGATACCAACACATGGGTATTTGACTTATTATGTTTGAAGAATCTTAGAAAAATTAATTTATATATAAATTTTTATGAAGTTAGAAGGATTTATCATGTTATTAATTATCCAGTTGCAGTGTAAACCTCATTAAAAGGGAAGATTGATTTTTTTTTTTTTCTGTCTGTGGAATAGGGAATGACTGACTGGACTCTAGGATATAGCATACATTTTCAAGTATCCACTTAAAGACTTGGATTGAACATTATAATGTATCTGTGAAAATAATTATTATGTCTTAGGGAAGAGTTTCTGGGTGAGTGGGTATAGTCATTATGTTCAGTGGTTATGAGACATAAGACTGACCTAATTATTTGGGGAAATAACTAGAGATTTAGAGTTAGATTTAGTGCATATCTAGCAGTGTTTGGGGAATAGGTTTTTTTATATTGCAATTTGTGTTCACTCTCAATCTGAAAAATACTTAATTCTCGTTTTCTGATTCATTCCACTGATGAGCTGTAGAGGGCGTTACATGAATAGTAAATATAGCTTTGTGTTTTCAGTTTTCATCTGAAGTCATTGTACAAGGTGACTAGATTCTGAGTTGTTATTCAGTTTCTTTGATAAGACATAAATATCAACATTATCTTCAGTGATATTGGATTGAGATAAAAAATATTTATGAAACTTAATTACCATGAATTTTTCATTAAAATAATATTTTTCATTAACTGTGTTTCATTTTTTCTGAGGGCTAAATGAAAAAAAAATGTGTTTAAAGGGATTTTGAGAACATATAAATAAAGCTTCTTAAGATATGTTTGCCTAGAATGGATTAGTTAATGAATCAGACTTTTAATGTATGTGTGCTAGTCTAACCTTTTCTAAAATGCTACCTGAGTGACCCTTGCTATTTTAGAACAACAACAAGGTGAATAAAGTTGTTTTTTTTTTTCCCCCTTATCGCAGACATTTTGTGAACTTAAATTGTAAAGAGTTTAGTTCTTTTTATCTCTGAGACAAATTAATATAATTTAATGAGAACTAGTAAAAACCTACAAAATGCTTTTCCTCTGGCCTAAGGGTCCAACTGTCTAGTCAAAATAAGAATGGGAAGAGACTACTAGATGGGACTGGAAGTTGTGAAGCCCACCTTGCTTTCTTTTCACAATGTAAACTAAGTGACATGCTATCTTGGGGTTTTAATGTTCCTCTCTGTAAGCTGGAGATTCTTGAGTGTAACCTTTAAAAGATAGTATTTTGCTTTCAGATTTTATGAGATTCTTAAGGACATTAAGAGATGCTTATGTTCTTGTACACACCACTGAATAATCGAATGCCTAGTGCTACCATTTTCTTTTTTTATGGTGCCAGTAATTGGGAAACGGAGTAAATGAACGAGTGATTCTAAAAAAGTAATTTGTGTAAAAGCTTATCTTTACAGTATAGAAAGACTTTTTGCCTAAAATTTTAAAAATAATTTTTCTTATCCTTTGGTATAATACGTGCCAGACTTGGAATTGCTGTTCAGTCACTAACTCATGTCCCTCTCTCTGTGACCCCATGGACTGCAGCATGGCAGGCTTCCCGTCCCTCATTATCTCCTGGAGTCTGCCGAAACTCATGTCCATTGAGTTGGTGATGCCGTCTAACCATCTCATCCTCTGATGTCCTATTCTCTTTCCTTCAGCCTTTCCCATCATTAGGGTCTTTTCCAAAGAATCGGCTCTTCACATCAGGTGGCCAGGACTTGGGATTAAAATACTTTTAATGTAAGATAGCCTGATATGATCAGCAACAGGTGTTCTATTATTATGCAGATGAGAATATAGTTGTAGTGATTATGTGTACAGCCATTATTGTTAGTTTGCCTTCAAATCTTAGTTGTGCCACTCTCTGGAATTTGTAACCTATGGCCACTTAAATAGCCTTTCTAAACTTTAGATTCCTCTTCTCGAAAGTGTGAATAACAAAAGTATCTATTAATACTTTATAGGGTTGTTTGTAGTTTAAATACAATTATCCAGTTTATGTGTTTAGTATTATAATGCTTGGTTCATAAAGAGTATACATAAACATTATTATTATTATAGAATTCCTTTTTATAATTATTTTTAAGGCAAAAAAGTTGCAATTTTCCTCATTTTAATGGTAAAGTGAAAATATTAAAGTATCTTTGAAGGTCCTGAAACCTGAGTTTATTCACAGGTCTTTTTTGTAGTGAATTTAAGACTGTGAATAATACTAATTCTCATGGGGAAATCTCCAGACATCTTTGAGATCTATTTCAATAACACTGACTTTAGGTTTTGTATTATACTTCCTCCTAAGGTTGTTAGAGTCAATAAATCATTTGGGGAATCTACATTAGTGTGACAGAAACTTACCTCAGCTCCAAGTGATCAGGCACTAATAAATCTAAGATGTTTTTTTCTGGCACAATTAATAATTCAGAAACTCTTGATGGAACAAATAAATGCAAAAAAAAAGTTTTGTTTTTTTTTTTTTAATATATCAGGAAACCACTCTTGATATTAAGGCGGGGAGAGGGGGGGAAATGTCCAGGACCGTGAAGGGAAAAATGTGAGTGGGGGAAATCCTTGAAAAGTTGTTAACTTGAAGGGAAATACCAGTATCTCTGTGGTCTTTCAGGAACAAAAAACATCTTTTGCAAAGGGCCTTGTGTTTGAGCCAAGTTATGAAGTGACCTTTGTGGCTGGCTGGCTCAACCTCAGATTTTCCTAGGGAGAGTTAGTCAGCATTGCTTCAGTGCTTGTCAATGGGCAACAGATCACTTATCAGTGGGAAGCAAGGAAATGATGGGTGAAGCAGGGAATGACTGTTATTTCTCACCAGCAGATAGGTACACGTCACTTGCTGAAATGATTCAGCAGTTTAAAGTTGAGTTGTGAGACTGTGAGTTACCACATGGGGAACACAGGACCCAGCAGGGTCAGCTGCATTGGAATGCTTCTGGGATTGCTCTGTTCCCTTCTGCTTTGAATCACAGTTGTAGGCTTTTTCTTCTTTTTCTCCTCACTCCTAACCCTACCCCCAAAGCTCCCTAATAACAGAGTAGTATTCTAGCCAGCAGCAGGTAAAAAATTTTCAGTTATAGTGGGAGTGTGAGGGGTGGGGGAGGGGGAGAAGGAAGGTGCTTCATGTATTTCATTGGTGTTTAAGATACTTCCATCTTTTAAAACTGACACAATTCTGTTCCACCCTCACTGGCAGAAAAGAACAGGCCTCTTGTCTGGATCTTTTCCTTTTAATGATTTCCATGAAAAAGCTTTTACCCAGTTTCTGACATGACTGTCAGAACACACATTTAAATAAATGTGAGACTGCTTTAAAGGTTATTGATATTCCCTGGTGGAAAAGAAAGGGCTTGGAAAAAAAAAACCCATCTGTCCATACCCAAGTTAACTCAGGCTGTTTATTATTATTTCCATTCTTGCTTTCTCCCCTTCTTCCTCCCTTCCTTCTTGTCTTTCTTTCCCCCATCTCTTTTTCTCCTCCTTGCTTTCCTCTTCTCTTTCCCCCTCTTTTTGCCTAAAGACTCAGTTTAAAGGCAGGTCATTTGTTTCACAAAATTCTTGTGTCACCATGTCTTAGAAGCTGTCATTTTTATACATTGATGTCTCTGATTAATCCATATTCAAAGATATTGAATGGCAAGGAAGAATGCTGAATTCTAAGGCTGCTGTTTAGTTTCTGTAGACTATTCCTTTTGCCTGTAGGGTTCATTTCTGTTTGTATGTCTCAGATTTGTTAGCAGAAGTCAGTTATCTGTGTGATAAAAGGATGGTATATACAGCAGGAATTTATATGTAGTATTTATAATAAAAACACACTGGGTATTAAAAAAATATATTGGGCATTAAAAAAGCAAATTGGGTATGGATTTACTAAGAATTAGTGGGAATTAAAGTTCCTATCAGATTGCTGTACAGTCTTTTATAGCAAATGGGTTCTCAAGTAACAACCAGATATTTGGTAAGATTTCAATTATTTGATAGGTGTGAGAATATGGAGTTGCTAACATGGTTTGTCTGTTCTGTTTTGACAGAATATTCTAATTACTATTAACCACTGTGTTCATTGTTGTTCTCTTTTCCTCACATGAAGTACGATGGTTTTATTGAAGAAGCAAGAGATTCAGGTAGTAAACTTCATAAGAAAAAGCATTTATGGCTACTTATAAATAATTACCTCACAAGTCCTGATTAGTTTTTCTGTGGTGATTATTGTAGACTTTTTTTTATGTTACTCAATCCCACGGCTTTACCTCTATTCTGTATTTCAGCAGATGATCCTTTATGTGGAAAGTGGACATGATTAGGCAGAGGTATAAAAGACATCTAGGCCATGTAGAATAACTATCTCAAATTTCTTTTTTTCTGCTTCAACTTCCCTCTGGGTCATCACCTCCCTTTGCTGTTTCACAGAAAGAAGTGTATAACTTCCATAAGGCTAATAGCTACGAGCTTTTTGATCTTGGTTCTTCCTAATTTTTCTAAAACATTGTTTCTGTAGAATATCTGTCTTTTTCTTACATTTTCAGTTCCATAGTTGGCCCTTTTGCCACCAACTTGGTCTTGTAAGTTATAACAGAGAAAAAATTATTCTAGCTATGCTTCCCTCTTGAATGAAACTTTAGCTTTATAGTTCTTTTTTTAAACATGTATATAGTTTTTTATTTAAACTAAAATTTGTTTACAGTGTTGTGTTGGTTTCTGCCATACAACAGTGCAAATCAGCAATAATTATACATACACTCCCTCCCTCCCTAGTTTTCCTCCCTTCCCCTCATCCCGTCCCTCCAGGTCATCACAGAGCACCAAACTAGGCTTCTTGTGCTACACTTTCTCACCAGGTATCCATCTTATACTTTATAGTGTATGTATGTTGATGCTACTTCCTCCATTTGTCCCACTCTCTCCCTCCTCTGCTTTGTCAACAAGTCCATTCTCTATATCTGTGTCTCTAGTTCCTTGCAAATAGGTTCATCAGTACCATTTTTCTAGATTCCATGTATATGTGTTTATATACTATATTTCTTTTTCTAACTTACTTCACTCTGTATAAGAGGCTCTAGGTTCATCCGCCTCACTAGAACTGACTCAAATGTGTTCCTTTTTATGGCTGAGCAATATTCCATTGTATATATGTACTGCATCTTCTTCATTCATTCATCTGTCAGTGGACATCTAGATTGCTTCCATGTCTTTGCTATTGTAAACGGTGCTGCTGTGAACATTGGGGTACAAGTGTCTTTTTCAGTTATGGTTTTCTCATGGTATATGCCCAGTAATAATGCTTTAGCAGTGATATTTTTAATGTTTTTCAATGAAATTCAGTATTTATTGAGGACTACCTACTGTGTGCTCAGCACAAAGATAACAGAGTTTTGGCCTCTGTCTTCTGAAAGTTTATGTATATTTTGATTTGGTGAGAGGAGTAGATCTAGTTATAATAATAAGTTGTAGATGCTTTAATAGAGATACATACTTAGCGCTACAGGAGTTTATCCTGGCATTCACAGTGTGTCCTCAACTTGGCTTTTCACTTTTCACAACACTCTAAATGTTGAATACTTAATGATTCTCCCAGTGGAGGATAAAAGAATTAATGCAGTTATACTGTGTCCTTTTTCTTTTCATCTTATTTATTCTTATCTTTTCTGTTTTGGAGTTCATGAATTCTGGTTATAATTAATTATTTTATGTGAAATGAAGTTTTACAACATATTATAATCTTCATGTAATTTAAAGCTTCTACTTTTTATAACAGTTTCATGTAGTCTTATGAATGTGAGGTAAATTATTTAGAGCCAGTTCAATTTTAAAAGAATTGGTGTTTCTACTAATCCTTTCGTAGCCAACTTCCTTAGTCACGAGTACTTTATTTTAAATCAAGACTAGTTTAATTCCTAACTTCAAGTAGAGTTTTCAAGAAGGGTTCATAAAATGTGATATTTTCCCCATGGATTTAAAAAAAAAATGTGAATATATCCCCCTGAAAGTGAAAGGCTCTCAGTCGTGTCTGATTCTTTGTGATCCCATGGACTGTAGCCTGCCAAGTCCCTCAGTCCATGGAATTCTCCAGGCCAGAATAGTGGAGTGGGTAGCTGCTCCCTTCTCCAGGAGATCTTCTCAACCCAGGGATTGAACCCAGGTCTCCCTCATTGCAGGTGGATTCTTTACCAGCTGAGCTACCAGGGAAGCCCATATATCCCCCTGATAATATGAGCAAATAGAATGTTCTCATATGCTGTTTCTCTCCCTGGTGCAGTTTCCCGTATTATTAATATCTTCCATTTGTGGAGCATTTGTCACAACTGATGAATCAGTATTGATTTTTTGAGGCACAATTGTGTAAGTTTAAGGTGCATAGTGTGTGCACTTAATCCTTTTATAATATTATAGTATGATTACCACCATAGCTTTAGCTAACACCTCTATCGTGGCCCATAATTATAATTTCTTTTTTGTTATACTGATAGCATTTAAGATCTAGTCTCTAAGCAGTTTTGGAGTTTATAATGCATTATTGTTGACCATAACCCCTGTGCTCTAGGACTTACTTATCTACTGATTGCAAATTTGTACTCTTAAACAGTATCTCCCCATTTCTTCTACTGCCAGCCCCTGGTAACCACCATTTTATTCTCTGGTTTTAAGAATTTAGCTTTTTTAGATTCCATATATAAGTAATATCATACAGTATTTGTCTTTTTCTAACTTACCTTGCTTAGCAGTAATGTTCTCAAAGTTCATCCATGTCGTTGTTAATAGCAGGGTTTATCCAAAGGAAAGGAAAACAAGATATCAAGAAGGTGATTGTACTCCCATGTTTATTGCAGCATTTATTCACAGTAGCCAAGATACGAAAATAACATAAGTGTCTGTCAGTGGATGAATGGATAAAGAAGATATGGTGTGTATGTATATGTGTGTGTGTATAAATAAAAACGGAATATTATTCAGTCATGAGAAGGATGGAGATCCTACCATTTGTGACAGTATCCACTCCAGTATTCTTCCCTGGAGAATCCCATGGACAGAGGAGCCTGGCAGGCCACAGTCCGTAGGGTCGCTAAGAGTCAGACATGACTGAAACAACTTAACACACACAATGGTATATTATTGTTAACTAGGTTTATACTTTAAATTAGGGCTTATTCTTTGTTCTGTACAGTTCTGCAAGTTTGAGTCATGCATAATGTCTTGTATCCATTATTGTAATATTGAACCAAATAGTTTCACCATGCTAAAAATTTCCTGTGCTTCACAACTATTTATTCCTTCCTCCAACCCCAAGTCTCTGCAACCACTAATCTTTTATTGCCTCCATGGTCTAGTTTTTCACCTAGATTGTCATATAATTAGAATTATATGATATGTAGCCTTTCAGACTGACTTTTTTCACTTGGCAGTATGCTTTTAAGGTTCTTCTGGGTCTTTTTATGGTATGATAGTTCATTTCTTTTGATTTCAAAATTAATATTTCATTGTATGTATGTGCCACAGCGTCTTTGTCCTTTTACTTATTGAAAGACATCTTGGTTGCTTCCAAGTTTGGGCAGTTATGAATATAGCTGCTATAAACATTTGTACCTATGTAAATTTTAAAGTCTTCTGGATAAATACCTAGGAGTATACTTGGTAAGTACATATAGAAAAAGTATATTTAGCTTTGTAATAAACCACTAAACTGTCTTCCAGAGTGGCTGTGTCATTTTATATTCTCATTAGCAATAAATGAGAGATCCAATTGCTCCACATCCTCACCAGCATTTGGTATAGTTAAGGTTTTTCCCCCCCTTGTTTTGGTCACAACAGGTCTGTAGTGGTATCTTGTTTTATTTAGCAGTTCTCTAATAAGAGATGATGTTGAGCAACCTTTCGTATGCTTAGTTGTTATCTGTATATTTTCTTTGATGAGGTGTCTATTCAGAACATTTGCTCATTTTTAAATTGAATTGTTTTTGTAATTGAGTCTTAAGAGTTCTTTATATATTTTGTGTACCAGTTCTTTCATTAGATATGTGTTCTGCAAAAGTTTTCTCCTAATCTATGAGTTATCTTTTTACTCTCTTAGCAGGGCCTTTCACAGAGAAGATGTTTTGAATTTTAATGAATTCCAGCTTGCTAATTTTGCTGTCATGGATCATGCTTTTGGTATTGTTATCTAAAAAGTTATCACCAAGCCCAAAGTCACCTGGATTTTTCTCTATCATGTAATAGTTTTACATTTTTGCATTTTATATTTAGATCTACGACACATTTTTTTTGTGAATGATAGTTAAGTTTATGTCTATGTTCTTTGCATGTGAATATCCAGTAGTTCTAGCACCATTTGTTGAAATGACTATTTCTTTTCCATTGAATTGCCTTTGTTTTATTGTCAAAGATCGTTTGACTGTATTTATCTGGGCCTGTTTCTAGAATTTGCATTCTATCCTGTTGATCTATTTGTTCTTTCTCCTCAGTTCAGTTTGGTTCAGTCGCTCAGTCATGTCCGACTCTTTGAGACCCCATGAATCGCAGCACGCCAGGCCTCCCTGTCCATCACCAATTCCCAGAGTTCACTCAGACTCACATCCATGGAGTCCGTGATGCCATCCAGCCATCTCATCCTCTCTCGTCCCCTTCTCCTCCCCCGAATCCCTCCCAGCATCAGAGTCTTTTCCAATGAGTCAGCTCTTCGCAACAGGTGGCCAAAGTACTGGAGTTTCAGCTTCAGCATCATTCCTTCCAAAGAATACCCAGGGTGGATCTCCTTCAGAATGGACTGGTTGGATCCCCTTGCAGTCCAAGGGACTCTCAAGAGTCTTCTCCAACACCACAGTTCAAAAGCATCAATTCTTCAGCACTCAGCTTTCTTCACAGTCCAACTCTCACATCCATACATGACCACTGGAAAAACCATAGCCTTGACTAGACGGACCTTAGTTGGTAAATTAATGTCTCTGCTTTTGAATATGCTCTCTAGGTTGGTCATAACTTTCCTTCCAAGGAGCAAGCGTCTTTTAATTTCATGGCTGCAGTCACCATCTGCAGTGATTTTGGAGCCCCCAAAAATAAAGTCAGCCACTGTTTCCACTGTTTCCCCATCTATTTCCCATGAAGTGATGGGAGCAGATGCCATGATCCTGTAATTATTACAATATCTTTATCCTAAGTCTTAAAGTTGGATACTATGAATCCTCTTATATCTTTCTTTGTCTTCAGTATTATAATGACTACTTTGTATCTTTTGCCTTTCCATAAATTTTAGAACCAGTTTTGTGATATCCACAAAATAACTTGCTGAGATTTTTTTATTGGTATTATATTGAATCTGTAGAACAAGTTGTGAAGATTTCTTAACATCATTGAATCTTCCTATCAGTGCACATGGACTATATCTCCATTTATTTCTATCTTCTTTGCAGGCAGATTCTTTACCAACTGAGCTATCAGGGAAGCTATCATCTTGCATCATACTCTTGTCATTTCCTTTTATAGGTATTATACAGTGAGGTTTATACCTAAGTATTTCCTTTGGGTGCTAATGTAGGTTGCGTTGTATTTTAAATTTCTAATCCCAATTGTTCACATCAAGAATTTAATGAAGCAGTTAACTTTTGTATATTCATCTCTATCATGCAACTTTTTTGTAATCACTTACTAGTTTTAGGAGGTTCTTTGTTGTTGGTTGTTGATTTTTTGGAAATTTTTACATAGACAATCATGTCATCTTCAGACAAGACAGTTTTATTTCTTCATTCTTAATTTCTATTCACTTTACTTCCTTTTCTTGACATATTGCATTAGGCAGGTCTTCCAGTATGATGCTGAGTAAGAGGGAACATGCTTGCTTAATTCTTGATCTAGGAGGAGAGCGTGTAGTCTCTCAGCATTGACTATGATGCACTGTAGAAGGTTAATAGGTGCTCTTCTTTAAGTCTAGGAAGTAAGTTTTTAAGTAATGCCTCCTTTATCCTTGATACTTTCCCTTGTTCTGTAGTCAGCGTAATCTAACATATATAGTTACTTCATTTTTCTTTGAATTAGTGATAGTGTGGTCTTTCTCCATTTCTTTACTTTTTCAACTTGTGACTTTATGTTTAAAGTGGATTTCTTATAGGAACATATGTTTGGGTCTTGTTTTTTCATCCAGTCTTTTGGTCTCTATATTTTAGTTGGTATATTTAGATTCACATTTAATATAATTATTGACACAGATGACTTAATATCTACCATGTTCATGATTCTTCAATTTGATGCATTTGTTCTTTGTCTCTTTCTTAAAAAGCCTCTCTAATTCTGCCTTCTATAGTTTTGAGTATTTTATAATTCCATTTTCTCTCTTCTTTTAGCAAATAATTATATTTTTCTAAGTTTTTTTTGCTGGTTGCTTTAGCATTTGCAATACACATTTATAATAAATCAACTTTCAAATAGAATTTCACATGTTAGGCAAATATCTTAAAAGAGAGTATTCTAGGTCCTCCTTCTATCCCATATATTATCATTGCTTTTGTATATTTCCCTTAACCATAAATTGTGATAACCCATACACTTAGCTATTTTTTTAATTAAAAAAAATTTTAAAAAATTGAGGTTAAATTCAGATAACATAGAATTAACCATTTTAAAGTGAATGATTTAGTGGTGGTTAGTACATTTACAGTGTTGTGCAATCACCATCTCTATTTACTTCCAAAACATTTCCATTATCCCAAAAAGAATCCGTACTTATTTTTTCCACGTTTCACTCTTTTTCTAGCAGATATGTTGTGTCATATACTAGGAACTAAGGAAAACAGGATTTTAATGTGAGTGTTTATATGTATCATAGGAGTTGTTGCTGCTGCTAAGTCGCTTCAGTTGAGTCCGACTCTGTGCGACCCCGTAGATGGCAGCCCACCAGGCTCCCACGTCCCTGGGATTCTCCAGGCAAGAACACTGGAGTGCACTCATTTCCTTCTCCAGTACATGAAAGCGAAAAGTGAAAGTGAAGTTGCTCAGTCGTGTCCGACTCTTAGTGACCCCTTGGACTGTAGCCCACCAGGTTCCTCCATCCATGGGATTTTCCAGTCAGGAGTACTGGATTGGGGTACCATTGCCTTCTTCGATCATAGGAATTAGGCTGTATTTAATGTTTGCTTTAACTGTACTTGTCAGAGGCTCAAATTTTTGTTTTGCTTTTGTTTGACCTTTCATCTTTGGGTTTCCCTAGTTGCTCCTTTTAAAATAGAGTCTTTTTCTTGTAACTCTGTCAGCTATAATTCACTGTAATTACACTGGAACCCTGTTGATATGGTGGTAAAGTATTGGGGAATGGAAGTAGTCTATAGTCTTAAGATTATATCTCCATTTTTTGTTTTGTTTTAGATTGGACAAAATCTCAGAGCTGTGACCTTCAAAGTTTCTTAACTTTTCTTTTTTAATAGTCTTCTGTGATAAAGAAGGCTAGAGGGTCATGTTTCAAAACGATTGCTTTTCCTGTTCCCTTGTTTTAAGTATAAGGGAAATTTTCTTGGTTGTTCTCAATGACAACCTTGTTAAGCTTTTGGAGGTGAAATTCATGGATGTGTAAGGATCCTTCTATCACTGGGTCCTCAGGAGTTTCAATTTTCAGGCTATCTCAGACCCACCCTCTAGGAATTCAGTGTATCATTTAAGTTTTCCCACCAGTTACTGGGTTGGTTTTAGGCACTTGTTTCTGATAAGATGTGATTCTCTGTGTCTGCTTCTTTAATTTTTAGATAACAGTCTGCCTTTTGACCTCAGTTCTCTAATGGATTTAAAAGAGTTGGTTTGCTTTCTTTTTTTCAGTTTTTTTCTTCTTTTGAGAACAGGAATGACAACTTCAAGCTCTTTGCTCTTTGGAGCTGCAGTTGGAAGTCTGTTGCATTTTAACTTTTTATATTATCTTTGGAACAAGTCCTTCCTTCACTTTCTTTCTTAACCCCCCCCTCTATATTTTGACATCTTTTGTTATTGAGAAGAAGCACAAGATCTACTTGACTTTTCTTTTTTTTCTCTTTTATATGGAGTGTGCTTCTTTTGACTTGATGAGATCTTTAGACTTAAGCTTTTGAAATCTTAGGCTGTATCTTGATATTGATTATTTTGGAGGAATATGGTAGTTTTCTTAGATACAGAAATTTGAAAATGTTTTATCCTTCAACATTTTTTAATTCTACTTGTTTTTTCTCTTAGTCTGAAAGCATTTCATTGTTACTTCTTCATATGTATCATCATTTCACTAATTGTTTCATATCTTTGTCTCTTATCTTATTATGTGTATATGTATTTTTTCTTTAATTGATGTCAGCTCTCTGCTTTTTTGTGCCTAACTTGTTGTACTGCTTCTGGCTTCTAATATGCTTTCAATTATGTAATGGTTTAATATTTTATTCAGTTTCTTCTACTAACTCTCATCACTCTTTAAAAAAAAGGCACTCTTATGACATTTTCCTTTTTTAGCTTGTTGTTTCTTTTCTTTGATCACTTTTTATAGTACTTATGTTTTCTTAATTTGTTTGCCTTTTGCTACATCAACTTATTTTTTGAAAATTTTTTCTTTAAACAATATTATTTTTATTTTAAAAATTATATTATTAGCCCATCCTTTGATTTTATGTCTTTCCTTTTTTTTTCTCCACACGTGTCTTTTCCACTTACTATCTTTGAGTTGAAGTGTTTATTTCTAGAACTGTAATTTTCCAAAAAATATTATGAATAGGGTCTCTCTGACTTATTTATTTCTTTAACTATATACTATTGAAATCATCCTTTTGAACTTGAGCTACAGAATTCGAAACTGTTTTCAATACTACTCTGTGGTTTGGGGTTCTTATTAAGTAAAATAAAGGTTACTGAACACATGCACTCTTGATTCCTTAAAACAATCGATATGATAACTGAGATGAGTACTAACTGACTAGTGGGCAGGATATGCTGGACAAAGGGGTAATTCATCCTGGGCAGAAAGCAGGATAGTGAGAGATTTAATAAAGCTACTCAGAATGGCATGCAGTTTAAAACTTAAGGATTGTTTATTT
Source organism: Redunca redunca (assembly GCA_006410935.1). NCBI lineage: Eukaryota > Metazoa > Chordata > Mammalia > Artiodactyla > Bovidae > Redunca > Redunca redunca. Next base: position 330,859 of record SJYQ01004270.1, read on the forward strand.
CTGGAATTTTACACTTAGTATCTTTAGACCTTGTTTCAGTGCAGCTAATGAAACCATTGTTCACTTAGGAAGGCTTTCTAAGTGAACAGTGCAAAGAAATAAGGAAAACAATAGAGGAAAGGTTGGAGATCTCTTCACGAAAATTACAGATGCCAAGGGAATATATCATGCAAAGATGAGCACAATAAAGGACAGAAATGGTATGGGCCTAACAAAAGCAGAAGATACTAAGAAGAGGTGGTAAGAATACACAGAAGAGCTATACGAAAAAAGATCTTAATGACCCTGATAATGACGATGGTGTGATCACTTACCTAGAGCCAGCATCCTGGAGCGTGAAGTCAAGTGGGCCTTAGCAAGCTTCACTATGAACAAAGCTGGTGGAGGTGATGGAATTCCAGCTGAACTATTTCAAATTCTAAAAGATGATGCTGTTAAAGTGCTGCATTCATTATGCCAGCAAATGTGGAAAATTCATTAGGCCACAGAACTGGAAAAGACCAGTTTTCATTCCAATCCCGAAAGAAGGGCAGTGCCAAAGAATGTTCAAACTACTGCACAATGGCACTCATTTCATATGTTAGCAAGGTCATGCTCAAAATCCTCCAAGCTAGGCTTCAACAGTATGTGCACCGTGAACTTCTAGGTGTACAAGCTGGATTTAGAAAAGGCAGAGGAATCAGAGATCAAATTGCCAACATCCACTGGATCATAGAAAAAGCAAGAGAATTCAAGAAAAGCATCTACTTGTGCTTCATTGACTATGTTAAAGCCTTTGACTGTGTGGATCACAACAGACTGTGCAAAATTTTTCAAGAGATGGGAATACCAGACCACCTTACCTGCCTCTTGAGAAATCTGTATGCAGGTCAAGAAGCAACAGTTAGAACCATGTTGAAGTTTGACAGAAAACAACAAAATTCTGTAAAGCAATTATCCTTCAATTAAAAAAAAAAAAAAGGAATAGAACTGGACATGGAAAAATGGACTGGTTCCAAATTGGGAAAGGAGTACGTCAAGGCTGTATATTATCATGCTGCTTATTTAACTTATATGCAGAGTACATCATGCAGAATGCCAGACTGGATGAAGGACAATCCGGAATCAAGATTACCTGAAGAAATATCAATAACCTCAGATATGCAGATGATACTACTCTTATTGAAGAAAGCAAAGAGGAACTAAAGAACTTCTTGACGAAGGTGAAAGAGGAGAGTAAAAAAACTGGCTTAAAACTCAACATTCAGAAAACTAAGATCATGGCATCCAGTCCTATTCTTTCATGGCAAATAATGGGAAAACAATGGAAACAGTGACAGACTTTATTTTCGTGGGCTCCAAAATCCCTGCAGATGAGGACTTTAGTCATGAAATTAAAGGATGCTTACTCCTTGGAAGAAAAGCTATGACAAACCTAGACAGTTTATTCAAAAGCAGAGACATAACTTTGTTGACAAAGGTCTGTATAGTCGAAGCTTGGTTTTTCCAGTAGTCATGTATGGATGTGAGAGTTTAACCATAAAGAAGGCTGAATTCCAAAGAACTGATGCTTTCGAAGAATGGTGCTGAAGAAGACTGTTGAGAGTCCCTAGGACTGCACAGAGATCAAACCAGTCAATTGTAAAGATAATTAACCCTGAATATTCACAGGAAGGACTGAAATGAAGCAGAAACTCCAATACTTTGGTCACCTGCTGGGAAGAGCCAACTTTTTGGAAAAGATCCCGATACAGGGAAAGATAGAATGCAGGAGTAGAAGGGGACAACAGAGGTGAAGATGGTTGGATGACGTCACTGACTCAGTGGACATTTGTTTGAGCAAACTCCAGGAGATGATGAAGGACAGGGAAGGCTGGCATGGTGCAGTCCATGGGGTTGCAAATAGTTGGGCAGACTGTGCTTCTGAACAACAGCTATAAATGAAACCATGGAAAGTGAAATGCAGTTACAGTGGGGACTGTTGGCAACACTTTCCTGAGTTCTGTGAGCCAATCTAGCAAATTTTGGAACCCGAAGATGGAATCATGGGAACTCCTGATTTGTGGCCAAGTTGGACAGAAGTGTGGGTTTGCTGGCTGGCATCTGAAGTGATGGCAGTTGTGTGAGACTGAGACCTTAAACCTGTGAAGTCTGATACTAATTTCAGGTAGGTAGTGTCAAAATTGAGATGAGTCAAAGGACACCCACTCCAACTCGAGAATTGGAGAACTAGTTGGTATGCAGAAAAAACTCATACGTTTGATGTCAGACCAGTTGTGAGTAAAAACAGATCTTGGCCTCAAATTGCATTCCTAAGAGAAACCCCGTTTGGTTATGAAGTATTAGTATCACACACACACACATTTATTGTTTGATTGAGTTTGCTGTTAGTGTTACATGTTTATGTCTGTTTTCACAAGGGATGTATAGCTGTAGTTTTCTATAATAGTTTTTGTTTGTGTTTGGTGTCAGGATAATACCTCTCAAAATTAGGTTGGATATATTCGATTCTGTTCTATTTTTTGGAAGCATTGTGTGATATCTAGATAGATATAGACACACATATACAATATAGATGTTTGATTGAATTTAATAGTAAATTTTGCTTTCAGTTTTATTTGTTGGAAGATTTTTTTCTACAAACACCATTTCTTTAATATTAATAGATATAGGACTATTCAGGCCATTTCTTTCTTCTTGGTGAGTTTTAGTGGTTTTTGAATTATTCCATTTTGTCTAAGTTGTTGAATATCTGGGCACAGAGTTGTTCACAATGTTGCCTAATCTTTTGAATGCCTGTTAGATCTGTAGTGATGTTCTGATCTTGCATCTTTAAAGTCTGTAGTCTAATGATTATAACTTTTAGAACTCAATTATATTTTCTTCATCTGTCTTTTTGCTCTCTGTTATTTTGTATTCATGTAGTCTTATCTCCTTATGTGCTTGTTCACTTTTGATTCTGTGAAGGGCATTGAGTTTTTTAATTATTTGTAGGAACAGTTTAAAATGTAGGATGATGATATCCTTCCTCGGAGAGGAGTCATGTTTGCTTTTATCAGACACTTTGTTGTTCAGTCACTCAGTTTTGTCCATCTCTTTGCAACCCCATGCTGCAGCATGCCAGGCTTCCCTGTTCTTCACCATCTCACAGAGTTTGCTCAGACTTATGTCCATTGAGTCAGTGATGTCATTCCAGCCATCTCATCCTCTGTCATCCCCTTCTCCTCCTGCTTTCATTCTTTCCCAGCATCAGGGTCTTTTCTAATGAGTCAGTTCTTTGCATCAGGTAACCAAAGTGTTGGAACTTTAGCTTTAGCATCAGTCCTTCCAATAAATATTCAGGACTGATTTCTTTCAGGATTGACTGGTTTGATCTCCTTGCAGTCCAAGGGACTCTCAAGAGTCTTCTCCAACATCACAGTTCAAAAGTATCAATTCTTCAGTGTTCAACTTTCTTTATAGCCCTACTCTCACATCCATACATGACTATTGGCATAGCTTTGACTAGATGGACCTTTGTTGGCAAAGTAATGTCTCTGCTTTTTAATATGCTGTCTAGGTTTGTTATTGGAGGATGCAATGGCAACCCACTCCAGTACTCTTGCCTGGAAAATCCCATGGACGAAGGAGCCTGGTAGGCTGCGGTCCATGGGGTCGCTAAGAGTCAGACATGACTGAGCGACTTCACTTTCTTTTTTCACTTTCCTGCATTGGAGAAGGCAATGGCAACCCACTCCAGCGCTCTTGCCTGGAGAATNCAACCCACTCCAGCGATCTTGCCTGGAGAATCCCAGGGATGGCAGAGCCTGGTGGGCTGCCGTCTATGGGCTCGCAGAGTCGGACATGACTGAAGCGACTTAGCAGTAGCAGTAGCAGTAGCAGTAGGTTTGTTATAGTTTTTCTTCGAAGGAGCAAGCCTCTTTTAATTTCATGGCTGCAGTCACCATCCACAGTGATTTTAGAGCCCAAGAGAATAAAATCTGTCACTGTTTCCATTGTTTCACCATCCATTTGCCATGAAGTGATGCAACCAGATGCCACAATCTTAGTTTTTTAAATGTTAAATTTTAAGCCAGCTTTTTCATTCTCCTCTTTCTTTTATCAGACACTGGGTGGAGGAGCCTGGTAGGCTGCAGTCCATGGGATCGCTAAGAGTCAGACACGACTGAGTGACTTCACTTTGACTTTTCACTTTCATGCATTGGAGAAGGAAATGGCAACCCACTCCAATGTTCTTGCCTGGATAATCCCAGGGACGGGGGAGCCTGGTGGGCTGCTGTCTATGGGGTCGCACAGAGTAGGACATGACTGAAGTGACTTAGCAGCAGCAGTAGACAGTATTATTCTAAGTTATTGGTTGAGAAGTAGCACTTTAGGATCACTTTAATCCAATTAATTGCTTAATTTGAGTCCCTACAAGAGCCTAATTCTGGCTTAACCTTTTCAAAGGGTGCAGTGTTCAACCTGTTAAGAAAGGTATACCCAAGGCCATTCCTCCCTGGTGGCACTTGACTTTTACTCCAGTTTTCTAATGTTTCAGTATTTCATGTAGTTACCCTTTCAGTATTGATAAATGCACTTAGGAAAAATGGCTACAAATGTTGACATCCCTTCCTCATGTCAATTCCCTTTGTTGGATTCTGGCCTACTTAATAAGTTTTTCCATCATGTTAACTTTCTGAAGTCTTTAAGCAGTTGACTTTTATATTTTGTTCAGTTATTCATATCTAGTTATCCATCTTACCATGGTTAAGGTGCATATTCCCATACAGTTGTTTATATTGACAAATGTTTTATAAAATTTTGATACTATCTATATTATTTATATTTCTTATTTTTTATACTTAATAATAAGCATATTTGTCCATATAACTAAATATCCTTTAAAGACATGCCTTTAAAATATTTATTGGATAATATTTCTTTACATTCTTGTTCAATGCATGTGGGCTTAGTCACTTAGTTGTGTCTGACTCTTTGTGACCCTTTGGACTATAGCCCACCAAGCTCCTCTGTCCATGGGAATTTTCAGGTAAGAATACTTGGAATGGGTTGCTGTTTTCTTCCTCCTCGGGATCTTCCTGACCCAGGGATGGAGCTTGCATCTCCTGTGTCTCCTGCATTGCAGACAGACTCCTTAGCCATTAACAGTTAAGCCTCTTTTATGTTGTATAATTTCCCATTAGTTTTTCTGATCCATTTCTCTATTAGTAAACATTTTATATTCCCTCCTTTTATTTGCTACATAATGCCAGGTTCAAAATTATTTACAATTCCTCTGCTTTACACATTTTATAAATATAACCTTGGTTATCCTTACTGGAATAGACATGTGATGTGAAAACAAAATTCAGTTCTTGAGGGAGGATGCATAAGAACCTTTAATATCTTGAGAAACACCTGGTTGTTAAATTAAAACTGGAAACAGAAGCACGTGTAAATGTATCATTTTACACCTAGCAATAAGAGAATACATGTCCTTCTGATCTAAGGATGATTTTATAAGTTTCAAATGGGTCTTTGGGCCTGAGCTCTTCTTGCTGTCATTTTTTGTTAACTTTGTTCTCTTTTTCTTCTTGTACAATGCCTACTTTTTATAATATTTTTAAAAAATATAATTCCAATATATTGTAATATGGTATATTAAAATAGTA
>SJYQ01004270.1:336517-389184 GCA_006410935.1 Redunca redunca
AGTCCATTAAAAATACTCATAAAACATCATAATATATGCAGTAAATAGAACCACAAAGTTAATCTTAACTTTCTTCTAGCTATTTCATAGTCAATCATTTGGCAGTGATCATCACCAAGGGGCAAATTTTTTTTTTAAACAAGCATCACTAGTTTCTTTTGTGGATAAGAATGAGACATTTAATATCACATTTCTTTGCTGGAGAGTCCAAATTGGAAATTTTAATAATGTCATGAGATTAACTGTTACAGTTTACTGCTTGATTTTTGTGTGGCATTTGTAGTGGCCTGTTAGTTTATTGTCATAAACTAGATTATATTTGTAATGTTGGGTCTTTCATAGATTGGCTCAGTTCAGTTCAGTTCAGTTCAGTCGCTCAGTTGTGTCCGACTCTTTGTGACCCCATGAATTGCAGCACGCCAGGCCTCCCTGTCCATCACCAACTCCTGGAGTTCACTCAAACTCATGTCCATAGATTGGCTAAATTGCAGTTATTGCTATTCTTTTTCCTGTGGCACTTAAGAGTAGGTAATAGAAATACGTTCTTTTTATTCTCTAACACTGTCTACTGTGGTTTATCAAAACTCAGTGTTGCGAGAAATTGTGTTCAATTTTTTAATTCGTTTATGAACTGGTTTATGGTTTTTATATTTAGCAGTCTTTTGTAGGTTGACTACATTATAATTATGCTGCTCCTTTTCCTGCTGCACTTTGTAAAGAAGTGGGTAATAGAGATATGCTCTTGCTGTCCTGGTATTTTTTTTTTTCCCAATAAAGATGAAAAACATAAGAGTTTGGAAATCAGCACCCTGCCCATCCCCCAACCCCCACAGTTTTCCAGTAGTTGAAGCTGTCATGGCACTCATGTGGAAAAGGTTAACCCATCTAGGAAGGTGGTGCTGATGAACCCATCTACAGGGCAAAAATGGAGATGCACACATAGAGAACAGACTCCTGGACACAGTAGGGGAGGGAGAAGGTGGGATGATCCAAGAGAGCAGCACTGAGACCTATATAAACTGCATATGCAAAATACATAGCCAGTGGTAATTCACTGTAAGAAAGAGGGAACCCAAAGCCAGTGCTCTTGTGACAACCCAGAGGGATGGGATGGGGAAGGAGGTGGAAAGGAGGTTCAAGAGGAGGGGGACATGTCACCTATGGCTGATTCACACCGATGCATGGCAGAAACCATCACAATGCTGCTGCTGCTAAGTCACTTCAGTCGTGTCCGTCTCTGTGCGACCCCGTAGACGGTAGCCCACCAGGCTCCCCCATCCCTGGGATTCTCCAGGCAAGAACACTGGAGTGGGTTGCCATTTCCTTCTCCAATGCATGAAAGTGAAAAGTCAAAGTGAAGTCACTCAGTCGTGTCCGACTCTTAGCGACCCCATGGACTGCAGCCTACCAGGCTCCTCTGTCCATGGGATTTTCCAGGCAAGAGTACTGGAGTGGGGTGCCATTGCCTTCTCCGAACCATCACAATATTGTAAAGCAATTATCCTCCAATCAAAAAAAAAAAATCATCATGCAGAAGAAAAATGAAGAAAAGGTTAACCCAGGAGGCCTACATTGTCCTAATTCTACAACTTCTAAATCTTCAAGACTGGCTTTTGAACAGTTCTTGGAAGAAAATCTCTGAGCCATTGAAATATGAAGCCTGATAAGCGAGTCTTTCCAGGATTGTTGATACCCAGTGCCATTTATGGGGAATGCTTGCTTTTGTTTGCCTGGGGCCCTGGGCCATGCCAAATAAGTTTGACTTCTTGGGGAAAAGGAAGTTGGAAACTGAATAGCTAAGGTCAGTCACATGATTGCTTCCTGCCTACATGACACCCAATAAAAACCCTCAATATTAAGTCTCAAAGGAGTTTTGTTGGTTGACCATGGTTCATACGTATTGTCACATACTGTTCCTGGGACCATGATGGGTTGTCCATTTGATTCCACTTGTAGAGGAATGTGGAAACTCATGCTTGGTTTTTCCTATACTCTGCCTTACACCCTATACACCTTTGATTTAAAAAAAATTTATATTGAGAGATAATTGCTTTACAGAATCTTACTGTTTTCTATCAAACCTCAACATGAATCAGCCATGGGTATACATAATATCCCTTCCCTTCCAAAACTCCCCCCACACCTCCCTCCCCATCCCACCCCTCCAGGCTGACACAGAGACCCTGTTTGAGTTTCCTGAGCCACACAGAAAATTCCCACTGGCTATCCACCCTACACATGGTAATGTAAGTTTCCATGTCACTCCCTCCATACATCCCACCCTCTCCTCCCCTCTCCCCATGGCCACAAGTCTATCCCCCATGTCCGTCTCCCCACTGTTGCCCTGCAAACAAATTCCTCGGCACCATCTTTCCAGATTCCGTATATATGTGTTAGAATACGATATTTATCTTTCTCTTTCTGACTCACTTCACTCTGTATAATAGGTTTTAGGTTCATCCACCTCATTAGAACTGTCTCAGGTGCATTCCTTTTTACGGCCGAGTAATATTCCTTTATATATATATATATATATACACACACACACACACACACACACACACACACACACACACCCACCCCACAACTTCTTCCATTCATCCATTGATGGACATCTAGGTTGATACCATGTTCTAGACATTGTCAATAGTGCTGCTGTGAACAGTGGGATACATGTGTCTTTTTCAGTTTTGGTTTCCTCAGGGTATATGCATAGGAGTGGGGTTGTTGGGTCATATGGTGGTTTTATTCCTAGATTTTTAAGGAATCTCCGTACTATCTTCCATAGTGGCCGTATCAATTTACATTCCCACCAACAGTGTAAGAGTGTTTGCTTTTCTCCACACCTTCTCCAGCGTTTATTATAGTTTGTAGACTTTTTGATGAGGGCCGTTCTGACCAGTGTGAGGAGATATCTCATGGTAGGTTTGACTTGCATTTCTCTGATAATGAGGGTTGAGCCTCTTTTCATGTGTCTGTGAGCCATCTGTATGTCTTCCTTGGAGAAGTGTCTATTTAGGTCTTTTCCCCACTTTTTGATTGGCTTGTTTGTTTTTCTGGTATTGAGTTGTATGAGCTGCTTGTATACTTTGGAAATTAATCCTTTGTCAGTTGTTTCATTTGCTGTTATTTTCTCCCATTCTGAGGGCTGTCTTTTCACCTTGCTTATAGTTTCCTTTGCTGTGCAAAAGCTTTTAAGTTTAACCAGGTCCCAACTGTTTACTTTTGTTTTTATTTCCATTACTGTGGGAGGTAGGTCACAGAGGATCTTGCTTTGATTTATGTCATGGAGTGTTCTGCTTTCCTCTAAGAGTTTTTTAGTTTCTGGTCTTACATTTAGGTTTTTAATCCATTTTGAGTTTATGTATGGTGTTAGGAAGTGTTCTAATTTCATTATTTTACATGTAGCTGGCCAGTTTTCCCAGCACCATTTACTGGAGAGACTGTCTTTGCCTCATTGTATATTCTTGCTTCCTTTGTCAAAAATAAGGTACCCATAGGTGCATAGGTTTATTTCTAGGCTTTCTATCTTGTTGCATTGGTCTGTATTTCTGTTTTTTGTGCCAGTACCATACTGTCTCAATGACTGTAGCTTTACAGTATAATCTGAAGTCAGGAAGATTGATTCCTCCAGCTCCATTCTTCTTTCTCAGGACTGCTTTGGCTATTCGGGGTCTTTTATGTTTCCATATGAATTGTGAAATTTTTTGTTCTAGTTCTGTGAAAAATGCCATTGGTAATTTGTCAGGGATCACATTAAATCTGTAGATTGCCTTTGGCAGTATAGTCATTTTCACAATATTGTTTTTTCCTACCCAGGAACATGGAATATCTATCTGTTTATGTCATCTTTGATTTCTTTCATAGTGTCTTATAATTTTCTGTGTACAATTATTTCATCTCCTTAGGTAAGTTTATTCCTAGATATTTAATTCTTCTTATTGCAGTGGTGAATGGGATTGATTCCTTAATTTCTCTTTCTGATTTTTCATTGTTAGTATATAGAAATGTGTGATTTCTGTGTATTGATTTTGTATCCTACAGCTTCGCTAAATTCACTGATTAGTTCTAGTAATTTTCTGATACTATCTTTAGGGTTTTCTATGTACAGTATCATGTCATCCGCATATAGTGAGTGCTTTACTTCTTCTTTTCCAATCTGGATTCCTTTTATTTGTTTCTTCTCTGATTGCTATAGCTAGGACTTCCAGAACTATGCTGAATAATAGTGGCGAAAGTGGACGTCCTTGTCTTGTTCCTGATCATAGTAGGAATGCTTTCAATTTTCACCGTTGAGAATAATGTTTGCTGTAGTTTATCATATATAGCCTTTACTATGTTGAGGTTGGTTCCTTCTAGGAGGATAGGTTCCTTCCTCCTATCTAGACAGATATTCTTAATACCTGTCTAGTGTGGTTCATGAAAGCATATTTTCTTGTTGATAGAAAGTAATTGATAAAGCAATGAAACATTATTTTATGGAAGGAAGAGATAAATTGTTATTTTTCAAATATCATTGCTCATTTTACCCTGTGCCAGTTACAGTGCAAGGACTCTCATGTAAAGTGAAGGAAATGTTTTGCTTAGAACCTTTGACATTTTAATGAAAAATTGTCAAAGTAGTTGAAGCTTAGTTTTGGAAATGTTAATTTTTGCAGTGTTTTCTTTGTAATTTTCATTGTTTCTGGAGTAAGTGAATCAAGCGCAGAATAGTAATTTATGGATTTTTTTTGGGAAATATTCCTTTTCTTCAAAGATTAGCTCTCTTTATAGTTTTTTTTAAAGCAATCTTTATATTAGAATATGGACTTAAGCTTAGTGTTTTCATAACTTTCCTATTTATATTATAAACTACAATGCTCTCTGTATTATTTTTCCAGATTGGCTTTATTACAAATAGTTTATACTGTATATGCATTTTAGTAGGATCATAACTAAATTTTTCCTTGTATGGAGTTTTTCCCTATCTTTGATCTCATTAGCACTCTTCTAGTCAGTGAGTTATATCCAGTAACCTTACTGCCGTCCCAGAATCGTGCCCAAAAATCAAGGTAATTTACAGGATAGAAGAAGCATACCATGTCTTTCCTAGTAAACCACACTAAAGGTATGGGTTTCCTCTGCTAAAAATTGGCTTCCTTCATCATTCTCCCTTCTTTACAGTGCAGTTTAGAGTATTACCCTTCACTTTGATGTGGTCTTTAAATTTCTTCTCCTAATTGTACTTCTTACAGAAATCTTTATTTGAAACAGAATGTTGAAATCTAATTGTGAGTTTATAACACATCATGTTTTTTTTCATTCAATACTATGCCAAGTAAGTTGAGTTGGATCTGCTAAATCATTTTCTTGATGCAGAGCCATGAAGAGAAAAGCATATGTAGGTAGACATGGGAAGTAGTTCTAGTGACTTAATGCCCGTACTTAGAGCAACTTGTTTTTAGACTCCTTAATTTTGCTAGGGGAATATTAATATTTAGGTAGACAGTATATCTTACTGGATCTATTAGATACAAAGTATACAAATATACCTTAATATTCTGCTCTTTTTCAAAATTTAAAACTTTTAACAAAGGATTAGTCTTATCTAGTCCGTGTTCCTAAGTGTTTTAAATATTCAATGTATATTGTTGAATATCTTCTATTTGATAATATTTAAGAAATCCAGAGCACATTGTATTACTTTATAGAAGAAAATGGAAGGGGAAAAATTTGCTCTTTACCTAGAACTATGGACATGAGTTTGAGTAAACTCCGGGAGTCGGTGATGGACAGGGAGGCCTAGCGTGCCACAATTCATGGGGTCGCAATGAGTCGGACACGACTGAGCGACTGAACTGAACTGAACATTATTGCCCCTTCTCCTACTCCCTACCCTTCTCAGATCCCTTCTCACTATCACCTGTACTCAAACAAATAACAAACAATCATGAGAGTTTGGAAGGGATGAAGAAATATGGTAACAATACTTGTCTTTGGGTAAATGACTTGTACCTCTGACATTTTGGAAAGATTGGTATCTCCTCTACTTCTGATAGCTCTTGAGACTCTAATACATTTTATTACATGAATAAATTTTATTAGAAATTCATTCCAGAATTTAAAGGCTTGGGCAAAAGTTACGAATTACCTAATTTCCTGGAAGGAAGGCAGTGGATAAAGACTGGTAAAGATACATATAAAATTACTATTTTGCTGAAAGGGTGAATCAGTAGAAGAGATAATTTTGAAATAATTCTTCCTGTTCAAGAGTAAATCCCAGGTTCTCTTGATTTTATTTATACTTTCTACCACACTTCTTAATTTTATCCTGTTTTTGTGTTTCTTACCTGGCTTTTGACTATAGGTATAAGTGAGCCAGAAAAAAGAAGACATTTTCTCTGTAAGCCTAATATAGAAGAAATGAAAGGGACATTGAGAATAATAGGTTGTTGTCTACCTTGGAGATATATTGTGACCTTGTGTTACTTAGTGACACTTTCTTTCATTGACATATAATTGACATGCAATCTTAGTTTCTAGTGTACAACACAGTAGCTTGACTTTTGTATGCATTGCTAGATGAGCACCGTAGCTTTGGATACAATCTATCAACATACAAAGCTAATACAATATTATTGACTTTATTCTCCATGCTGTACTTTATATCCCCATGACTTATTTATTTTATATCTGTAGGTTGATACTCCATGATCCTCCAACCTCATCTCCAGTCATGCCTCCCTTCCCCCACCCTATGATAACCACCAATGTCTTCTCTGTATCTATGAGTCTGGGTATTTTTTTGCTTGTTTGTTTTGTTTTTAGATTCCACATATAAGTGAAATCATGTGGTATTGTTTTTTCTCTGTTTTATTTATTCCACAGCATAATTCTGTCCTTGATTCTGTCCATCCATATTGTCACAAATGGAAAGATTTCATTCTTTTGTGTGACTGTGTGTGTATGCCTGTGTGCTCAGGACTGTTTCTAAGTCGTGTCCGACTCTGTGACCCCATGGACTGTAGCCCGCCAGGCTCCTCTGTCCATGGGATTATCCTGGCAAGAATACTGAAGTGGGTTGCCATTTCCTCCTCCAGGGGATCTTGCTGACCCAGGGATCAAACCTGTGTCTCCTGTGGCTCTTGCATTTGCAGGTGGTGTCTTTACCACTGAGCCACTCAAGAAGCCTCATGACTGAGTCCATTACACACACACACACACACACACACACACACACACACACGTGCACGTGCGCGCGTTCTTTATCCATTGATTTGTCATCTATCAGTGGTCATTTAGGTTGTTTCCAAATCTTGATTTTTATAAATAGTGTTGCAGTGAACATAGAAGTTATATATCATTTCAAATTATATGTTTGTTTTCTTTAGATTGGTTTTCAGTTGTGAAATTGCTGAATCATACAGTATGTCTATTTTTCTTATTTATGAAGAACCTTCATACTGTTTTCCATAGTTGCTGCCCAATTTACATTCCCATCAACAGTACATGAGGGTCCCTTTTTTGTGCATTCTTGCCAACACTTGTTATTTCTTGTCTTTTTGATAGTAGCCATTCTGGCAGTTATCATGTGATATCTCATTATGGTTTTGCTTTGCATTTCCCTGATGATTCATGATGCTGAACATTTTCCCATGTGCCTGTTGAGCATCTTTTTATCTTATTTGGAAAAATGCCTATTCAGATTCTCTCCCCATTTTTTTTACTGGACTGTTTTTTTTTTTGTTGTTGTTGTTTATATATATGTGATCTTTATATATTTTGGATGCTAACCCCTTGTTGGAAATATGACTTGCACATATCTTCATTTTGTTGATTATTTCCTTTCCTATGCAGAAGCCTTTTAATAAATGTTGTCCCATTTATTTATTTCTGCTCTTGTTTCCCTTGCCTTTGGAATTAGGTGCAAAAAATATCTCTAAGACTGGTATCAAGGAGCTTAGTACTTGATTTTTATAGGGGTTTTATGGTTTCAAGTATGTCATTTAAACTTTAATCCATTTTAAGTTATTTTTTGTGTATGGTATAATATCAGCTTTTGTATATACTGAAACTTCAGTTTCATTCTTTTATGTGTAGCTGTCCAGTTTTTCCAACATCCTTTATTGAAGAGACTAGAGTTTCCCCGTTGTATATTCTTGCTTCCTTTGTGTAAATTAATTGACCATATATCTATGGGTTTATATATAAGCTCTCTTTTTTGTTCCACTGATTTATGTGTTTGTTTTTATGCAAATACTATGCTCTTTTTATTACTATAGCTATGTAGAGTAGTTTGAAATCAGGGAGCACGATACCTCTAGCTTTGTTCTTAGGTCCCAAGATTGCTTTGGCTATTCAGGATTTTTTATGTTTCTGTACAAATTTTGGAATTATTTGTTCTCACTTTTTGAAAAGTGCCAATGGAGTTTTGATAGGTTTTGCATTAAATATTAATTTTGCTTTGGGGAATATGGACTTTTTTTTAAAGGGAAGTGTAGACGTTTTAACAGTATTAATTCTTTTAATCCATGACCGTGGGATGCTTTTTACGTATTTGTGTTTTCTTCAGTTTTCAGATCTTTTACTTCCATGGTTAAATTCATTTATAGATACTCTTTATGATGCAGTTGTATTGCATCACAATTGTTGACTGATTTCTCTTTCTGATTGTTTATTATTTGTGTATAAATATAACAGATTTTTGAATATCAATTTTGTATCCTGCAGCTTTAATGAAGTCATTTATTAGTTCACATAGTCTTTTGGTAGAGTCTAGGTTTTTCTACATACAATATCATGTCATCTGCTAATAATTACAGTTTTGTTTCTTCCTTTCCAGTTCGTATGTCTTCTATTTCATTTTCTTTCCTAATTGCTGTTACTAGGAGTTCTAATACTATGTTGAATACAAGTGAGGAGAGTGGGCATCTTTGTCCTGTTCCTGATCTTAGAGAAAAAGCTTTCAGCTTTTCACTGTTGAATATGATGTTAGTTGTGGGTTTGTCATATATGGGTTTTATTTTGTGAGGCAAATATTTCAGTAACATGTTGTTTAATTCCATGTTTTAGTGTTTTTTTTTTTTTAGTTTGTTCCTTATAATTAATTTTTATTTTCATTTCATAGTGGTAGGAAAAGATACTTGAATTATTTCAGTTTCAGTCTTCTTAAATTTACTGAAACTGATTTTTGCTCTAACATTTGATTTATCCTGGAGAATCTTGCATGTGCACTTGAGAAGAATGTATATTTTGCTGCTTTTGAATGAAGTGTTCTGTATAAATCTATTTTGTCTATCTGATCTAATGATATTTTCTTATTGGTTTTCTGTCTGGACAATGTATCCATTGCTGTAAGTGTGGTGTTAAAGTCTCCTACCATTATCATATTGCTGTTAATTTTCCATTTAAGTTCATTAGCATTTGCTTTATATATTTTGGCTCTTCTATGGTGGATGCATGCATATTAATAAATGTTATATCTTCTTGTTGGATTAACCCCCTTATGGTTATGTAGTTTCTTTCTTTGTCTTTTATTACAGTCTTTGTTTTAGAGATTATTTTTTCTCACATGAGTATAGCTATACCAGCTTTCTTATCATTTCCATTTGCACAGAATGTATTTTTCCATCCTTTTTACTTTCAGTCTGTTTGTGTCCTTACTTATGAAGTGAGTGTTTTGTAGGCAACATATAGATGGGTCTCTAAAAGAAAAATCCATTCAGCCATTCTGTATGTTTTGATTGGAGAATTTAGTCTGTAAAAATTGGCGTCTATGTTGATAGTTATAATTGAAACTGTTGGTTCATTTGAAATAGTGATTGAACCAACAGTTTAAATTATAACTAGTTCTGGCCCTTTTCTGTTGAAATATGGGGTGCTCCTTGGAGGAAACCTTGCTTATATATGACATCTTTTCTGGGAGACTAGGTTAGTAAAACATTAAGCAGCTTGGCACTACTTCCTACTGTTGAATTATTTTTCTTCCCAGCTTTACTTAAATTTTTTATATTTGGGGGTCATTATTATAACCACCTAAAATTGACATTGATAAAAAGATGTAAAATTCAAACTGATATATGATAAAAAAAATGTGGAAGAAAGTTAATGCTGTTTTCAAAAATAATGTTAAAGATTATCTTGAAATTTAGTTTATCCATTGACCAGCTATCTTAGAGTAATGTGTAAATGATACTGCATGATCATTTAGTGTAGCAAGACTACCATAATATGCCTATCTTCAGGTTGTGTGTGTGTGTGCATGCTTAGTTGCTCAGTCATGTCCGACTCTTTGTGACCCCATGGAATGTACTGTCCAACTCTTTGAGACCCCATGGACTGTAGTCCACCCTGCCCACCAGCCATGGAGTTTTTCAGGCAAGAATATTGAAGTGGGTTGCCATTTCTTACTCCAGGGGATCTTCTCGACCCAGGGTTCAAACCTATGTCTCCCGAGACTTGCACTGGCACGTGGATTCTTTACCACTGCACCACCTGGGAATCCAGGTTATTGGCATTCTGAAAAGAATGTTGTGTTTGAAAATGACTAAAGGTTTCTTGAAATAATATTAACATGTTAGATATTGTCCTGCCAGGTATTAGAATATATAATACTTTTTCCAATAGTATAAAATATATGTAGGAATTCAAGATTAAAATGTTGTTCACATGCATATCTGCTTTCTTAAGCCTCTATGATTATTAAATAAGTACTAATGTCTGAAATGCAAATGCCACTTTATGCTACTTTCCTCGATCACTCTGTATTAGAAAAGCAGCCTCTCTTATGATTGCTAAACTATTTTGCATTTTCAGTTTGATTCATTCATTTCTGAGAATCATTTACTGGAATCATTTGCTTTCAGCCTGAAAAACTTCCTTTAGCACTTTTATAGTACAGATGTGTTGGTCTTAAATTGCCTTTGTTTTCTTTTATCTGAAAATGTTTTCCTTTTGTTTTCATTCCTATATTAGTTTTCTGCTGCTACTGCTGCTAAGTCGCTTCAGTCGTGTCCGACTCTGTGTGACCCAGAAACAGCAGCCCACCAGGCTCCCCCGTCCCTGGGATTCTCCAGGCAAGAACACTAGGGCTGCCTTAACAAAATACCAAGAACTAGATTTTTGTTGTTGTTTAGTCACTCAGTTGTGTCTGACTCTTTGTGACCCATGGACTGTAGCACATCAGACTTCCCTTTTCTTCACTATCTCCTGGAGGTTGCTGAAACTCATGTCCATTGAGTCGATCCTCTGATCCTCTGTCGCCCCCTTCTTCTGCCTTCAATCTTTCCCAGCATCAGGGTCTTTTCAGTGAGTTGGCTGTTTGCATCAGGTGGCCAAAGTATTGGAGCTTCAGCTTCAGCATCAGTCTTTCCAATGAATATTCAAGGTTGATTTCCTTTAGGATTGACTGGTTTGATCTCCTTGCTTCCCAAGGAACTCTCAAGAGTCTTCTCTTGCACCACAGTTCAAAAGCATCAGTTCTTCAGGGCTCAGCCTTCTTTATGGTCCAACTCTCATATCTGTACATGACTACTGGAAAAACCTTAGCTTTGACTATGTGGACCTTTGTCGGCAAGGTGATGTCTCTGCTTTTTAATAACTGTCTCGGTTTGTCATAACTTGCCTCCCAAGGAGCAAGTGTCTTTTAATTTCATGGCTGCAGTCACTGTCCACAGTGATTTTGGAGCCCAAGAAAATAAAATATATTAGTATTTACGTTTTTTCCCCATCTATTCACTATGAAGTGATGGAACCGGATGACATGATCTTTTGTTTTTGAATGTTGAGTTTAAGCCAGCTTTTTCACTCTCTTCCAAAGAACTGTATGGCTTAATTAAAAAAAAAATACTGTCTCACAGGTCTGGATGCTACAAGTTCAAAATCAAAGTGTCAGTAGGGTCCTGTGTCCTTGTGTCTTCCTTTCTTCTCATGTTTTGCCAACAGTGTTAACATTCCTTGGCTTGCAATTATATTGCATTAATATGACTCAATTATCACCTAATGTTTTCCTCTGTATCTTCTATCTTTGTCTTCCTCTCATCTTAAAAGAACACCAATCATATTGAATTAAAGACTCAGCCTGCTGCAATATTACTTCATTGTACATACATCTGCAGTTATCCTATTTCTAAATAACATCATATTCTGAGATGTTTAGGACTTCAACATTTCTTTTAGGGGGCAAATTTAACCTCATTAAATTTCTGAAGGATATTTCCTGGATTTAGAATTCAAAGTTGCTAATTTTTCAATTTTATTTTTATTTCTATTGCTTTCTGAACTCTGCAGTTTCTGATAAGAGATCAATAGTCATTTGTATTGTTTTTCTGCAATATATAATACAGTGTTTTTTTCCCAGTGGCTTTTAAATTTTTCTTTCAATTTTTGATTTTCAGTAGTTTGACTATGGTGTTCCCATTGGGATTCATTAAGCTTCTTGACTCTGGTACTTTATGTCTTCTATAAAATGTGGGAAGTTTTCACCTATTGTTTTTTCAGATTTTTTTCTTCACTATATTGTTTCTCCTTTTTGTTCTAGGACTCTGGTACTATTTAGGTTAGACTTTTTGATAGTGTCTTCCATATTATGCAGGCTTTGTTTTTCATGTTTGTTTGCTTTTTTAATCTTTTATTTATTTTTCCCTAATTTGATCGTTTCTATTGTTCCATCTTCAAGTTCACTATCTCTTTTTGACTATTAAGTGCTTTAAATGGTGAATTCTTTATTTCAGATATTTTATTTTTCAGTCATAGAATTTACTTTGGTTGTTCTACGTAGTTTTTATTTTTCTGATGATATTTACTGTCATTTCATTAGTTTATAATGAGAATGAACAGGGCATAATAAATCTTTGGCAGAAACAATGTTGTGGGACATCTAATGTTAACAAAGCATCTACATATGTTAAACAAATTACTAATAGTTCTGAAGGAAGAAAGAGACAGCAATACAATAGTAATAGGAGGCTTAAATACCCCACTTGGACAATGGATAGATCTCCCAGACAGAAAAATCAGTGAGGAACCATTGGACTTGCACTAAAGACCAAATAGACTTTAAAAAGCATATAAAGTTTATTCCACCTAACAATAGAATACATATTCTTTTGAAGTGCACACAGAGCATTCTGCAGGATAGATTACATGTTAGTTCACAAAACAAGTCTAAGCGAGTGTAAGAAAATTGAGATTATACCAAAGAATATTTTTTATACTATTATAAAATTATGCTATGTTTCTAATCACAATGGTATGAAACTTGAAGTCAATAACAGATGGAAAACTGGAAAATGTATAAATGTGTGGAAAGTAAACAACACACTGCTGAATAACTTAGCAATAGTGAATCAGGAAGAACAGGAAATGTGAAAGGATCAATTTTGAGTAAGGAGATTGAAACAGTAATAAAATACCTCCCCAAATCTAGAGAAGAGTTAACATCAGTTGTTCTAAATTCTTCTAATAAATTGAAGAGGGAACACTCTCAAACTTATGTTACAAGGTGTTTTATTAAGGTGAAAGTGAAAGTCACTCAGTGTGTCTGACTCTTTGTGACCCCATGAACTATACAGTCCGTGGAATTCTCCAGGCCAGAATACTGGAGTGGGTAGCCTTTCCCTTCTCCAGCATCTGTTTATGGCCATTCTAATCATTATGAGGTAGTACCTCATTGTACTTTTGTTGCATTCCTCTAATAATTAACAATGTTGAGCATCTTTATATGTGCCACTGGCCATATATATGTCTTCTTTGGAGAAATTGCTATTTAGGTTTTCTGTCCATTATTTGATTAGGTTGTTTGTTTTTTTGTTATTGAGATATATGAGCTGTTTGTGTGTCTTGAAATCTAACCCCTTGTCATTCAGATCATGCACAGTTTCTTCTAGTCTGCTTGTTTTGTTTATGGTTTCCTCTGGGCCTCCCTGGTGGCTCAGATGGTAAAGAATCTACCTGCAATGCAGGAAACCTGGGTTGGGAAGATCCCCTGGAGGAGGACATGGCAACCCACTCCAGTATTTTCACCTAGAAGATCCCTAGAGCAGAGGAGCTTGGCAGGCTAAAGTCCATGGGATCCAAAGAGTCAGACATGACTGAGCAACTAAGCACATGGTTCCCTTTGCTGTGCAAAAGCCTAAAATTTTGAA
The DNA here is from genome assembly GCA_006410935.1 of Redunca redunca. NCBI lineage: Eukaryota > Metazoa > Chordata > Mammalia > Artiodactyla > Bovidae > Redunca > Redunca redunca. The sequence goes on from SJYQ01004270.1 coordinate 350,641, forward strand.
AAGGTCCTATTTGTTTATTTTTGCTTTTATTTCTATTGCCTCGGGGGATGACTGAAGAAAACATTGGTATGATTCCTGACAATCTTTGTAATATTTCTATATCATAAACCAAATTTTTAACTTTTAGGATACCAATGAATTTTTCAAACATATTATTTTGTTTTCTACCTTATCTGCTCCATCTAGCTAATAGTTTTTATCGTTGTTGTTTGTTTCCTCATATTGGTATTTTGTATCTCTTTCCAGTTGGATATTTTCCTCAAATATCTACTGATCCTTGGCCAGTCACTCATATTTAGTAATAAATTACTTAACCGTTTACAGGAAAGTCTATGGGCATAGACTTGTCAAGTAGCAAACTTCATGGAATTCTACAAAGGAAATCACATCTTTGATTGGGAAAAACAAATAGTACTTTGTGACAGTTACTTATTAATTTCTCTAGAAAAAAAATTTTCCAATCTCCCAACTAAGACTATAAGTGCAAATGTTCCATGCAAGGGAGTTGGATGGCTAGATCATATGGCAACTCTACTTTTAGTTTTTTAAAAAACCTCCATACTGTTTCCCACAGTGGCTATATTGATTTACATTCCCACCTAGTGAAAGAGATGGGAATACCAGACCACCTGACCTGCTTCCTGAGAAATCTGTATGCAGGTCAGGAAGCAACAGTTAGAACTGGACATGGAACAACAGACTGGTTCCAAATTGGTAAAGGAGTATGTCAAGGCTGTATATTGTCACCCTGCTTATTTAACTTATATGCAGAGTACATCATGAGAAACGCTGGGTTGGAAGAAGCACAAGGTGGATTCAAGATTGCGGGAGAAATATCAAAATCCTCAGATAAGCAGATGACACCACCCTTAAGGTCATGGCATCCAGTCCCATCACTTCATGGCAAATAGATGGGGAAACACTGGAAACAGTGGTAGACTTTATTTTTTGGGGCTCCAAAATCATTGCAATGGTGACTGCAGGCATGAAATTAAAAGACACTTGCTCTTTGAAAGAAAAGTTATGACCAACCTAGATAGCACATTAAAAAGCAGAGACATTACTTTGCCAACAAAGTCCATCTAGTCAAGGCTATGGTTTTTCCAATAGTCATGTATGGATGTGAGAGTTGGACTACAAAGAAAGCTGAGTGGCGAAGAATTGGTACTTTTAAGATGTGGTGTTGGAGAAGACTCTTGAGAGTCCCTTGGATTGCAAGGAGATCCAACCAGTCCAACCTAAAGGAGATCAGTCCTGAATATTCATTACGACTGATGCTGAAGCTGCAACTCCAATCCTTTGGCCACTTGATGTGAAGAACTGACTCATTTGAAAAGACCCTAATGCTGGGCAAGATTGAAGGTGGGAGGAGGAGGGGATGACAGAGGATGAGATGGTTGGATGGTATCACCAACTCAATGGACTGAGTTTGAGTAAACTCTGGGAGTTGGTGATGGACAGGGAGGTCTGGCGTGCTGCAGTCCATGGGACTGCAAAAGAGTCAGACACGACTGAGCGATTAACTGTAATTATACAGTGGTATACTTGTAGGGCAGTTTGCTTCCTTCATCCCCGGACTTCTGAGAAGCCATATGGAACTCACTGTGGGTGGCATGAAATGGGGAGTGTATCTGTCTGCTCTTTGGTCAAAGTTTGCCTCACTTCTGGGTTGAGAATCATGAATGCTAATTAATTATTGTGGGATTCCACACTGTGATGTCTGCAAAACATCTGGGTAGGAAGCTGGAAGCGTGGGGTACATGCTAAGTTGGTTTCAGTTTACACTATATGACGCTTCCAAGGCTGCCCAGAACTGGTTGCTGATATTATACTTGAAATAAGAGCTGAGAGGATGCAAGGTAGAGTACAAGAAGTGTACAGTACAGATATCTAATAGCTGCAGTATAGTGCAAATACAAAATTGAATGGCAGTGTGAAGAACTATTAGAGACATTAATCATTGTGTATCTACACATTGCTAGATCTCTGATGCTTCCAGAGTAGAGAGTGAAACAAGATTCCTATCTCACATTCAGAGGAAGACAGGTGGAACTTAAAATTTTAGCGTTTTTTTTTCTTTTAATGTATCTTTTTAAAAAAATGTACAACATAATAAATATAATTAGCTCTGCTCTGTGTTATATAAAGTTAATAAGAGTAAATCCCAAGAAGTCTCATCACATAGAGCAAAAAATTTTTCTATTTACCTAATTTTTTATCTGTATAAGATAATGGATGTTCACTAACATTATTGAGATAATTATTTCATGATTATATTAAGTCAAAAACTTTTGCTTGGACGTATCTTTTAATTCAGGATCATTTACGTGGGGCTCTCTTGGTGCCTCAGTGGTAAAGAATGTGATTGCCAACAGGAGACACAAGTTTGATCCTTGATCTGGGAAAATCCCACATGCCACAGAGCACCTAAGCCCATGTGCCAGAAACTGTCAAGCCTGTGCCCTAGAGGCTGGGAGCTGCAGGTCCTGAGGCTCCGTGCTGCAAATGCTGAAGGCCAAGCACCTTGGAGTGCAAGCTCTGCAAGGAGAGAAGCCACTTCAATGGGAGGCCAACCCACACAATTAGAGAGTAGGCCCCCTGTCTGCAACTAGAGAAAAGCCCCTGCAGCAAGAAGACCCGCTGCAGCCAAAAGGGAATAAGTAAATAAAATCATAAAAAAATGAGTGAATGATTAGGCATGTAAAGTAAATTCCGTTTAGCTGAAAGCCTGTTCCCAAACACAGTACTTCTGCACATTAATTTAAAAAATTATTTTTAAAGATAACTTACGTGTATTTCTTATTTAATCCTTGTGGCAGTTCTGAGTAGATGGGATGTTGCATTGAGAAGAACCTACCCATGGTTATAGAATTAATATATTGCAGAGCTCAGATTTAAACATATGTTACTCAAAGAAGGGTTTTTTTTTGCCTTTTTCTTTTCTGATACAACGCGCTGTGATTGATGTCCGTGTTAGAGCTATAAGCCTAGGCCTCTCTCCATTTGTATGTATTCCTTTAGTCCACTAGAGGTCAGTATTGGGCTGATAAAGAAAGGAACCTTTGTTTTTTTGATTCACAGAATTTTGAGTCTTATTGCTAGGTACCCTTAGAAGTTGTATTTGCAATAAAACTTTATTGGTGGCATCTGTAATGACAGCTGTAAAAGTTTCAATAGCTACATTTTTAGGTGAATAATTCAAGTTAGGTGATTTTTATGCCACCTCCCACCCACTTTAAATAAATAGGAGAATATTCAAATTATGTCTTTTACAGACATCCCTCTCTTTTGTTGGGCCAGATCTCATTCCTACATAGGTTTCTTTTATTATTTTTTCCTTTATATAGTAAGCATTTATCTGAGTTTCCTGTGTATATGTTATTGTATCTGGACTTGGGGGATTCTAAGAATGGGCAAGTATGTTTCCTATCCTGAAGAAGAGAAGTGTTAAACTCTAAAGTGCTGTACTGTCATTATTTATTTGAATATCTGATGAGTTTACTTAACTCATCTTCTCTATCCTGCCTTCAACTTACTATTTCCACAGTTCCTATTTTTGGAATGATCCCATCGTCTAGTCTTAAAGACCAGAATATTTGCAGTTATTTTTGTTTTCTTTCCCTCTTCCACATACAACATTTAAATCAGTAAACTATATTGCTTCTGCTTCTTCTGTATCTACTGCTACCTTAATTCAAATTCTCATCATTGTTATTTGGACTCCTTTAGTGATCTATATTGATTTTCCTGTTTCTAGTCTTTATCTTCTCCCAGTTGACCATTCCTCAGCTCCCAGAGGATGTGCCCGAATTGTAAAGCTGATCTTTTTCTTCGCCTGCTCACATTGTTCTCTTGTTCCTCCACTGCCTCCTAGCTGCCCTTGAAACTACTTCGTATGGCATCTTTAACCTTGACTCTTACTGTTGTTCAGTCACTAAGTCCTGTCCAACTCTTTGTGACCCCATGGACTTCGGCACACCAGTCTCCTCTATCCTTCACTGTCTCCCAGAGTTTGCTCAGATTCATGTCCATTGAGTTGGTGATGCTATTCAACCATCTTGTCCTCTGCCGCCGCCTTCTCCCTTTGCCTTCAGTCTTTTCCAGCATCAAGGTCTTTTCTAATGAGTCTGCTCTTCACCTCAGGTGGCCAAAGTATTGGAGCTTCAGCTTCAGCATCAGTCCTTCCAATGAATGTTCAGGGTTGATTTCCTTTATGATTGACTGATTTGACTATCTCTTGTTAGTCCTTCATAACTTATATTCTTATACAAAATTACTTATTGCTTGGGTGGATAATGTTATTTCACATGTCTTTTCTTATGCAGTTTCTTTCTTCTGGAATGGCTACCCTTTCTACCTACTTCTCTTTGGAAAAATCATATTCACTTTTTAAAATTGGAGGATAATTGCTTTCCAATGTTGTGTTAGTTTCTACTGTACAACATAGTGAATCTTCTATAAGTATATGTATATCCCCCTGCTTCTTGAGCCTCCCCACTTGCTACCTTTTCCTCCAAGTTCCTGAAATCCCTTCTTGCAGATATGATTACTTTCTGCTAATCATCGTACCCATGTTTATTTCTGTCATTATACTCATTGCACTGAATTTCAGCCACTTGTTTGCTTATCTATTTCTTAAAATGATGTGAGGTTCAAGAGTCAGAAAATCTGTTTTATTCTTTCTATAGTCAACACAATACTGGGACTCAAGTGGTTGTTCAGTACATGTTTGACTGAAAGTAGAGACAGAGGGAGAAAGCACTGTGAGTTAAAACAGCGAGAGGAGGCTTTCTAAAGGAAAAAGAATTTTAGTTAGGTTTTGGAGGAAAGATTGAGTACAGGTAAGGAGAGGTCATCTAGAAGAGAAATAGCTTAAGCAAAGATATAGTAGTGAAAATATTCTTAGTATATCATGAGGTAGATTTTGTTCCAAGCAGAAATTCATGTTGGAGAGTATTGGAAAAAACATGGGGACAGGCAGGTTCACCTCCCGTTAACTGTAACGAGAAGGTGGTGAGTTCCATTTTAGGTATGTAGTAAGTGAAGTGATGATGGAACACACAGTAGTATATGGAACTAGAGACATGCTATTGAATTTTGAAAGAGTGGAAAGAGTGACAGAAGAGTAGGCGTTGAGGAATAAACTTGCTTTATTTTTATATATTTGGAAAACAGAGAAGAACATATGTGAGGGAATCTTGAGGAAGAGGTGGTTAAATGTGTAAAGATTATTCACAAAGAGAATGAACAAAGAAGTTAAAAAAAAGCCTAAATGTTTTCTAAAGTCTGTTTGTTTGCTTGATACCCTGTTACCTGCACTCTAGGCAGCGAAAGTCAGTCAGCTGCTTCTCTGTCTCCAAGGCTGTCCTTGGAAGGACAGAATAAGTGGTCCTGGTGAGATGGCTTAGCAGGTTAGAAAAGAGCTCTGAAGAACTCTTGTTTGTTGTATGGACTTTAGAGTCACATTTTAATTTTTACATATATTGCATATGTTTACATATTTTTATCTCTATTTACTCTTCTCTACTTCCTGCCAGTCCCATAACATAATTTTGAATAGATGGTGGTTTTCATTTGCTTTCTAATGGGTAATATCTGAGTATTTATTTCATTTTTCTACCTGTTTTAGTATTTCCAACTTGATTAGTTTTTTCTTGGCAGATCTGCCCTGACTGCTCCTTTATAAATGGAAAAGCCTTGATAATTTGACAGAGACCCCAAGTTACTATAGAGCTTTGGAATAGACCTTGCAGTGTGCTCATTTCTAGAATAGGGTATGTTGATTTGGCCTAAGCTACTTTGTGCTCCATCAAAGTGATTGGTAAACCTGGCAGAAAAAGAACAAATCATAGATGATCTAAAATTACTTCCATAGGGTTTCTCTTTCAGATTTGTGTTATTTGAAGTATAAATGATAGTACTTAAATGTGGCTCTTCTTGATTGCTACTGGTACATTGATAGTATTTTATTGATTGTGAAAGAAAAATATTTAACTTTGGATTCAATAAAATAAAACCAACTTATGAAAGCTTTTAGTTTTGCTGTACTGAGAGAAAGAGTATAGAGACAAGTGATCATTCTCTAGTTGAGGGCTTGCTTTTTTAATATGAAAGCTTTAGCTTTCTGGAGTCCTCAATCTCTTTTTGTGTGGTTGACATTGAAAATAAGTGAGAGGGGTGAACTTCCTACTTTTGAGAGGAGTAGGAAGAATGTTTTGTCTCATTTGGGATCTTAAATGCTTTAAGGATATATATGTCTTGTTTACAAACATAAAGTAAATGTTATTGGGTATCTTCCCTCTCAGTTTTGTTACTGAAGCCGTGTATTTTATGTAAGTCAAATTAAAATATCAACAAGTACTATGCAGAGAAACAAGTTAGTCCATTGATTCAAACCTCTGGAATGTAGATTCTTTTCATTTTCTTGGCAGAGTCTAGCTCACATAGTTCAAGTTTTTCTCTGTCCTGTTATAATTGTCTTATTTAATTAGTACCTGGACTAACCCTTATACTTAGTATTTATCTAGAATTCTTAATCTCATTCAAAATATTTGGAGATTCTGGTTTTTCTCTTGAACTAATTTCTACTTGTTGCTGAGTAGAAACATCATATAGTGATTAAAGGGAAGTCGCTCAGTCATGTCCAACTCTTTGCGACCCCATGGACACCAGGCTCCTCCGTCCATGGGATTTTCTAGGCAAGAGTACTGGAGTGGGTTGCCATTTCCTTCTCCAGGGAACTTCCCGACCCAGGGACTGAACCCAGGTCCCCCACATTGTAGACAGATGCTTTCCGTCTGAGCCACCTAGCCAAAAGGCCAATGTATATTCTGAGAAGTCACATTTCTTAAGCTTTATATCTTTGGACGATACTAAGTATTAATATTATTGTTTTTAAAAAGAAAAGTTCCATTGTGAAACACTTTTGGAACATCCTGGATTAAAGCATGTTAATAACTTTTCTTAAAATATGACTTTTCCCAATTTTTATTCTGTTAATGTATTATACATCATATATCTACAAGAAGGTTTGCATAACATGGAGTGTTTCACATTTATTTGACTGCAGAACTCTTTTTTGGGGGGCTGTTTTTGTCATGCTTTATGGGACTGTTGGTGTAGTGGGAAGATGACTCATACAGAATTTAGGAGATCACACTTTGGGCTTCTGATTTACCACTTACTAACCTTGTGGCCTCAAACAATCCTTTGTCTTCCAGTGTATTTCCTGAGTGGTGATTAAGGCCCTTCCAGCTCTGATACTTTGGTCTAACTTCTGATGTTGACTCTGTATACACACTTTCCACCTCTTTGGATATATGGAAACCACATTGTTATTTGAGTGTATTTTGTTAAGCTGAGGGAATTACACTTTTCTATAAAAGTTTAGAAAAAGAAATGCTAAAAACTCTGATTTCCTCAGACTAAGGTCATGAAATTCTGTTGGATTCATTAGTTCATATTACTCTATTAAGATATTTCATTCTCCTGATTAAAATTTATTGATCTCATATATCCACATATCTGTTTTTAAGAGTACCCTAAGCTTGAAGACTCCTCTCCCTTTTCTCCAAACCACAGTGGTTCTAGTATAGCACTTATCTTTTAAGAGATAAATATTTAGTCATTTGCACTAATCTCTTTGCTGCTGTGCCATGCTAAGTCACTTCAGTCGTGTTCAACTCAATGTGACCTTATGGACTCTAGACTGCCAGGCTCCTCTGTCCATGGGATTCTCCAGGCAAAAATACTGGAGTGGGTTGCCATGCCCTCCTCTGGGGAATCGCCATGCCCTCCTCTGGGGAATCTTCCTGGCCCAGGGATCCGGCCTGCATCTCTTAAGTCTCTTGCATTGGAGGGTGGGTTCTTTACCCCTAGTGCCACCTGGGAAGCCCCAGTCTCTTGGCAAATCAATAGATTTCATTTTTGTGATGACAGTGTGTGTATTTAGAAAATCTTCCCAGGTGGCACTATTGGTAATGAACCCTCCTGCCAATGCAGAAGACTTAAGAGATGTGGTTCAATTTCTAAGTTGGGAAGACCCCCTGAAGGAGGCCATGGCAACCCACTCTAGTGTTCTTGCCTGGGGAGTTCCTGGCACAGAGGAGCCTGGTGGGCTGCAGTCCATGGGGTTGCAAATAGTTGGACATGACTGAAGTGACTTAGCTCTCACTAAGTGATTATCTTTTTTTTTCTTTCCTATGTGCTACATTAATATGTTTGGTTTTATTTCTGGTACTAAAATTTTATGTATTTTAAGGCATTTCATTGTATTTTCTTTTGATACCAATTAATTCAAAATTAAAAGTTCTTTGAATGCTTAACTTTTGTTTGTTCTTTTGTTTATTTGTGTGTATTTATTTCTATCCTAGGCACAACAACAAAGAAACCTGGATAACATCATCTTGCAACAACCCAGGATAGGTAGCAAGAGAAAATCTAAGAAAGAAGCATATACAATTTTTGATACAGAGATAGAAAGCACTAGCCCCAAGTCTGAACAGGATTCAGGAATTCTGGATGTTGAAGATGAGGAAGACGATGAAGAGGTAACTAACATTTGAACCGGGGCAGTGAACTTATTGTTCCTTTAAATATAGTGTGTTTGAGATGTGATGAGGAATTTGTCCATGTAACATAACTCATGTGATCTTCAGGATATTAAAGATCAATTAAAATACAAATGGTGCCTGATTTAAGGAAACTGAAGATGTACTAAGATATCTTAGGTTCTAAATCTTTATATTTTAAATATACTCATCCATTTTTTGTTTGTTTGTTTCAGTGTTTTTGATTGTATACTGAGTACTTCATTAGGGAAGAATAGAGTTTACCTGACCTAGAGAAAGAGATCTAGATGACCTCCACTGGAGCTGGAACAAATTACTTGAGACAAATAAAAGATGTTACTTTAAACAGTGGGGTGTAAACAAAGAGCTTTCTTAGTCTTGAGAAATGGTTCAGATTGAAATTACTAAATGGTTTCAGAAAATTGAGAACACATTTCTAGAAGAAATAAATGTATAAGTGATTATAGAGTATCTGGGAATTTTGAGACATGTCCATGCCGTCTTAGTTCTATGACACTTCAAGGTAAAGAATAAGATTAAGTGGCTTACCTAGTATATTTTTATATCTTTTTTTGTTGTTAAAAGTATATTTAATGTATTTTTAAAAATGAAACTACTGTGATATTTGAGATGTCCAGTTAAAATATTTTTGAACTACTTATTTGCATAAACTGGATCATTTTTTATGTAAGTATAGTGGTTAGGAGCATGAACTTTGAAGGCTTATGGAGCATTCAGATATTGATTTTGCTATTTTATTTTACTTAAAAATTATGATTAATGATCATATTATTTACTTTTCAAGTGCTCACTGAAATGAGTAAGAAACCATTTACTACTGTTCTCAGGAACCTGTTTTATCTTTATTTGTCTCCAGATAAAACTGGATTCACTGTTTCTTCCCCATCCTTGTTCTTTGTTATATCCTTACTACGCTTCTTACTCTTCTTTCTCTGAGGAAACTACAGCCCCAAACTTTTCACTAACTTTGTAATCTTAGGTATTATTTGGAATTTCTCACTATGTCTTCTCACTTAGTCTCTCAAACTAAAATTTGGAGCTTTAGTGTCTTTGGAACAAGTGCCTCTGTTATTAAAGGTGGTCGGCAAATTTCACTACTTTTCCTTGCTGATTTCTGTTTCATATTGTTATTATCAGAGTGCCTGTCCTTATTATCATTACTCATTTTGCTTCAGAGATCAAAGTGACAGTATTTAAATGGGGCTGAAAAACAAATACTTACTTATTTGTCTAAGTCATTAGCATTTAACTGTCATTGCGTATCTGAGAGGCTGTCATATATATAAGGTACTACATTTTTTTATATAGTTTTTATTATTGACGGGATACATTTCTATAATACAAATCAATAATTTTATGTACAGTTTATCAGGTTGTGTTTACTATGTGAATAGGGTATATTAATATTTCACTGGGCATCCCTGGTGGCTCAGATGGTAAAAAAGCTGCTTGCAGTACAGGAGACATGGGTTCGATCCCTGAGTTGGGATGATCCCCTGGAGAAGGGAATGGCTACCCACTCCAGTATTCTTGTCTGAAGAATTCCATGAACTGAGGAGCCTGGCGGGCTATAGTCCATCGGGTTGCAAAGAGCTGGACATGACTGAGCTACTATACAATAGTTAATAAAGTGTGAAAGTTTCATTTTAATCCCTAGTGTACTTGGATGAAAAGAACTTTTAATAATTCTAAGATATAGAGCTAAGGAAAAATTAGACATTTCCCTGACACCCATGGAAATAGAACGGGGCAGAGAAGACTTGATCCCCTGAGTATTTTTTAGCATTCTCTCTAGCTTGGAGTGACTCGTGTAGTTGGATATGGATCCACCCAGGAGACCAGATTGTCAGGGCTTAGACTCATCACAAGTAAGAAGTTTTAGTAGCAGTAAAATAAAGCATCAAGATCAAGATGAGGTCCAGTTAACATTTTAAATTTACATTTTTGATTCCCATTAAGGAAATTAAATTCTGTCAGGCACTATGGCTTAACCATAGTGTATGCCCCCGGATAATACACACCCCAAAGAGAGGGTTATGTGATAAGATGAAAGAATGAAAGATGTACACAGTTCTCATATATTAGTGAGAGCCTTCTGGATATGAGCCATTCTTTATTGTTAGTTCACTGAAGATGCTGGGCAAGTCCTTTTTAATTTTTGTTCCATATTTTTTCATTGTTTTGTCTTCTGACGTCCAGAGAAGATGAAGAAAACCTGACTAGTAAAATATGTTGGGGTTCCTCATAAAGGAAGTATTATAAGAATGTACTTGGAAGTTAAGCATTTTAAAATGGTTATATATCCCAAATCAAACAGAATTTGTATGAGAGATTTGCTGATTGAGCTCTTACAATAAGAATTCAGCACTTTGCTGTCATCTAATGGCATCCTATCTTAAAAAAAAATCCTACCTTATATTTATTTACTTCTCAGTTTGAATCTTCTTCAAGTGCACATTCTTAATCTCAAACCTCATGTAGAGAATTATTTATTTAGATGTCTCCAAACTGGTTTCTTGGCATAGTTCTTGCATGGTGTGAATAAATTCTTCAGATAAGGTCTTCCATGACCCACTGTGACGTTCTGACCTTCATTCTTGTCATTCTTCAACAGACCTCATTGAGAGTAGCATAAATAGTTTTTGAAATATTTTGACTTTAAACTGTGGCATAGAATTGAGTAGTTCTTAATCTATTTGGAGGTCATATTTTTTGTGAGAGTTCGGTAAACTATATGGAAGCTTTACCCAGTAAAATCTATGTACATTCATTTACAAAAATTATGTATAAAATTTTAGGGAATCTGTGAAACTAATGTTGCCCCTAGGACTTAAGTTAAAAACCTGTGTTGTAGCAAGAGTGCTTCTTGAACATAAATTTGCATAGAAATCAACTTGGAATCACATTTAAATGCAGATTCTGATTGTGTAGGTTGGGGGGTGAATCTGAAAGTCTGCATATTTAACAAACTCCCAGGTAAGAACCGTGCTTCTTGGTCCCTGGGCATACTTTGAGTTGCAAGGCTATAGTGGACCATGAGGAAGCATTTTTAGTACATAAAGCAAACAAACTCATGAATATTTAGGTATCTTACTGATTTTTCGTTAATGTGTCCTAACATTTTTCCAGCAAAGAATACAGTACTTGAATCAGTTCAGTTCAGTTCAGTTGCTCAGTCATGTCCAACTCTTTGTGACTCCATGGACTGCAGCACGCCAGGCTTCCCTGTCTATCACCAACTCCTGGAGCTTACTCAAACTCATGTCCATTGAGTTGGTGATGCCGTCCAACCATCTCTTCCTCTGTCTTCCTCTTCTCCTCCTGCCTGCAATCTCTCCCAGCATCAGGGTCTTTTCAAATGAGTCAGCTCTTTGCATCAGGTGGCCAAGGTATTGGAGTTTCAGCTTTAGTATCGGTCCTTCCAATGAACACCCAGGACTGATCTCCTTTAGGATGGACTGGTTGAATCTCCTTGCAGTCCCAGGGACTCTGAAGAGTCTTCTCCAACACCACAGTTCAAAAGCATCAATGCTTCGGCACTCAGCTTTCTTTGTAGTCCAACTGTCATATCCATACATGACTACTGGAAAAACCAAAGCTTTCACTAGATGGACCTTTGTTGACAAACTAATGTCTCTGCTTTTTAATATGCTGTCTAGAATGGTCATAACTTTTCTTTCCAAGGAGCATCTTTTAATTTCATGGCTGCAGTCACCAGCTGCAGTGATTTTGGAGCCCCCCAAAATAAAGTCTCTCACTGTTTCCATTGTTTCCCCATCTATTCGTCATGAAGTGATGAGACCAGAGGCCATGATCTTAGTTTTCTGAATGTTGAGCTTTAAGCCAACTTTTTCACTCTCTACTTTCACTTTCATCAAGAGGCTGTATAGTTCTTCTTCACTTTCTGCATGTGTGGTGTCATCTGCATCTGAGGTGATTGTTATTTCTCCTGGCAATCTTGATTCCAGCTTGTGCTTCATCCAGTCCAGTATTTCTCATGATGTACTCTGCATAGAAATTAAATAAGCAGGGTGACAATATACAGCCTTGACGTACTCCTTTCCCGATTTGGACCTGTCTGTTGTTCCAAGTCCAGTTCTAATTGTTGTTTCTAGACCTGCATACAGGTTTCTCAAGAGGCAGGTCAGGTGGTCTGGTATTCCCATCTCTTTCAGAATTCTCCACAGTTTGTGGTGATCCACACAGTCAAAGGCTTTGGTGTAGTCAATAAAGCAGAAATAGATGTTTTTCTGGAACTCTCTTGCTTTCTCGATGACCCATAAGATGTTGGCAATTTGATCTCTGGTTCCTCTGCCTTTTCTAAAACCAGCTTGAACATCTGGAAGTTCATGGTTCATGTATTGCTGAAGCTTGGCTTGGAGAATTTTGAGCATTACTTTACTAGTGTGTGACATGAGTGCAATTGTGCAGTAGTTTGAGCATTCTTTGGTATTGCCTTTCTTTGGGATTGGAATGAAAACTGACCTTTTCCAGTCCTGTGGCCACTGCTGTGGCCAAATTTGCTGGCATATTGAGTGCAGCACTTTCATAGCATCATCTTTTAGGATTTGAAATAGCTGTTGAATTTAAAAAAAAGAAAGTACTTGAATAGAAAGTCATATTTTGTTTTCTAAAATCTGTTGCTTCCCAAGTGGCACTAGTATAAAGAACCTGCCTGCCAAGTCAGGAGATGTAAGAGTTGTAGGTTTAGTCCTTGGGTTGAGAAGATCCCCTGGAGGGGGGCATTGGTACCCACTCCAATATTCTTGTCTGGAAAATTCCATGGACAGAGGATCCTGGTGGGCTACAATCCATGGGGTTTCAAAGAGTCAGACACAACTAAAGCAACTTAGCATGCACACATAATAAATTAGAGCATTAGTTTTAAAGAAATTTTATAATTCTGATTTAACATACTTCAGTTTAGGTATTTTTTTCAATATCTGAAGAATGTTTTGCCTTTTCCTGTGTTTTTAGTGGAAATATACTTAATATATTTTTTGAGCCAAGTGACATTTGTACATTATTTACTATGTCTTTAGTTTGATAATAATAGTAGACTATAGAATGAGATGGGTAAGGAAAACTGAACACCTGCAAAATAGGTTTCCACATAGTAAACAGATTGTATATTTTTAAACTGAAGTAAAGTTTTTGTCAGAAATGGGAAAAACTTAATAGCCTGGGGATGAAAAACTTAATAGCCTGAAGATGAAGTCACAGTAGTAAGTTGTCATCTCAGATGAAAAAGAAATGAACAAATGTTGAACTGACTGGCAAAGTCAGTTTCTTGATTGCTAGTTGCAAGAAAACTATTCCCCTGTAAATTCTCTCCCTATTTGTATTTTATTTTTGTCTAAGTTAATGAAAGTGAAGTGAAAGTGAAGGTGAAGTCACTCAGTCGTGTCTGACTATTTGCGACCAGTGGACTGTAGCCCACCAAGCTCCTCCGTCCATGGGATTCTCCAGGCAAGAATACTGGAATGGGTTGCCATTTCCTTCTCCAGGGGATCTTCCCAGCCCAGGGATCGAACCTAGGTCTCCCACATTGCAGGCAGATGCTTTAACCTCTGCACCACCAGGGAAGCCCTTAAATATAAGAATCCAAGTACTAACATCAAAGATTTCAAGGGAGGAAAGGAAGCCAGGTTGAAAGAAGAAGGGGGAGGAGGTGGGAGAGGGGGGCAAAAGCGGTGGCCTTACAGAAGTCTCCTGCCACCTACAGATGCCCAGGTGTTATGGGACTTTTTCCTGGGCCTCCAGAGAAGGGAGGACTGGAACTCGGCCCTACCAGAAATCAGAACCAGAATTCGAGTTCTCTGCCAAGAGGAGGTGATCAGTCTCTAATCCTCAGCTCAGGCTGAGGGCCCTTCGACCAGATTCCTGCTTCCAGGACTGGGGGACTAGAGAAACAGGGAAGGATAGGAAGGGTTAAGAAGAGGAAAGAGAGAGGGAAGGGGTCTAAGTTAATGAAAGGGTCACCTTAATTAATGTAAGTTTTTTTAACTTTTCATATATATATATATAAAGTTGAACTATATAAACTGCTGGTATTTGCCCATTTTTTGACCAAGAACTTAATTAGTTTTCAGTGGAAATATGTATGAATTTCAGATTTAAAAAATACTTATATTTCAATTATATAGCATTATAGTTTGAGATCTGTAACATTACAAAGTGATCACTCCCCAAAGGGTCACGTCTGTCACCATGCTGCTGACCCCTTGAATGCCTTGAAGCCCTCCTCCAGGCCCCTTCCCCTCTGTTAACTACTGGTCTGTTCCCTGTAACTATGTGTTTGTTTTTATTTAGTTTTATATTCCACATATGAATGAATTCATACATCATTTGTCATTTTTTTTTTTTTTTTTCCAGTAGCAAAATCCTTTATTATAGTGCAGAACAAAGCCAGGCCCTTGCCATGCTGGGTCCAGCTCTTTGGTTACAAAGGGGCTGCATTTGTCTTTTTATTTCTGATATTTCACTCAGTATATTACCCAGTTCCATCCATGTCATCCCAGTTGGCAAGATTTCATTGTTTTTATCTAGTTGATTAGTATCATTATGGGTATGCTGCTGCTAAGTCACTTCAGTCGTGTCTGACTCTGTGTGACCCCATAGACGGCAGCCCACCAGGCTCCTCCGTCCCTGGGATTCTCCAGGCAAGAACACTGGCGTGGGTTGCCATTTCCTTCTCCAATGCATGAAAGTGAAAGTGAAGTCACTCAGTCGTGTCCAACCCTCAGCGACCCCGTGGACTGCAGCCTTCCAGGCTCCTCCATCCATGGGATTTTCCAGGCAAGAGTACTGGAGTGGGGTACCATTGCCTTCTCCTCATTATGGGTATATTTGTATCTTTATCTTTATTTGTACCTATATGCCAGATCTTTTTTATCCATTCATCATTCATTAATGGACATTTTCATATCTTGGCTATTGTAAATAATGCNNNCAGTAGTTACAATACCTGGATAATATGATAGTTCTGTTCTTTAGTTTTTGAGGAATGTCTGTATTGTTTTTCATAATAGCTGTACCAATTTACAATCCCACTAACAGTATTTGAGTGTTCCCTGTTCTCTATATCCTCTCCAGTACTTGTTATTTTTTAACTTTTTGATAAAGCCATTCTAATGGATGTAAGATGATGTTGTGGCTTTTATTTGCATTTCTGTAGTAAATAGTGATGTTGAACATCTTTTTATGTGATTTTTGGCCACTTGTATAACTTTAGAAAATTGTATATTGAGTTTATTTTCCCATTTTTTTTTAATTGGACTGTTTATTTTTTGTTGTTGAGTTGCAAGTTCTATATGTTTTAAATATTAACTCTTTATCAGATATATGATTTGCAAACATCTTCTTCCATTCAGTAGGTTGTTTTTTTTTGTTTCAATGATGATTTCCTTTGCTGTGCAAAAGCTTTTTAGTTTGATATAGTCCCATTTGTTTACTTTTGCTTTTGTTTCCCTTCCTTTTGGAGTTAGATCCAAAAATAATCACTAAGACAGAAGTCAATGAGATTACCTCTTGTGTTTTTTTTCCAGGAATTTTATGGTTTCAGGTCTAACATTTAAGTCTTTAAACTGTTTTGTGCTAATTTTTGTGTGTACTTTAAGATAGTGGTTCAGTTTCATCCCTCTGTCTGTAGCTGTCCACTTTCCCAAAACCATTTATTGAAGAGACAGTCCTTTCTCCATTGTATTATATATTCTTTGCTTCTTCATCATGAATTAACTCTTTATTGACCAGGAGAGTTTTGCAGAAACTAATCCCTGTGGCCAGTGATTTGTTATATAAGTGAATATTGAAAAGTCTCTGGTCAATAATGTTTGGGTAACAAGAGATGTTTTAATATGTCTCTGTTCAATAATGTGATAACTGTCCACATATGTGTAGATTAATTTTGGGGCTCTTAATTATGTTTCATTGACCTGCGTGTCTGCTTTTGGGCCACTGCCATTTTGTTTTGATTACTATAGCTTGTAGTATACTTTGAAATCAAGATCATGGTCTCTCTGGCTCTGTTGTTTTTCATGATTGTTTTGACTATTTGGGATCGTTTGTGGTTCCATACAGACTTTAGAATTGTTTATTCTAGTTATGTGAAATGCTCCATGGGAATTTTGATAGGAATTTATCTGCCTGCAATGTGGGAGACCTGGGTTTGATCCCTGGGTCGGGAAGATCCCCTGGAGAAGGAAATGGCAACCCACTCAAGTACCTTTGCCTGGAAAATCCCATGAACAGAGTCCATAGATTGCAAAGAGTCGGACATGACTGAATGACTTCACTTTCACTTTTCATTGAATCTGTAGATTGTTTTGGATATTATGAACATTTTAACAGAGTTAGCTCTTCTATTCCTTGAGCACAGAATGTTTTTTCACTTACTTGAGTCTTCTTTAATTTCTTTCATCAGTCTTCGAGTTTTCAGTGTACAGGCCTTTTATCTCTTTGGTTAAATTTAATCCTGGATATTTTATTCTTTTTGATGCAGTTGTAAATTGGATTGTTTTCTTAACTTCTTTTTTCTGATATTTCAATACTGTTGTACAAGAAATGCCATGGATTTCTGTGTATTGATTTAATATCCTGGAACTTTGCTGAGTTCATTGATTAGTTCTGATTTTTTTTTGGTGGGGTCTTTAGGGGTTTCTAAATATAGTATCATGTCATCTGTAAACCATGACAGCTTTACTTCGTTTCTAATTTGGATGCTTTTATTTAATTGCCTTGCCTAATTGCTGTAGCTAGGACTTTGAATACTTTTTTGAATAAAAGTGGTGAGAGTGGGCATCCTTGTTTTATTTCTGATCTTAGAAGAATAGCATTAAGCTTTTCACTGTTGGCTATGGTGTTAGCTGTGGGTATGTCATATATGGCCTTTAGTATGTTGAAGTATATCCCTCTATCCTTGGACAGAGGAGACTGGCAGGGTATGGTCCCTAGGGTCACAAAGAGTCACACATGACTGAAGCGACTTAGCACACAGGCATATTCCCTCTACACCCACTTTATTGAGAATTTTTATGGTAAATGAATCTTGAATTTTATTAAAAGCTTTTCTGCATTGAGATGATCATATTTTTATCCTTTATTTTGTTAGTGTGATGTATCACATAGATTTTAGATGTAGAACCATCCTTGATCCGTGGAGTAAATCCCTTGATTATGGTGTATAATCCTTTTAATGTATTGTCAAATTCAATTTGTTAATATGTTGTTGAAGATTTTTACCTCTATGTTCATCATTGATATTGGCCTGTGTACAGGTTTGGTTTTTGATGTTATCCTTGTCTGGTTTTGGTGTCAGGGTAATCATGACATCATAAAAAGTGTTTGGAAGCATTCCTTCCTATTCATTTTTTGGGGGGGGGGCGCGGTTTGGGAAGAGTTTGAGAAGCATGCATGTATGCTAAGTCACTTTAGTCATGTCTGACTCTTTGCAGCCCTATGGACTATAGCCTGCTGGGGCCTCTATCCACCGGATTCTCCAGGCAAGAATACTGGAGTGGGTTGCCATGCTCTCCTCCAAAGGATCTTCCTGACTCAAGGACTGAACCCTTGTCTCGTGCCTGGTGCATTGGTAGGCAGTTCTTTACTGCTAGTGCCACATGGGATGCCCGAGTTTGAGAAGGATAGGTATTAAAGCTTTTTCTAATATTTAGGATGATTCACCAGTGAAGCCATCTGGTCTAGGCCTTTTGTTTATTGGGAGGTTTTTGATTAGTATTCAGTCTCCTTGCTAGTAATCAGTCCATTCAGCTTTTCTGTTTCCCCACTATTCCATCTTCGTAGACTATGTGTTTATCTGTTTCTTCTAGGTTGTCCAATTTGTTGGCATATTATTGTTCATAGTATTCTCTTACCATTCTTTGTATTTTTGTGGTATCAGTTATAATTTCTCTTATTCCTGATATTATTTGACTCCTCTTGCTTTTTTTCTTGCTTTGTCTAAAGTCTTGTCAATTTTATTTTTCTTGTTAAAGAACAACCTCTTAGTTTCATTGATCTTTTCTATTGTCTTTTTGCCTTTACATACTGTTCATGGGCAAGAATATTGAAGTGGTTTACCATTCCCTTTTCCAGTAGATCATGTTATTTCAGAGAATGAGATAGTTGGATGGTCAGCATCACTGACTCAATGGACATGAGTTTGAGCAAACTCCAGGAGATAGTGAAGGACAGGGAAGCCTGGTGTGCTGCCATTTATGGGGTCTCAAGGAGTCTGGCATGACTTAATGACTGAACAATTGTCTTTTTAATTTCTATTTCATTAATTTCTGCACTGATCTTATTATTTTCTTTTATCTACTAACTTTGGACTTTGATTTGTTCTTCTTTTTCTTGTTCCTTAGCATTAAAATTAGATTTCTATTATTTCTTGAAGTAGTCCTGGACTGCTGTAGACTTCCCTCTTAGAACTACATTTGCTGCATCTCAAAGACTTCAGCATGTAATATTTCCATTTTTCTTTGTCTCTAGGTATTTTTTTAATTTTACTTTTGATTTCTTCAATGACCCACTGGTTGTTTGGTAGCATATTATTTAATTCCCACATTTTTCTTGGTTTTTGGTTCAGTTTTTTTCTTGTAATTGATTTCTGTTTTCATAGCATTGTAACTGGGAAAAATGCTTAATATGATCTCAGTCTTCTTAAGTTTATTCATTTAATTTCTTATTTAATTGGAGGAAAATTGCTTTATAATGTGTTAATTTCTACCATATAATAGCACAAATCAGTCATAATTATATATGTATTGGGTACATTCCACAGTTCTACATTTTTACTATCCCCACCACATTTTATGCTTTTGATGTCACATTTTGAATCTTTTTATTTATGTTTCCTTAGAAAATTATTGTATTTTCTTAGCTAAGTTTACTTCTTTTGTCTCTTAAGCTTTATGGTAGCTTTATAAGTGCTTGATTGGCTACCTTCTTTTTTTATTTTTAATTAATTTATTTATTTTAATTGGAGGATAATTGCTTTACAATGTTGTGATGATTTTTGCCATACATCAGCATGAATTGGCCACAGGTATACATGTGTCCCCCGCATCCTGAACCTCCCTCTGACTTCCCTCCCCACTCTATCCCTCTGGGTTGTCCCAGACCACTGGCTTTGGCTACCCTGCTTCATGTATCAATCTTGTACTGGCCATCTATTTTACATATGGTAATGTCCAGGTTTTAATGCTATTCTCTCAAGTCATCCCATTCTCCCCTTCTTCCACTGAGTCCAAAAGTCTGTTCTTTACATCTGTGTCTCCTTTGCTGTCCTGCATGTAGGATCATTGGTACTATTTTCCTAAATTCCATATATATGTGTAAATATCACTATATGTCTTTCTCTTTCTGACTTGCTTCACCCTGTATATTAAGCTCCAGGTTCATCTACCTCATTAGAACTGTCTTATATGCATTCCTTTTTATAGCTGAGTAATATTCCATTGTGTGTATGCACCAAAACTTCCTTGTCCATTCATCTGCCGATGGACATCTAGGTTGTTTCCACGTCCTAGCTACTGTAAACAGTGCTGCAGTGAACATTAGGGTACACGTGTTGCTTTCAGTTCTGGTTTCCTCAGGGTGTATCTTGCTTACGTTTTCCCACGAGACTTTTACTTTCCTGTGTTTTCTTCTTATCAGTTAGTGTTTTGTTTTTTTTTTTTTGGTAACTTAGGGAATTCCCTGTAACATTTCTTGTAAGTCCACTTTAGTGGTGATAAACTTCTTTGCTGTGCTGTGCTTAGTTGCTAAGTTGTGTCCGACTCTTTGTGACCCTGTCCTTGGGTATTTTCCAGCCAAGAATACTGGTAGCCATGCCCTTCTCTAGGGGATCTTCCCAACCCAGGGATCAAACCCAGGTCTCCTGTATTGCAGGCAGATTCTTCACAGTATGAGCCACCAAGGAAGCTAACTTCTTGAGCTTTTGCTTATTTGGAAAACCTTTACCTTATCTTTAATTTTGAATGACAAATTTGCCAATTAAAGAAATATTGGTTGGAAAATTTTTCCTTTTAGCAATTTGAATATGCCATGCCATTCACTTATGGCCTGTAGAGTTTCTTCTGAGAAATCTGGATTTTTTTTTTTTTTTTGTATATAATAAGTTTTAAACTGTGGAAAATTCTGAAAGAGATGGAAATACCAGACCACCTGACCTGCCTCTTGAGAAACCTGTATGCAGCTCAGGAAGCAACAGTTAGAACTGGACATGGAACAACAGACTGGTTCCAAATAGGAAAAGGAGCACTTCAAGGCTGTATATTGTCACCCTGCTTATTTAACTTATATACAGAGTACATCATGAGAAATGCTGGGCTGGAAGAAACACAAGCTGGAATTAAGATTGCTGGGAGAAATATCAATAACCTCAGATATGCAGATGACACCACTCTTATGGCAGAAAGTGAAGAAGAACTAAAGAGCCTCTTGATGAAAGTGAAAAAGGAGACTGAAAAAGTTGGCTTAAATAACATTCATAAAACTAAGATCATGGCATCTGGTCCCATCACTTCATGGCAAATAGATGGGGAAATAGTGGAAACAGTGGCTGACTTTATTTTTCTGGGCTCCAGAATCACTGCGGATGGTGATTGCAGCCATGAAATTAAAAGATGTTTACTCCTTGGAAGGAAAGTTATGACCAACCTAGACAGTATATTAAGAAGCAGAGACATTACTTTGTCCACAAAGGTCCATCTAATCAAGGCTATGGTTTTTCCATTGGTCATGTATGGATATGTGAGTTGGATATAAAGAAAGCTGAATGCCGAAGAATTGATGCTTTTGAACTGTGTGGTTGGAGAAGACTCTTGAGAGTCCCTTGGACTGCAAGGAGACCAAACCAGCCAATCCTAAAGAAGATCAGCCCTGGGTGTTCATTGGAAGGAGTGATGCTGAAGCTGAAACTCCAGTACTTTGGCCACCTGATGCGAAGAGCTGACTCATTTGAAAAGACCCTGATGCTGGGGAAGATTGAGGGCAGGAGGAGAAGGGGACGACAGAGGATGAGATGGTTGGATGGCATCACTGACTCAATGGACATGGGTTTGAATGGACTCTGGGAGTTGGTGATGGACATGGAGCCCTGGCATGCTGCAGTTCATGGGTTCGCAGAGTCAGACATGACTGAGCAACTGAAATGAATGAAGTTGTTTTTCTCTTATTGCTGTTAGGGTTCTCTCTTAGTCCTTACTCTTGCCAATTTAATTATAATGTGTCTTGGTGTGGTTCTCCTTGGTGTCATCTTTCTTGGAAGTCTCTTGACTTCTAGACCTGGATGTCTGTTTCCTTCCTCAGCCTGGGCAAGTTTTTCAGCCATTATTTTTTCAAATAAGTTTTCTGACCCTTTCTCTTATCTTTCCCTTCTAAGACTTCTATAATGTGAACATATTTCCATTTGATGTTGTCTCAGAGATCCCTTGAGGTATATTCACTTTTTAAAATTCTTTTTTCATTTTACTCCTTTTCAGGTGATGTCCATGTTTTTCTTCCAGCTCACTGATTCTTTCTTATGTTTTAATCCAATCTGCTGTTGCATCCCTAAAGTGTATTTTTCAGTGAGTTATAACTGCTGATTAGTACTTTCTTATATTTTCTGTCTTTTTGTTGAGGATTTTGCTGTATTCATTCATTCTACTCCTGAATTTGGGGAATATCTTTATGACTGTTACTTTAAACTCTTTATCAGGTTGATTGCTTATCTCTGTTTCATCAAGGTCTTTTTCAGGGCATATGTCTCCTTATTTGGTTTTGAAATATGTTCCTTTGTCTCTTCGTTTAGCCCGACTCTCTGTTTGTCTAAATGTGTTAGGTGAAACAGCTGTCTCTCTCAGTCTTAAAGGAGTGTGCTTTATAAGATACGATCTGTGTGGCCTGGAAGCACGGTCTTCCCTGGCCACCAGAACCAGGTGCTCACAGGCTGTCCCTCATGTGGACTGTGCATGCCCTCCAGTTGTGATGGGACCTTTGCTGCTTCGTGGGGAGCGTGGAGTGTGGTGCACTTGTTTTGATGTTAGAAATCTGTTTGGAATCTTTATATGTTACTGGGGTATATTCAGGTGTTATTGCTTATTTCTAAATGTCTAGACAGAACTTTAAAAATCTTTAGCTGTAGTGAACAGTTTAGTTTGAGAATGTATTAGTCATCAGAAATATTATTTTTTAAATATTGGAAGATAGAGTACAAAGAACCATTTAAGATGATACATTATTTGTGAGAAAATGACCAGTAATACCTACAGAGAGTAGGGTTGTTGTGAGGATTGACTGAAGTAATTTATATGATGTTTTGTCATGGTACTTGGCACTTACAATGCTACCAGTATATAACAGTTAACACTGTGGCATTCTGACTGTGCTTTTTTTTGCAATAAAGGTGAAATATATCTTGATATATTTTTTGATGATGTACCAGAAAATGATGATGATACCATCTACTGTAAACAAACAAACAAAAATCTATTGAAATAAAGCAATATTGAGTAAGACATAGTTTGAAGAAGCAGGGCCTATGATTTCTGCTTTGTTCTAAGGTTACTTAGAGCTTCTGCATTCTTAGAATACTTCATTGTTGCCTGGCACATCTCATATTCTAGTTTGTTTGTTACCTCTCTTAATTTGTTTATATATTGTTAGTAAGCAGTTGTCACTGTTACCCACACAACTCTTAATATAGTGTGGATCAAATAAATGATCCATGTCAGGTTTAACGCTTAAGAGTTGGTGGGTGTCTTTTGTAATGAGTGTTTAACAGGATGCAAGTGCTATTTTAAATACAAGTGTTGTGTAGTTAGTGTAAAGTCTTCTGAGATGTCTTTCTGCCATATCAAAATTCCACCGGTTGCGTGGCTTAAACAACAGAAATTTATTTTCTCTCAATTCTGGATGGTGAAACTCTTAAGATCAAAGTGCCAGCGGAGTTGGTTTATCCTCAGGCCTCTCTTCTTGGCTTGCAAATGGACACCTTCTTGCTATGTCCTCACATAGCTTTTTCTCTGCATGCCCCTGGTGTGTGTTCCTCTTCTTACAAGGACATTGTACTATTATATTAGGGTTACAGCTTTATGACTTTATTTAACTTTAATTGCCTCCTTAAAGGTACTGTTTTCAAATGCAGTCACTTTGTGGATTTGGGCTTTAACATATGAATTTTGAGGAGACACAGTTCCGTCCATGACGAGGTAATTGTAAAAAACACAAGATTTGTATTTAGAAAGTGTAAGTTCTGTCAGCTTTTGTGCTATTGGAGGAAGTCCTGTAATTTCTCTAAGCATCTCTTTTTTCACCTATAAAGTAGTGACAATAATTAATGTTAAAATGCTTCTGTGAAATTGTGGTTATTATGATACTTGATCCAAATTTCAAGATGTTTATTTCAGAATTTTCTTTTGACAGGAAGGTAACAAAATGAGTGTTATTTCTCAGAAAGTTAAAGTGAAATAAAGGATGCTATTAATACCTTCATAGTTTAGATTAGAGGTTACATTTGGGTAACCCATGGGCCAGAAACAGCTTCCAGAATGGTTGTTGGCTTATACAGTGCTTAAAAGTTTTGGAGTTAGTTTTCAACTTTTAAAAGTAAGTTGAATTCACATAAAAAATCTGTATTTCCAACCTAGTCTCTTTCTAAGCATGGTAGTAATATTCCAGCACTGAGCAGCAAGGTTGCTACAAAGGAGATGGTTTTTCCACTAATCTACAATCCCTGTTGTGTCTGCATGTTGGATATTACTATTTATCATCTTATTTGTGCAGGTGCTGAGGGAAATATATTATTACTTTTAACAAGTATGTAATAAAAATAGGAAAATGGAAGATATAATGTTAGGACCACATGTTTGGGAAAAAATAATGACAGTAGTTAATTGTAAAAATGAGTAGTAGTCCAGTATATCTGTTAAGAGAATACACTTAATGTGCTGGCCTGCTTTGCTGATTCCCTGTATCCACAAACCCCTGCTGGCTTTGCATTTTCCATTTCTGTCTTGATGAAAACTGGTCTGTTAAGGATAAATGTAGTCAGATGAAAAGTAAGTACCCATATTTATAAACAAGTGGCAATAAAGACAGTTGACAAAGTTGAATGAAGTGTGACATGCTTTAGGTATACTATTTTGCTTTCTTATTCCTAGTGTTTGATTTTTTAAGTTTATCCTTTGGCAGAAATTTATTATGGCTCACATTGATTTAGGATCTTAAAATTTTTTTCATTTTCTGATAGTATTCATTTCTGTTTTGAAAAATTATTTGCCTTAATTATAAAGGTCTACCTATCTTTTCAGGTCTTCTTGAATATCTACTTTATGTACTCATTGCTCTTTCAGCCACCACTTTAACTATGTGCTAAGTTGCTATTAACCCCAAATAGGGAATGTACTTTCCCCCATTCCATGTTTATAATACCAAATTCTACTTTTCCATGAGGACTAATTGAGTCTCACCTCTTCTGTACTTATTTATCTTTTACTTATTTATAAAAAGTTTTAATTAAATATGCTACATGTCAATTAAAGTATAATTGACGTACAGTATGATATATTGAATACACACACACGCACAGACTCTTCACTTAATATTCCATTATTAAATTTGGAGCCTTTTCTGTCAGAAAAATGATTTTCAAAGTCAATTTTATTCTTCATTCTTCCCCACTGTCCCTGTTAAATTTATCACTTGAAAGAAAGTGGTATATTTTATCCATCATATTGGAACTCTCAGTACATTGACTTGTTTTCTGAGAATGACATCCTTCCACATTATCACAATAAAATAATCATACTCAAGAATTTAATATATAACTTATATACAAATTTTCCCAGTTGTCCCAATATTATAGCAGTTTTTTCTTTCATTTATTTTCCTGCAATCATATGTATCACATGTTGCATGTGTCACATGTATCACATGTCACATGTATCACATGTTGCATTTAATTTTAATGTATATTTATTCTCCTTTAATGTTCTAATATTTAGGTACATATGGTATACCCCCATGATTAGACTCAGGTTAATAATTTTTGGCAAGAATATTATAAAAGAAGTATTATGTTCTTTTCAATGCATCATATCAGGGAGTACACAGTTGATTAAGGTGGTGTCTACCAGATTTCTCCACTGTTTTTCACCTATTGGTTTTAGAATTGATCGATGATTCTTTCCTGAATCATGTATTACTATGGTGATTATAAAATAGTGTTTTTCTATCTTTACCATTTGATTCACGTTGATTGGTTGGCATTCTTCTAAAAGGAGAAATTTACTTTTCTTCCTTTCTTTTTTCTTTTTTGTCTCAGTGTTGGCACTTATATATTTTTTTAAATATATAGCAGGTTGTAGTCCACCCTTGTCTTTCATTCTGATTCTCCATTTGTTCCAGATTTTGTTCGTGGGGGTTTCATCCAGTGTCCTCTGCTGTGTCTTTGTCAGTTTTGAGCATTTCATTTGTTTTCTCTCACAGGATTGATTCACTCCAGGTTTTGCCCCAGCTGCAGCATTAGCTATTTTGTCAAAGAGTTCTTGTTCCTTTTACTGGAGAATGGTATTTAGAAACCAAGATATGGGCATTGGGTATGCTCTTTTTGTGGACAGAATTAAGAAATATACATACTACACTGACAGAGATACTTTTATAAATTATAAGTTAAATCTGATGCTTTTAATTTAAACCTGATATCATAGTTCTTCCTCATCTGTTGCATATTTGTGTCTGAGAATTCTGGCTCCCAGAGTATTAAAATATTTACTCATTTGCCTAATTATAATACCCAAAATAGTTTCAGAATTTCTATGCATATACCACTAAAAGCAGTAAACTTACTGAGTTTAAGATTTCTTTGCTGTTCTTTTCGTCTTAAATGCAGTGAAGCTATATTGTTCAAAGTGTTTTGTTCAGATGTTTGTTGGCTATTTTAGTTTCTCGTGTGTGCTCATTATCCAATTTATATATTCTTAGGCTCATATGTTTCTTTTTGTGTAATTTATGGAGGTTCCCTGTCCTTATTAATTTAATTTTTTGACTATATAAAATATGAACATGGTTCAAAAGGCAGAGTTATATAAGACAGTATGTTCACTGAAATCCCACTCTTCTCTTTATCTCTCCCTCCTGATCTTACCCACTCTTTGTAAGTAATCAATATTGTGACTTTGTGTTTGTGGCGTGTGTACATACTCTTTCTCATACCTTATATAACATTAACAGCATAATGCATATATATGTTTTGTATTTTGTTTTTTTCATTTGAAAATATATCCTGAAAATAATAATTTTTATATCAGTTCCTGGAAATCATTCTCGTTCTATTTTTACTACTAAATTGTACTCCATTTTTGAATGTACCATAGTTTACTCAGCTAATCTCCTGTATGTAGGAATTTAATGATTTCTAATATTTTCCTGTAAAAGTATAGTGTTTTTGTTATAGAGCTATTTTAATTAGCTCAACAAAATACTAACAATACCAGGTACTGGCAGGGTGCAGGACAGCTGTGCATTTGCTGTTAAAATGCAAAATGGTTCAGTCAGTTTGGAAAAGAGTCTGTTAGTGAATTTATAAATTGAACATACACTTACCATATGACCCAGCAGTCTCACTCCTAGGAATTTACCCATTATGTTTACACAGTAACATCTACCTGAATTTTTGTAGCAACTTTATTCATACATTGCAGAAAGTAGAAGCAACCCAAGTGTTCTTCAGTGAATGAAGAGATAAATGAACCATGGTATATCCATAATTATACCTTTGAAGTAAAAAGAAGTAAACTATAGATACATGAAACAACACAAATGAATCTCAAATGCATTATGCTGAATGAAAGAAGCCAGATTCAAAGGTTACGTATGGTATGAGTCTCTTTATATGCCATTCTTGAAAAGGCAAAACTCTAGGGACAGGAAATGGATCAGTGTTTGGCAAGGGCTGAACATTACGGAGTAATTTGACTACACAGGGGCACGACAGAAATTTTGGGTGTGGTGGAACCTTCTTTTAAAATCTAGATTGTGACAGTGATTATAGGACTAGATGGATTGTTTTAAAATATAAAGTTGTTCTAGAAAGTTGTCGCTAGAAAGGATGGATTTTCCTCTATGCAGAATACCTTAAAACTTAAAAAAAAAAGTTTTATAGTAAACCCCAAAACCTGAGAATTGTTTTATGTATAGTTGGAGATGTTTCTTCAGGGTAGGTTTCTAGATTGCTGATTCAAGGGATAAATGCATGTGTATTCTTGTTGGATAATGTGAAATTCTGTTCCATAGAGGTTGAACCATTTTCTGCACCTCCCCACTACCAGCCATGTATGAAATGCTTATTTTCTTACAGCTTCTTTCAGGGAGAATTTTGTTAAGTTTTTGATTTTTTGCCAGTTGCATAAATGAAAAATAGTATCTCTGTATAGTTTTAATTTGCATTCCTATTACTATGGGTGAAATGTGGTATCTGAGAAGTTTGAGAGGCATCTGTATTTTTTTCCCCTGTAAGCTATCTGTTCTTTTTTTTACCCATTTTTTCTGATTTTTTCCCCTTCAGTTTTTATGATTTGCTTATATATTAGGGATATTAGTTCTTTACCTATAATAAGATTTTCTTCTACCTACTTTTGATCAGCTTAACTTTTCCTCCTCTTAGAACTTTTATATTTAATACCACAATTCATGCTAAATTTCTTTTTGCCTGATAGTTTAGAGTTTCTTAGCATACAGTCTCTTTCTCTCTCTTCAGTTGCTAAGTCGTGTCCAACTCTTGCGACCCCATGGACTGTAGCCTGCCAGGCTCCTCTGTCCATGGGATTCTCCAGGCAAGAATACTGGAGTGGGTTGCCCTTTCCTTCTCCAGGGGATCTTCCCAATCCAAGAATCGAAGCTGGGTCTCTTAGACCCAGCAGATTCTTTACCGACTGAGCTATGAGGGAAGTCCTAGCATACAGTAGACCATTGTAAAATAAAGATCAGTTGAATTTTTATTTCCTAAGTGTTCAGCTTCAAGCAGAGAATTCTTAAAGGACTCTCATTTGATTTGGTCGCAAGGTTTTTTGTAATGCCTCAATAAGGAGAAATGCTGTTATCTTTCCTGATTTTCTTCTGTTTAGTGCAAACACTTGAGTAAATTAAGTGATAATCTACTTAGGGATTTTGCAGGAAGAAGTTGAATAATTTGTGAGATGCTCAATAGAAAAATGCTGTACTTTTAGGGTAGGGCTCTGGTCAGGGTATTCTTGTGTGTTCAAAGGCTTAGGGTGTTTTTTATGCTTTTACTCACTCTAGTCACTTAGAATCCTATCTTCTAGTTTGTTGGTGTGTCTGTGGTGTTAGTCCAGCTCTGTTAGAGCTTATGTCCAAATGAATTCTACCCTTTTTCTCTCTGAAATTTGTAAGTCAAATAGTTCAGAAATGCACACTGGTAAAACATGTTTGCCAGGTACTTCTTGACTTCTGGACATAATATAGGTAGTCACAGTTGATCTTCTGAATTCAAAGGCAGTGCCCCTTTAACTAATCATTTGCTGTTTTCTCTCTTGAGAAAAATACCTGGTACATTTTAGTGACTTGAGATCCAAGTAATTTTCAGAAATAGGTACCAAGTCCCTACATTCATTTATCAATACCAAGAAACCAAAATACCAAAATTCTCTTTTATGTTAAGTGGTAATCAAAAAGTATTTTCAAGATCAAGAATGATCCAAATAATTAGTGAGAAGCATATCTAAATTTTTTACAAACTTCTGTCATACTCTTTTTGGAGGATCCACCTGCTTTGAAAGAGTTCATGAGAAAAAAATAAATGGTGTGTGTGTGTGTGTGTGTGTGTGTGTGTGTGTGTGTGTGTATCTCCCGGGCCTACTTAGAGGGAAAGCAGGTGGTTTTATCTGACTGTTACCTGCAGATACTCTTTCCCCCACCTCCGTTCACTAGTGAGCCTTTAAAGTTATGAAGAGAACTAAATTCTAACTCTGTTTTTTTGAGGGGGAAGGTTGTGTTATAAAAATATTAAATGAATATATCTGATAAAGCTTGAGTGTCATTATTTTAAAATAAAAATCTTCTTAAAAAAACTAAATCATTTTCCTTATCATTTATGGGACTAACTTATCCACTAACCTTTCCATTTTCAGAGATTTCCTTTGACTTAAACTAAGATATATTAGAAAAGAAGAAAAACATATCATAAAACCGAATCCTAATGTTTTGCAAGAATTTTCATGAGAAATACTCTTTCTTTTCTTCTTGATATCTAATATTCCCACTTCTCCCCTGAATCTTTATATCTTGTCTAATGTATGTTGTGTACAGAGGTTCATAGACTGTTTTTTTCTAGGTGCTTTTCATTAATCCTATTTATAAATTAGCTTTTCTTATTTTGTAATATCCTCTGTCTCCAGACTCTCTTTGCCATCTATGTAGTGGCATCATGTGACAGCTGGTGTATTGATGGATATAATGGTATTTAACAACAAATGGTCTGTACACAATAATTAGGAATAATTGCTTCGACTAAAGGTGTTAATTTTTATCATAGGTATATAAGATTGAAGCAGTCAAATTAGCCTTATAGATTGGTATCTAATGGCACATGGCCTCTGGTGGGTATGTGAATGTATAATTGTTGAATGTAGTTGTTGCCTCAGTGATATCTCTCTGTGGATGTGGTAGGCCAGTCATCTATAGATTATTTTAACAGCTTATTATTATCTGTTAATTTAAAATATATCCAAGTTTTCTTAATTTCATGGGCTTGCCAAGTGGTGCTAGTGGTAAAGAACCCGCCTGCCAAATGTAGAAGACTTAAGAGATGCAGGTTCGATCCCTGGGTTGGGAAAATCCCTTGGAGAAGGGAATGACAGACAATCCACTCCAGGATTCTTGCCTGCAGAATAACCATGGACAGAGGAACCTGGAGGGCTGTGGTCCATAGGATTGCATAGAATTGGACATGATTGAAGCGACTTAGCACTAGCACTCTCTTAATTTATAGATATTACATTGTGCTCTCCTTACCTGCCACCTTACCTGCCTCCTGAGAATCCTGTATGCAGGTCAAGAAGCAACAGTTAGAACCAGACATGGAGAAATGGACTGGTTCAAAATTGGGAAAGGAGTATGTCAAGGCTGTGTATTGTCACCTTGCTTATTTAACTTATATGCAGAGTACATCATGTGAGATGCTGGGCTGGATGAAGGAAAGCTGAAATTAAGAGTGGCAGGAGAAATATCAGTAACTTCAGATATGCAGATAAAGCCACTCTTATGGCAGAAAGTAAAGAGGAACTAAAGAACCTCCTGATGAAAGTGAAAGAGAAGAGTGAAAAAACTGGCTTTTCAACATTTTTTCAACGTTCAGAAAATGAAGATCATGGCATCTGGTCCCATCACTTCATGAAAGAAAGATGGAGAAACAATGGAAACAGTGATAGACTTTATTTTCTTGGGTTCTAAAATCACTGCAGATGGTGACTGCAGCCATGAAATTAAATGATGCTAGCTCCTTGGAAGAAAAGCTATGACAAACCTAGAAAGCTCATTAAAAAGCAGAGCCATTACATTGCCAACAAAGGTCCATCGAGTCAAAGCTATGGTTTTTCCAGTAGTCATGTATGGATGTGAGAGTTGGACCATAAAGAAGGCTGAGTGCCGAAGAATTGATGCTTTCAAACTGTGGTGTTGAAGAAGGCTCTTGAGGGTCCCTAGGGCTTCAAGGAGATCAAACCAGTCAACCCTAAAGAAAATCAGTCCTGAATATTCATTGGAAGGACTGATGCTGAAGCTGAGACTCCAGTACTTTGGCCACCTGATGCGAAGAGCTGACTCATTAGAAAAGACCCTGTTGCTGGGGAAGATTGAGGGCAGGAGGCGAAAGGGACAACAGAGGATGAGATGGTTGGATGGCATCCCCGACTCTATGAACATGAATTTGAGCAAGGTCTGGGAGATGGTGGACAGGGAAACCTGGTGTGCTGCAGTCCATGGGGTTGCAAAGAGTTGGACATGACTGAGCAACTGAAAAACAACAAATAGTGTGCTCTCAGGCATAAATTTCTTGGTTGTGTGTATGTGTTAAGTCACTTGAGTTGTGTCTGACTCCTTGCGACCCTATAGACTGTAGCCCACCAAGCTCCTCTGTCCATGGGATTCTAGGCATGAATACTGGAGTGGATTACCATGCCTTCCTCCAGGGGATCTTCCTGACTCAGGGATTGAACCCATGTCTTTTATGCCTCTTCCATTGGCAAGCGGGTTCTTTACCACTAGCACCACCTGGGAAGCCTGGAATTCTCTGTTCATAATCTAAAATTTTACCTACTATTGGCTCCTCCCTGATAATAAAGAGGTTTGAAGGTACTCTCTTCAGAAACTATATAGGGAATTAGGCAGCTGCTGTCCTTGGTGATGAAATTATTTCATGTGAATTCTTAAGGAAAACAACTAGTTAAAAAAGTGAGATAATCTTAAGTGTATTGTTTGTGACTACTGTTGGTATGAAGATAGATCTGTTTGAACTAGAAAAATACAGACTGCAGTATCTTAATGTCTTGAGTTCCTGACTGCCATGCAGAGGAAATGTTTAACTATTTTAATCATGTTTCTATATCTCAGAAAGAAAGCCCTTATGAAAGGAAATGACAGCGTCCTACCACAAAGTTATCTCTTATCAGTTATAGTTTTAGTCGATAATGATTTGTCAGAGTTGGACATGTGTAAAATGCAAGGGCTGTGTTATTTACTTTGGAAAGGAAAAATTAGATGAAGCTGATAAAGACGGAGTCATGGCTTTTGTTAGGAAACAGAAACCATTAAAGGCAGTCATTGTTAGCTTAGGAAAGTGTCCTTGGACCCCTCCCTCTGTCCCAGCTGAAACCTAAACCTGCTCAAATCATTCTTTGCAACTTGAGGGGAGGGAGGGACAACTGAGGGGAAGAAGAATGAAGACAGCTCTGACAGAGATTTAGCATTTTAAATGGGGAGCAAAATGTGGACCTTGAAGCAGACTATTTATTTGAGTCAGGAAACACTGCCTTTTGTTCTGGTACTCACTCCCATTTATTTAGGTTTTTGAAAGTTCATTTCTTATCCTTCCAAACGTGTAGCATTCCTTCACGTACAGTGTATGTTGCTCTCCTCCTTTCACCTTTCTGTAGATGTGATTCTTTTCCATTAGTGGGAGCAGAGAAAACACATTTAGCTCAAAGCAACATGAGTCAGTGCATGCTTCACATGCCTTTCTTCTCACAGCGCTCCTCTGGTTTCCTCGCAGTGTTCCTGGTGTTCCTCACAGAAGGGAGCATGAAGGAAAAATGATTTCCAAATAGTAGACTGTTTGCAGGGTGGAAGTCAAGTTTGTGAACTTAAGCCCCATTCTGCTCCTTTTTATCTTGATTTCTGTGTACCACCTTCAAGGCAGGAAAGCATGTCCTTAGGAGGACTTAACTGGATTATGGTTTCAGAGGCTGAGAAATAGCATTGACAGCCCTTCTGCGTCAGAGTACTTTAAACAGTTAGAAGCTGAATATGATGTTGTCAAGACAGCCTCACAGAGAATAGATTTGGTTATAAATATTTGGTGGAGATGACAGAAAAGGCCTTTGTCTCTTCTCCAATTATATCTATTTTTTAGTTGGTGCAGAAAAACCAGTCTTCTCATGCCATTAGTAAAGGGCCCCATTAGGTTATTTGTCACAGATTTCTTGGAAAATTGTTCCCTAAGGTGGGATGATCATTCTTTAAGGATGGGTCTGACATGTGAAAGGGCTAAGACTCTGCCTGAGCAATGGCTAGAAGCAGTTTCCTTTTGAATGAAAGGCTTTGAGTTCAAAGCAAAACAAAATAATCTGTATGAAGAACATAGAAACAAAGTTGTAATTAAATTTGTTGTTTAAAATTAAGTAGAATGTTTTTAATATTGTTAAAGGTATATATTTCTAAAAAATAACTTTATAATCATTAATTCTAAATAAAAGGAAAAAGTTTAATTTTCCATGCAGATCAAAGTAATTCTTTCTATGCATTTCTTTTCTTGTCTTTTTCATGTACACATGTAATTTTTAGGTAATTTAAATACTATTGTAAATATAATTTTACGGGAATTTTCTATGTTTCTTCTTTTGAAATTGTTTTTCACTTAGCTACAGTTTTCACTAGTAGGCTCTGATTTTCCGGAAAAATGAAATAAATTTCTTTGAAATCTCCACTTCAGAATCAAAGAGGAGTGACTGTAAAGGTGCTTTAATGTTGTAGTCATTTCAAAGAAGAGTGCCTGTAATGATCACCTATTGCCCCTTGTTGAGTTAACATGAAAATGAATGTCCATTTGTATTCTTAAAGTTAGAATTTTTACATGCTTTTTAATCATACTTTTCTTTACCTACATGGTCCTGTCCATGAAATGTTTTTCTTAGTAATTTGGCAGTGCTCACTAACTCTTCTAGATTTTTTTTTTTTTTTAAAGTAAAACTATGCTTTGGCCATGGTGTAGGATCTTGAGCACCTTATCAGTTTTCGGAGTCACAAAAATGTTTGTTTGGAGTGCTTATAGATACATAATATATTGAGTGAGATTCCCAAACATAGAGGTTTAATTTCTGATCTCATGGATGCAAAGCAAATAAACAGAATAGCCAATAAATTTGAACCAATATATAGAGACATGTGATGGTTTTGCAGGGAAAAGATAGTGGATATTGTACTATTGAACTGCAGGATGAATAGGTTTCATTAGAAACAGCATCTTGATGAAGAATCAGTTCGCCTAAAGAAGATATGAGGTTTACTTTTATGAAGTAAAGGAAACTGACCTTGTAGTCATGAATCAGCCCGATCCAGTTTAGCTGTGCCTGCCGCTCGTATTCAGATGAATCATACAGTTACTAGTGTTGTACTAAAAACTTTAGTCTTTGTCTGTATTTACTCTTTAGTCTTTATTTTGACTGCTATATTTCTTCATGTAATTTTGTCTTTTCCTTTTTGTTCTGTTTTGCTTGTTACTTGCTTTTTAGTGTTTCCTTTTATTCTTATTAAATTTATTTAGGTCAACTAATATTTTCCTTTTTCAGATGAGGAAATTGAGGTCAAAATAAGTTGTGACTTATTCATCATCACAATTGTAATGAATCAGTTTTAGCACTGTGACTGTATTGCAATTCTTACCTGAAGTTTTTTGTTTTACTTTCCTTTTTTGATGTCTAGGATTAATCTGTGTGCATTTTTCATACTATAATTTGTTGATACTCTAGGTTTGATTTTTCCATTCATTATCTTATTTTTAAAAATATCATCTCCCCTCTCTTCTTGGAGTATATCTGTATTTGACTGCATGCTGTCTTAAATATTCACAGGTTCTAATGCCCTTTCCTGCTTTTTTTCTGCAGCCTCTAAATGTGTCTTTAAAAGCATATGCAAGACCAGAGACTCCTGTTCCTCTTCTCTGTTATCTGTTCTTCAGTTCTGTGTCCCAGCCTTGGTGGTAGCCTCACTGTTTTTTAATCTATGACTGAAATGCTAAAACTAGGTTTCTTGAAGCATACTTTGTTTTACTTTAACACTTTAGTATTAAAATGAGTGCTGTTGCTCTTCATAGCTTTGTTTGAATATTTTGTGACAATTTTGGTTATTTTGCAGGTACCTGGGGCCCAAGATTTGGTTGATTTCTCTCCTGTTTATCGATGTCTACACATATATTCTGTCTTGGTGAGTCTTTGGCTTTGCCTAATAAAACTATATTGAATTCAAATATCTGCTTTCTCATATTTGATAGTTTTTCTTCTTATTATTAAGGAATAAGAAACTATTATTAAGGAATTGTTATTGTCGTTCAGTCACTAAGTCGTGTCTGACTCTGTGACCCCGGGGACTATAGCACACCAGGCTGCTCTGTCCTCCAGTATCTCCCAGAGTTTGCTCAAATTCATGTCTGTTGAGTCAGTGATTCTGTTTAACCATCTCATCCTCTGCTGCTCCCTTCTCCTTCTTTAAAGGAGTATCAGTTATTAAAAAATAATCTTTTCATTTTTTCTTGAATGTTTTATTTATCTTTGCCATGTCATATGTGGTAACTAGTAACATTAATTTCTGTCAGTCATCAACAGATTATTAGATTATAGCTAAAAACAGTGACACACAAATTTGAATTTCTACTGTTAATTTTAAAATGTGGCATTCATATAACAACAGCCTATCTTTAAATATTAAAATAAGATTTTTTTATTCCTGATGGTAATTACTCCTTTGTCATGTAACACATATGGAAAGAGGAACCTCTCTGAGGAGGAATACTGTGGATATCAATGTCATTCTAAGAACTGCACTTTATCCTTCTTGGTAGTATACCTACATGCAGGCACACAGATACATACAATCAGTAAAAACATTAAACTCTAAAGTATCATCAAAGACAAATTGATGAAAAAAGTCCATTATCAATACATTTTATAACAAAATTCAGTGAATCTTCTATCAGGTTTTCAGTCTATTTGAATATGTCTTGTTGCCTAGTGCCTGTGCCTGTCCATATTCTTTCCTTACATATTTACCATAGTGTCATTACTCCAGATAGTTTGGCTGGACTTTATAGCCTGAAGTGTTTTTGGTAACCTCCAGTAACTTGAGAGCTTCCCTGGTGGCTCAGAGGGTAAAGTGTCTGCCTGCAATGCGGGAGACCTGAGTTCGATCCCTGGGTCGGGAAGATCCCTCGAGAAGGAAATGGCATCCCACTCTAGTACCTTGCCTGGAAAATCCCATGGACAGAGGAGCCTGGTAGGCTGCAGGCCATGGGGTCTCAAGGAGTTGGACACGACTGAGCGACCTCACTTTAGTAGCTTGAGAAAAGAACTGAGAGCTTCTTCTCTTCTTCCTCCTCTCACTTGTTGCTGTCTGCTTCCCTCTTCCCCTCTCCTTCTTTTCTCACTCTCTATTCCTTTTCTCTGTTCATCGTTCTTTTGTATAAAAATGGGACTTCCCTGGTGGCTCAGCTTGTAAAGAATCCTCCTGCAATGCCAGAGACCTGGCTTTGATCCCTAGGTTGGAAAGATCCCCTGAAGAAGGGAACGGCTACCTACTCCAGTATTCTGGCCCAGAGAATTCCATGGACTGTACAATCCATGGGGTCACAGAGAGTCGGACATGACTGAAGCAAGATATAGATAAAATTGTATCAAAACATCTAAAATAAGTTGACTACTTCTTTTTAATATCATGTGTGTGAAGGTCACTCAGTTGTGTCCGACTTTTTGCCGCTGCATAGACTGTAGCCTGCCAGGCTCCTTTGTCCATGGAATTCTGCAGGCAAGAATACTGGAGTTGGTAGCTATTCCCTTCTCCAGGGGATTTTCACAACCTAGGGATCAAACCCAGGTCTCCCTCATTGCAGTCATATGCTTTACCATCTGAGCCACCAGAAGAATTAAATAAATTATATACATCTTAGTTTGTGACATGCTTTTTTTGTCATTTCATACAAGGTCCCCTGTTGTATTGCATTTTATCATGGTTTTTCCATTCATCCCCTGTCCATAACTCCACTTGTCTCTCATCCCCAATTATGCTAACTCTA
The DNA here is from genome assembly GCA_006410935.1 of Redunca redunca. Classification (NCBI taxonomy): domain Eukaryota; kingdom Metazoa; phylum Chordata; class Mammalia; order Artiodactyla; family Bovidae; genus Redunca; species Redunca redunca. The sequence goes on from SJYQ01004270.1 coordinate 387,790, forward strand.
TTATGTTTAACATATGATCATGGTTATGTTTTTGTTTTTGAAAAGTATATAGTAACTTTGTATTTGATTTTAACTTATTCAAATAGTATTGTCTTATGGACCTAGTTCTATTTCTTATATCTTCTGTTTAGTGCTATTTTTAATATCTGTTCCTCATTATAGTTTGTATATTCAGTTCCTTGCCTCCTGCTTATATGTGATAGTTAACTGATCCCATTTGTATCTGCTGTGTTTTCATTATCTGTTACCTCAGTGTGTGTTAGTCACTCAGCTGTGGCCGACTCTTTGTGACCCCATGGACTGTGGCTCACCAGGCTTCTCTGTCCATGGGATTCTCCAGGCAAGAATGCTGGAATGGATTGCCGTTTGCTTCAGTCAACTCTTAAATTGCCTAATATATTCTGTTGTAACAAATAAATACCCTTTTATGGACTTTTAAGTTTCTATACTTTAGGTATGAAATTCTTGGTTGTAAGGTATATGTGCGGAGAAGGCAATGGCACCCCACTATAGTACTCTTGCCTAGAAAATCCCATGGATGGAGAAGCCTGGTAGGCTGCAATCCATGGGGTTGCTGAGGGTCGGACACGACTGAGCAACTCCACTTTCACTTTTCACTTTCATGCATTGGAGAAGGAAATGGCAGCCCACTCCAGTGTTCTTGCCTGGAGAATCCCAGGGATGGAGAAGCCTGGTGGGCTGCCGTCTAGGGGGTCGCACAGATTTGGACACAACTAAAGTGACTTAGCAGAATGTATATGTGTAATATTTAATTTTACCAATTTCTAATTTCTGATAACCTGATGGATATTGATATCATTTTAATTTGCATTTCTCTGATTACTGGTAACATTATACTTCTCTTTTTGAACCTACTAATCCTTTAAGATTTTTCTTCTCTGAACTGCCTACTTTTAGTCTTTGTTCAATTTTTTATCGGATATCTTGTTTTTGTCTTTTCTGTTTGCTGGAAAGAGACATTTCAGGCATTCTTCCAATATTGTAGATACTAACAGTTTAGGATATTGCAAATATCTTTTTTCCATTTTGCCACCAGATTTTCTGTGTTATCTTTCATGAAATATAAATCTTTGATTTTAATATAATTAAGTCAATCAGTAGTAACCTTATAATCTGTACTTTTTGAGTTTCGTTATTTGAAAAATCCCTCTCTCTTCCAGGTCATAGAGTGTTCCTTTTACATTACCTTTAACATTTTAGCATTCGCATTGTAATTTTGATTCATTTTGTTTTCACTGTTGTATATAGTATGAGGTAGGGGTCCATCTTAATTTTTTTTCTGTGTGATGAATTCAGTTTTACTAATTCTATCTATTACATAATCTGTACCTTACTCAGTAATTCCTGATAGTACTTCTGGCATCCACTAAATAC
>SJYQ01004270.1:389189-431776 GCA_006410935.1 Redunca redunca
ATCCACTAAATACTCATATTTGTATGAATCTGTTTGTGTCTCAGCTCTATAATTTGTTATGTTTGATTTTGTAATATATGTGCATATATAGTAAAAGAAGTCCTTTTTCATTTTTCCTCTTTTAAATTGCTTTCACTACTTATAGATCTTTATTTTTCCATATATATTTTATGATCAGTTTGAGTTTATATGAAATAAGTCCTAGAATTTTTATTTGAATCAGTTGAATTTATAGATAAGTTTTGGGAAAAAATGATCACTTCATAATGCTAAGTCATCCCATTTGTGGAAGAATAAGGTCTACTTTAAAGTTATTTAATTAAGCTTTATTTTTCTCTGTTAATAGTCTTGGGCACTTTTTGTTTAGTTACTAGCAGAACACTTAGCTTTTGTTGCTATTATCTGCTTTAATTTCTAAAATTATTGCTGATATTGAGAAACACTATTGGTTTTTATAAGTTAACCTACATCTGGCAACCTGCTTGATTCTTTTGTTAGTTATTATAGTTTGTTTTTTGGTTTATGATAGGTTTTCTGTGTGGTTGATCATAGTATATGCAGATATTTACTTTGTTTCTTTTCTTCCCAACCATTTATCTCTGTTCTTTCTATTGTGATGTTGTATTGACCAGGATCATCATTACTTTGCTGTTCAGTAAGGTGATACTGGACATCCTTCTCTGATTTCTAAATTCAGAGAGGGAGTATCTAAAGTTTTTCCATTAACTGATGTTTGCAATAGGATTTTGGTAAATATTCTTGATCTAGTTATTCCTAGACATTTTTTTAAATAAAAACATAAATGAGTATTGAATTTTATTGAATTTGTTTTCCAAATATATTGATAAAATGCTGTGGTTTTTATTCTTTAATTCATGAATGTGATGGCTTTCATTGGTAGATACTTTTGATAGTAAACAATTCTTTTATTCTTAGATAAATCCAACTTGTTAAGGATGTAAATCACTGCATTTCTTTAACTCCCTGTGGAATTTGACTTCTTTTTGTCTATTTTATTTTTAATCTTTTTTGTATTTATGTGTATGGCTATGAGTAACATGGGCCTAATGTTGTTCTTCTTTGTTTTTTTATTTATTTTTATTTTCCTGTGTGGTTTGTAAGTCAGTGTTATTTTAACCTCATTCGAATTGTTGAACATCCTTCCCTTTTTTTGGTCTTATGAAATGATTTATATAACACAAAATGTATCTATTTATTGAAAGTTGAGTAGAAATCACATTCAGTAATATGCATTTTTCATTTGCTGCATACTTCCTCCTCCTTTTTCCCATATTATCTTACTCCTATGACCCACTCCAGTATTCTTATCAGGAAAATTCCATGGACAGAGAAGTCTGCTGGGCTATAGTACACAGGGTCGCAAAGAGTCAGACATGACTGAGTGACTAAGAGCATATGCTTCATGATTTTGTTTACTCTCTTTAATAGTATGTATAGCTAAAGAACCATATTTGCTTATATAAAATTTCAAGTTTTATTATAAGCCTCATAATTTTAAAATCAAGTGAATATTTCCTCATAAAGTATAAGAAAATGGGTAGTTTGTTTAATGTTATATCCTCAGTACCAACAAGAGTTCTTGGTGTAGGTACTCAATAAATATTAGTTGAATGAATAGATAAATAAGTGGTACCTGAAGATGGATAGGGCTTCCCTGGTGGCTCAATCAAGGTCTTATGCTTTTACAAAATTATAATCTGTCAGGAAATGAGTTACAGCATTTGAATGACTATAATAGGACAGCACTATATCTTACCACTGTGTGTATGCTAGTTCCTCAAGTGAGAAATCTAGTAGTGATTCATAACAGTACCAAAGGAATTTGTTTGCATAGTAGTGGTGTTAAGCGTTACCCAGACCTCAGCTTTCTCATATATAAAATGTGATAATAATGTTCAGTTGTGTCTTACTCTTTGGGACCCCATGGACTGTAGCCTGTCAGATTCCTCTGTCCATGGAATTCTCTGGGCAAGAATATTGAAGTTGGTAGTCATTCACTTCTCCAGGGGGTCTTCCCAACCCAAGAACTGAACCCAGGTCCTCTGCATTGAAGGCAGATTCTTTACCATCTGAGCCACCAGAGAAGTCCAATAATTACCTACTTAGTGCAGTTATGGTATGGTATGAATGTTGCCTGGCTTAGTGCATAGTTGGCATTTAATAAATGGTAGTTAATATGTAAAAGGTATGTGTCTCTGATGCTAGTCATGAGACATGTTATAGGTATTTTTCAAAGTATATGACAGTATAGACATGTTGATAGAGATTATAGTTTATGCCATCAACATGCAATCTTTATCAATTATTTAAAATTCACACATTCTTAAATATACAAAGTCTATATAGTCTTAAATTGTGAGAACAAAAAAGAGGGCCTTAAATTGCCCATTTCAAAATACATTTAATAATATTGAAATATTTAGTATTTGTAAATTTTAATGTATTATTTATATGGCAGAAACAAAGCTCTTTCCCCATTTATAATGTTTCTTACAAGTTTTGAAAAGGTACAACCCTCAATTAGGGTGGTAAGAAGTCAGCTGTATATTTTTTGGAATATCTGTTTAGTTTTTAGATGTTGCTGTACTAGATCTATACGGACTTTAAATAAGAATTCAGATATCTCATTTGCTAAAACAAGAGCCAAATCATGTATAACTTCTAGGGTTGAATCTTTTCACAGGCTTTTGGGGGCCATAATTTGTCACTTTTCTGTATTTGTTTCCTTATTCTCAAGTCACTAATTTGTATTATTGTGTGTTAAAAGGTAGTTCCTCATAATGTTAATGATATTTAAAAATAGATTACTTAATATATATATTTGTAACAAATATTTTCTTATTTCCTGATGTAGTTCATATTAGCATTTTACTTGTTATTTAGTCTCTAACTCGTGTCTGACTCTTTGTAACCCCATGAACTGCAGCGTGCCAGGCTTCCCTGTCTTCACTATCTCCCAGAGTTTGCTGAAACTCATGTCAATTGAGTTGGTGATACTTTTCAACCATCTCATCCTCTGTCGCCTGTTTCTCCTCCTGCCTTCAGTCTTGCCCAACATCAAGGTCTTTTCCAGTGAGTTGGGTCTTCACATGAGGTGGACAAAATTTTGGAGTTTCAGCTTCAGCATCAGTCCTTCTAATGAATATTTGGGGTTAATTTCTTTTAGGATTGACTGCTTTGATCTCCTTGCAGTCCAAGGGATTTTCAAGAGTTAGGCTTTAAGAAAAGATTTAGGAATAGAGAAATGAGGAGTGAAGAGAAAGTAAGCCTTCTCTTTCTCATTCTTTTCTATTCCTATACTTGTCTCAACTTCTTCACTTTTCATTCTTTCATCAACCCTGTGTATTTATCTTCTGTTTATACCACTATCCTGAATCTGTATGTTACTGAACTTTTAGCAGCTTTGACTTTGTTGATAGTTTACAATCTAAAACTAAGTTAACTAACTTAATCCCTTCCTATTTTAATAACATATCCAGATCTCAGATCTTGGAAGTGTTACCTCTTAAACATAGTTTTACTTCACCTTCTCCTTTCCTAAAATGATTGCCCTAGTTCAGGTTCTTATCAAGATTACTGAAAACTGTCTTCTAACTGTTCTCCCTACCTTATATCTTAACCCCTCACTCACTTCTCACTGTAGTGTGTTAATAATCTTTTATATAAATCTGATCAGTGATGTCTGTGTAAAATGCTCTAATTGGTCATCTATGGAGTAAAACGTAGAGGTATAGAAGAAGACACAGCATACGAAAGCGTAGTAGGCTTTCCATGTCCAGTCTGCTGTTTTCTCCTGCTGGTTCCCACCTTCCTTTACTGATACTGAAATGCTTCCAGTTTGTTGACTATACCATGCTATTTCACGCAGCTCATCTTGTCTTCATGCTAGTCCTTCTGCTTGAATTACTATTCCCATTTCTATTTTACAGATTCATATTTATTTGCTACTCAAGTCCTCTAGCAAATTTTCCTGATGTTTCAGGTTGAGCACCAGTGGATGCTGTTTCTCTTTGCACTACTATAGAGCCTAGTACATATTTACGTTAGTGCTTGCTGTATTATATCACTGTATTCTAAACAGGTGTTCTTTTTCTGCAGTAGACTATAATACTTAGTCTTAATACTTATAATACTATAGCACTTAATACTTAGTAGAATATAATGCTAAATAAAAGTTTTTTTTTAATTTGAAATATAACTACCCTCCTTTTGACCTGCAAATGAATCCAGTACTCTAGTCTCAGTCAGTGTTATACAATATCAGAGCTGGGGCTTATACAAGGGAAAACAGTTCTATTGGTGTCCAACGGAAGGATCATAACAGAAGTAACAAAAAGTTCTAATATTTGTCATTTACAATAGTGTTTATCTGAACTTTTGGCCTGGAGGATAACAAGGCACACTTTGAATAAACATGGCAATATTTATTATTTTTAGTGAAACCGACCTTCCATTCACCCTCCTTTTATGGCTGTGCTGCTTATAAATTCCCAAAGGATTATTTGAAAAATCCTACTTATATCTGCCAGCCTTATCAGTAGGGCAGGAGTTCACGTATTGTAACAGGAGGTCAGATTTCGGTCATGGTCTTATAGATGGGGCCAAGCACCTGTAAATTCTTCCTTTGGTGACTAAAGTGAAGTACAATATCAAACAGGCTGTGAGACTTTTCTAGGAAGTGCTGAACTTTGGCAGGAAGGGCAAACTTTGGCAGGAGGAGGGGAGGGAAGAAAGTGAACAAGGGTCAGATAGTGGTTAATTGAGACTTGGTCCCTGGTGTAGTAATGCAAATGGAAGTGTACAAAGCAAAGGTAGGTATATTTTATAGAATTGTTTTAAAGAGCTTAAAGTGTTTAAATCTTCCTGTACAGTTTAGAAATGGGCAGGTAAGGCATAGGATATAAGATGTCTCACAGTCATTAAGGATAATTTTTTAGGAAGGGAGAAAGTAACATAAACTAAAAATTTAACTGGAAGGGGAATGATGAATAATAATAATCTGAGATTCTTGTACATTGTGTAGTTTTAGTTTAAAAGATGGATAGTTGTCTAATGAGGACAGAAACCAATCTGTCTTGCAGATTTTTAAAAAACATCTCATCAATCCAGTGATGTCTGCCATGTTTATGGGCTTCAAGCCTTGAATTCCAATCAACTTGGACAAAGATTTGTACATACTTCAAGCTTCTCTATGTACTATTCCATCTTTCTGACTCTTCAGATGCGTTGCTCACTCACCTTTCTCTCACTTAAAGGGTGTATATATGCCCCATAACAAGGATCTTGGGTATCATTAAGATACTAGGGGAGCAAATCTGTAAGTATAACCATAACTCCTAGTTTGTGGGCCTGATTTATAATCATCTTGTGGTATATTGGTTGTCAGTGATCTATATCATCTGCTCATTAACAATTTAAAAAATTACCAGATTAAAAAATGTTGACAAATGTACACCTTTGATTTATGTACTTTTCTGCATGTGTTACACTATAATGAAAAAAATTATTTTAAACATTTCTGACATCTCGGGCCCAGGGATAGCAATTATAGCAATAAATGGATTTTTTTTTAGTAGGCAGTAACCCCTCAGTATTACATAAATCATCAGAACCTTAGTTTCATATAATTGTCCTTCAGTCACTAAAGGACACTGTAAAACTGCCTAAGATATAAGGAAAGAAGAATGCTGTTGGGCAGTGAATTCATTATTATAAAGGCAATATAATACTGCAAATGTAATATTTTTAAAAACTCTCTTCACCAGGAGGCCTCTGAGAATTAGATGAAAGCTGAGAACCCTTTCCCTAGACAAGATGTGCATATGTCCATGTACTTTGTATTCTGCTTAGAATTTCAGAGGCTTCCCTAACTCCTGAATCTCATCCAAAGACCTAGAAAGAATAATTCATCTAAAGGGATCTACAAGTTGAGTTAGATTTCAGGTATCTACTGACTGCAGACCTATGCCCCAGAGTAGATTATCTCAATTCCATTTAAGTATCCTCTTTTATAAGCCCTCTAAGGACTCCCTACCACCTTGTCTTTTTCTTAGACTTGTAAACCTTGCCAAAATCTAACTTTAAAAGCATATTTCAAAGTAACCTTATTTCTTTGTCATAAATCTTTATTCCCTGGGAAGCCATTATACATGGCAAGTGGGTGGACCTGTTTTTCTGTTAAGAGTAAAGTTAACATCAGCATCTAAACTAATAGTTTTATCCCCCTGAATTCTTCAACTTAGAAGGATACAGAGCAGAGATTTAGAAATAATATGAAAACTGTAGTTAGTAGTTTATCTTCCTGAATATCACTGTGGTAAATTTCAGAATATGTTACCTCTTACTTGTATTTAACAGTATCTCTTTTTAAGTATTTGGCCATAATTAGGAGAGGTGAATCAGCAGCAGAGATAGAATTTACCCACAATCTCTTTAAAGTCCTTCATTCATGATCATTGTTGATGCAAGAGATGGGGGAAGGTTGGGTGGGCAGAAACATTCCTGGAACATGTTTCTCCCTTTATAATCTGAGGATTTCTACTGGTATGGTCTGTACTGGCAGCTGGGAGAACTTAGAAAATCCATGGTAATGTAACTACAGATTATACTAATAGTAAGGAAAGGATTTGGAGAGTGGAAAAAGGAAAAGATATAAGCAGTTGTAAGTGACACAAGTTTTCTGAGATCTCAAGGGAATTATTTAATGAAATCACTTAAAGAACTTTTTGGTAGCAATTGGGTATTATAGAAGTACTTGAGGAACAAATATTTGAAGACTGAAATTTTCAATTAAAGAAAAATGATTAGTTTTGGCATTCTCAAGGTTAAAGATCCTTTTGAGTAGTGGTTGTTGAAATGTTGTAGCTTATACCTGTATTTATAATTTTATCATCTTGGATCTTATCTAATACTTTGTTCAGCAGTCTCATAGTGCTATATGCAAATTTAACTACATCAAATAAGTGACTCACTCATATGGTAAATATGAGGGAAACACCTCATTTGGTAGAGTCTAAGCTCACTCTGAAATAATTCTTTTATTGCTACCAGAGGTAAGGTTTTATGTTTCTTATTTCTGTACTTTTATCAAAAGCTACTTTAACTGCCAAGTGAATTTAGTAGAGGGCTTCCCTGGAGGCTCAGTGGTAAAGAACCCACCTGCCAATGCAGTAGACACGGGTTCAATCCCTGGGTCAGGAAGATGCCCTGGAGAAGGAAATGACAACCCCTCCCATATTCTTGCTTGGGAAATCCCTTGGACAGAAGAGCCTGGTGGGCTATAGTCCGTGGGGTTGCAAAGGAGTTGGACATGACTTAGTGACTAAACCACAACAAATTTAGTAGAAACAATTAGGTCATAGACTTAAAGGAAATCAGAAGGATGGGGTATATTTTTGATGGTCAGATTTTTTTAAATTGTTATTTTTTTAATGAAATCCCCTTTAAAAAAAAAAATCTCTGCTACACCTTGATTTTAGGAAAATTGATTAGCAAATGAAAAAAAAAAAGATATTCAGGTATTAACCTCACATAGCTTTTGACAGTGCTTCTCACAGATCATTGACCTGGCAATGTGTGTGTGTGTGCTTAGTTGCTTCAGTTGTGTTGGACTCTCTGCAACCCTAAGAACTATAGCCTCTAGCCATGAGATTCTCCAGGAAAGAATACTGGAGTGGGTTGCCATTTCAGTGAATTCTGATAAATAAAGCTCTGACTGATTATTTAGTTTTCATTATAATTGATTGTATTTTTACTGTAGCCTAGTTTGTAAAATCTATCCTGATTCTACTTTGAACAAAGACAATTGGTTTGTATTAATTTATATAACTGTAGTAAAAATTCATTATTTAGACTCAGTTTCTTACAAAGAAACTTGAATGAACATTTAAATTTTGGTTTGGATATAAATACAAGTGCAGTCATTTATTAATATTACTGCAATGGTAGAAATAAAAACAAATGGATAAGGCCTATATGCTAAATTCTTGGTGCTTAGAGTTAGTGGATAAGGTTGTTTTGTTTTTCTCCTTGTTTGACATTGCAAAGATGGTGGTACAGAGAGAGCGAAATATCAGTTGATTTTGCCTCTCACACAGAATTGGAAATTGTGGATATAGAATTTCAGCATTGTCAGAGGCAAAAAGAATCTAAGTCTCCTTACAGTTGTTTCTGGAGCTGTCTTTCTGGGGAACCCCAGTTTTATCAGTTGATCTGTTTTTTTTTTGTTTGTTTGTTTTTCTGTTTGAAAAAAAAAAGAGGAGAGCCCTATTTCAAATGTCTTTGAAACTCTGTGTACTTTATTTCTGTCTTGGGTTTTTCACAGTTCACACAAGTATATTCTGAGATGTGAAAATAAAAATGTTATATTTCACTCAAGCAAGCATTTCCTAATTCAATGGAATATGTAAAGATGATCAGGATGTTTCCTGATCATCAAACTTTTTGGTGCTCAAAAAATTTATAGAAGGATCTAGAGAAAAGCTCCTTTGTAAGAGACTCTGACAAGGTCTGTTTTTTGTTTGTTTGTTTGTTTTTTAAATTCATTATGTTTAGTTGAAATATGTATACTTACTTTGGGAAGTAAGAAAAGAAAGTTGAATTTTTAATCAAAAAGCCTTCCTGAGAACCATAATTTGAAATGAGTAGGTACTATTTTAAAATCTTTATACTGTTAGAACAGAGCTGAAAGCTTTCCTGATTGTTTCCATGGTGACCTTGAGTACTTCTGAGCAATAAGAATGTATTTTAAGTATTTTCTTTAGAGATATTTTTTAATGTGGAAAGTTTTGCCCTGAAATACTTGGTGACTCCTAGTCCATCTTTGACGCTTAACAGATTGTCTCATCACTCTCCTGCCATATCTCACTGCCTCCTAGTTTTACTGACCTACCAGTGCCTGGTGAGGGTAGATAGGCATAAACACTACATAGATCATAGCGAAAAGCTGAGGGTGAGATACTCTGTGCGCTGCATTGATAAGGGCACAGGAAAAGCCATGCATAGTGATAACTTTACTGTAGTATATGGGCTAATGGGTCCTGGTTTGTAGTAGCTGTAATCTAACTTTTTATAATTGTCATATTGCTCTTTTAACCTGGTGACCTTATTACTCATGGGCATACATATCATTTGGCTTTGAATAAAACAAGAGGAAAAAAAAGTGATTAAAGTGTTTTTTTTCTAGACATGCTTGTGTTTGTTTTTCAGAATGCTTACTTTGGGAACATGGAACTTTTCAAGTGTGCTTACGTTTTTTAAAACAAGAATATCTCACTTAAACAGCTTTAGATAACACAATAATGTAACTGTTTTTTAAGTCCTGACAAAATGAACAAGAAATAATTCACTTTCCTTATAACACACAGTCATCTTTCTAAACACAGTTTAAATCATATAAAAACTGTGCTTTAAATACTTTAGTTTCTTATTGTTCTCAGAGTAAAGTAAACTACTTGGTCTGTATATTTTTCCATATTGTATCCTTGGCTTATCTCTCTTACCTCATTCTTAGTGCTCTTTTCTTCCTTTCTGCTCCAGATGTACAGACCCCAGTGTTCTTTCATAATGATGCCTTTGCACAAGCAGTTCTTTCCTGAAACAACTTCATCTTTTCTTTCTTCTTTTGATGTTTCTTCCTATTAATTATGCCAAATTTCTTCATTGCTGTGATCTCAATTTGGCATTTATAGTCTTCTTTCCCTCATATCATATATCCAGACCTCTCATATCTTTTTCTTCCTTTTCCTTCTTTCTTGGTTGTGACTGACAGGTGTTTTTTTGTTTTTAAATTTAAATTTTTTAGTTTGTTTTGTTTGTTTCTCTAAAATGGCTTCTATACTAGATACTTAGTTTAATATATTGCCCTAATAGTTGGGGATTCTGGAGGGGGGCATAAGTAATTGTTGCCAGAAACTTGTGATCTAAGTAAGAGGGCATGGAAGGGAGGAATTTCCTTTTGTTTTACAGGTGAAATTTGGTCATTCATTTATGTAAATTACATGTGCCAAAATGATCTTCTCATCAGAAACAAATACTGGAGTTCATGTTTATCTGTGATTGGTTGTAGCAGGTGTAATGAAGAGTTTGTTTTTCACCTATGAATACAAATGGATTTAGTTTAAATTGTGCGGCTGTGCATACGGGCTCACTCACTCAGTCATATCCAACTCTTTGGAACTCCATGGACCAGAGCCCTCCAGGCTCCTCTCTCCATGGGATTTCACAAGAGAAAACTGGAGTGGGTTGCCACTTCCTTCTCCAGGGGATCTTCCTGACCCAGGGATCAAACCTGTGTCTCCTCCATTGCAGGCAGATTCTTTACTGCTGAGAATTGTGGGGGATTCAAAAAGCTGAGTTAAAATAGAAATGGATTCTCTTTTTCTGATTCCAAAACTCAGATCACAATCTTTAGGTGAAGTAGTGTAGGACTTTGACATTGGCGTGGAATTGCTTGTCCACACCCCTGACTCTTTGCTTATAGGCAGTTTAGTTTCTTTCTTCAGTGTCTTTAACCAGAATTTCTGGAAATCTCAGAATACTGTGTCATTCACACCTCACAGAAGGAACTTAGCAAATAATTTTAGAATAAATAAATATCATCAAAATATGTCAAGAAAATACTGTAAAAAATAAAAGGACTATGATGAAAACTGAAAGCATTCCCCCTAAGACCAGGAATAAAATATGCCATAGAGTAAGATTTAGATGTTTTAATTGAAATTAATATAGTTAACCTGTTGATTATATAGAGTGTTATCATTTAAGATTTGGAGTTTTGTCTTGTCCTAAATTGCCAACATCCATTGGATCATCGAAAAAGCAAGAGAGTTCCAGAAAAACATCTATTTCTGCTTTATTGACTATGCCAAAGCCTTTGACTGTGTGGATCACAACAAACTGTGGAAAATTCTGAAAGAGATGGGAATACCAGACCTCCTGACCTGCCTCTTGAGAAATCTGTATGCAAGTCAGGAAGCAACAGTTAGAACTGGACATGGAACAACAGACTGGTTCCAAATAGGAAAGGAGTATGTCAGGGATGTGTATTGTCACCTATTTAGCTTATATGCAGAGTACATCATGAGAAACACTGGGCTGGAAGAAGCACAAGCTGGAATCAAGATTGCTGGGAGAAATATCAATAACCTCAGATATGTAGATGACACCACCCTTATGGCAGAAAGTGAAGAAGAACTAAAAAGCCTCTTGATGAAAGTGAAAGTGGAGAGTGAAAAAGTTGGCTTAAAGCTCAACATTCAGATAACTAAGATCATGGGATCCGGTCCCCATCTATTTGCCGGATGAGAAATAGATGGGGAAACAATGGAAACAGTGTCAGACTTTATTTTTTTGGGCTCCAAAATCACTGCAGGTAGTGACTGCAGCCATGAAATTGAAAGGTGCTTACTCCCTGGAAGGAAAGTTACAACTAACCTAGACAGCATATTAAGAAGCAGAGACATTGCTTTGTCCACAAAGGTCCGTCTAGTCAAGGCTATGGTTTTTCCAGCAGTCATGTATGGATGTGAGAGTTGGACTGTGAAGAAAGCTGAGTGCCAAAGAATTGATGCTTTTGAACTGTGGGGTTGGAGAAGACTCTTGAGAGTCTCTTGGACTGCAAGGAGATCCAACCAGTCCATCCTAAAGGTGATCAGTCCTGGGTGTTCGTTGGTAGGACTGATGTTGAAGCTGAAACTCTAGTACTTTGGCCACCTGATGCAAAAAGCTGACTCACTGGAAAAGACCCTGATGCTGGGAAAGATTGAGGCAGGAGGAGAAGGGGACAACAGAGGATGAGATGGTTGGATGGCATCACCGACTTGATGGACATGGGTTTGGGTAGATTCCGGGAGTTGGTGATGGACAGGGAGGCCTGACGTGCTGAGGTTCATGGGGTCACAGAGTCAGACACGACTGAGTGACTGAACTGAACTTGGCCTAAAACGAAGTGTAAGATATGTTATCGTATTTTTTAGATGTGAAAAACTAAGTCATTTATAATGTTTAATGATGATGTTTGTAGCAGTGCAGATTGTTATTTGTTGATGTGTTTCTAAAACCCAAGCATAATGGTTTAAATGAATATAGAATTTGTTTTTATATATGATAAAGAAGTCTAGATGTAGGCAATTCAGTATTGGTCTGGTGACTTACACTGTCATTAAGACTTAGGTTCTTTTAGTTGTTTCAGTTCTCCTTCTTTAGCATGTAATGTGTCTTCAGTTTTGCAAGGTGGATCATTTTCATATTTCAGAAAAAAAGCAGGTGTGAAGGCCAGAGTGTAAAAGCTGCATCCCATCTGTATCTGTTTCTGTTTTTAAGAAAACAGTAGCTTTAGTCAAAAAATAGAAGGTTCTGCAAAAATGATGAATTATTGTGTAATTTGCCAGTCCAGGTTTGATGCATGATACTGGATGCTTGGGGCTGGTGCACTGGGACGACCCAGATGGATGGTTCGGGGAGGGAGGAGGGAGGGGGGTTCATGATGGGGAACACGTGTATACCTGTGGCAGATTCATGTTGATGTATGGCAAAATCAATATAATATTATAAAGTAATTAACTTCAATTAAAATAAATAAATTTATATTTAAAAAATAAAATAAAAACAAAAAATTGGGAACAAATCAGATAATCTTGAATCTAGATCTTGATCTACAATGTGTTAGTTAACTTCTTATAGCTTTAGTTTCCCATTAAAAATGCAAATAAGAGTGTTTATCTCACAATGTTTCTATGAGAATGAAGTGAAAGAATATATATATAAAAAAAAAAGTACCTGGCACCTGGCATAATAGCTCGATCTGAAAAGAAATATTTCTCCTTCTAACTTGTACATGTTCTGCTCACCCCCATCTCCTATCACCAAAGGGACTAGAAACTAGACTGATGCATGTGTAATACGTATGCAGATATAAGAAACAATTCAAGAAAACCCATACAGTTCCTCTCACAGCCCATCCCCATTTAATGTCGTTGTTGTTGTTTACTTGCTAAGTCATATCCAACTCTTTTGCAACCCCATGGACTATAGCCCACTAGGCTTCTTTATCCATGGAATTTTCCAGGCAGGAATACCAGAGTGGGTTGCCATTTCTTCCTCCAGGGGATCCTCCCAACTCAGGGACTGAACCCGCATCTGGCAGGCTGATTCTTTACCACTGAGCTGCCAGGTAAGCCCCATTTAATGTTACCTTTATATAAAGTCTAATCTACAGATTAAAAGCCATGCTATATTAAGAGGAGAAAGACCTTTGTGTACCTTTCCTTTTAATCATCTTATTTTCCAGAGGGGGAAACCTCGGCCTAGGGCAGTTGAATTACTCATGTAAAGTCACCTATTGCTAAATAGCAGAATTAAAACTAAAAACTGGAAATATATCTCTGTTTTGTGTTCTTTCCTGCATCAGTTTTCATTATTATTAAAGCAGCTAAATTTATCATCCTTTGTGTGATGCCCTATTCTAAGCACGTAAAAGTGTTAATCAGTAAATTATGTCGTACTCTAATTTGGTAGAGAATAATTATATGAAATTTATAAACCTAATTAACCCATGGTTTTTCTTATTCCACTACAGTTAGGGATTAGACTTGGTTTCCTGTCAGTAATGACTGCAAATAGCGATGCAAAGCCGTTTGTATTTATTGTCTATCTTAATTTTTTTTCTCTTTCAGCATTTTCTTTGCTATATATTTTAATAATTATATACTCTCAATTCTTATATGACCATATTTGTCAAAATTCTTACTCTGGTTGACCAGAGCCATGTTACAGGGAAGCCTAATGATCATAGTTGTTGTAGGGAAATGACCATTTTCCTTTCTTAAACAGTAAGATCAGTTACTTTTCTTCCATGAAAATCATCTGTCTCCTTTTTAAAATTTTTTTCCCTCTCTTGTAACATAAGAAATGTCATTGAAACCAGTATCTATGAGAGAGTGAAGAGTCCACACTAGACCACAGTTGGCTGCAACTGGTTTTGGGCTCAAGCAATCAATAGCAGCTACTTGTGAATTTTTTTTAGCTACTATTTAGGTTTTTAGGAGGGCCCTGAGGACACTTAAATCTTAAGTTTTAGTTGTATTTGGCCTCTTGTCTTTCTGGATTTTCCTACCTTATTCAGAAGTTCACAAATATAATTTCTTCCATCAAATGATACAATAAAGTATAGTTGGACTTTAAAATCTTAATGAAAAATAGAAAAATTCATGAGTATAGGTATTTTCATTGGGGAAAAATCAGAAAACTGTGAGTCTATACTGATAATAAACAGGTATAGAAATGAATAAACTATTATATATATACATTAAGTACATACACAAATAGAGAAGAAGGCTGTGATCTTCCTCATAGTAGGATGCTGCGTCTTGACTGATGGGAGACAATTCTGGGTGTCTTGTATCTTTGGCTTCTATGGGTGCTGGATGTTATCGGAGAGGGCAGTGGCACCCCACTCCAGTACTCTTGCCTGGAAAATCCCACGGATGGAGGAGCCTGGAAGGCTGCAGTCCATGGGGTCACTAAGAGTCAGACACGACTGAGCGACTTCACTTTCACTTTTCACTTTCATGCGTTGGAGAAGGAAATGGCAACCTACTCCAGTGTTCTTGCCTAGAGAATCCTAGGGATGGGGAGCCTGGTGGGCTGCTGTCTGTGGGGTCGCACAGAGTCGGACACGACTGAAGTGACTTAGCAGTAGCAGCACTATATCTTTCTACATCTTGTGAGCTGACTTTATTCCGGACTAGGTTTTCAAGGATGTTTGTGTAGTCAACAGGTTTCTAAAGGAGGGGTAATGTCTCTGCTCAGAGAAAAAAGCAGGTGTGCTTCCAAGTTTGGAAGACTGAGATAGTGTTTTTCTATAGAATAAAAATATTTGGGTTCTCTACACTCAGGGATTCTCTCCTTTAGAACAAACCTAGATTCTCTCCCATTGGTGTGTAGAAATTGGGACTCTGGGAACTGGTGCACGTATAATTGTTGATACCCTGGCCACTGCTGTTGATACTAGTAATGAAGTCTTTTGTCTCTGATCCAGGGATCCAGCTTTTTTTTTTTTTTTGCCTTCTACTAGCATTCATGAAACTGTGGCATGCTAATTTGTTGGCTTATAAGTGAGTAAATCTCAGATTCTTAATGGTTCTTCATTTGCAGTCATAATAAAAACTTATTCAGGTAGAAATTATCAATAGATGCTAAATTTATTGGGATAATTGGTAAAAAAGAAAAAGTTTATTTGTGTGGTCTTAAATTGTCTCCCCAAGACAATTTGTAACTAGACAAAAATTATAACTAGACACTACCTTTGCCTGGTGATCAAAATTAACCTCGTAATTGAGGATCATTGAGTGCCTCTGAAAGAGAAGCCCTGAGAGGGATGTACTATTTTGACCTGGAGTGTGTATCCTGAATCTAATGTACAAGGAAACATCATAGCAACTTCAAGTGAGGAGCATTCTATTGTGAAAGAAAGAGTGGAAGTGAGAGAGAGAAAAATTTTCAAAATATCAGCCATAAAAGATAAATGCTTAGAAACTATTTTAGACTAAAGGAAGCTAAAGAAAACATGAGAACTAACTAAATGATCTAGATCTGGGATTGGCAAACATTTTCTCAAAAAGACCTGACAATAAGTATTTAAAGCTGTGAAGGCCACAGGTCTCTGTCACAACCGCTCAAGTTTACAGCTCAAAAACAGCCAGACACGTGTAAATGAGTGAATGTGGCTGTATTCTAATTAAACTTTATTTGCATAACAGATAATAGGATGTATTTGACCCATGTGCTGTGGTTTACTGATCCCTGTCCCATATTCAATCTTGTGCTTGAGGGAGAACATGCTATAAAGAGCATTTTTGGGTCCATTGACAGAATTAGAACATGGACAGTAGGTTAGGAAAATGTCATATTTTTCTGAAATTGATAAATATTCTATTATTATGTAAGAAATTATTATTATTCTCAGAAAATACATAATGAAGTATTTAGAAGGAAAGAGATCTGTATATTACATACATTCAAATGGCTAAGGAAAATTATATGCAGAAAGAGCACATGAAAAAGAATATGGGGCAAAATATTAACAGTAGGTGAATCTGGGTGGAGTATATGTGTATGTTTTTTGATACTATTCTAACTTTTCTATAAATTGAAATTGCTTCCAAATGAAAAATTAAATGAGTATATGTGTTTATGTATGTAAACTTATATCCGTGTACATAGCCCATAGGGAGGGAAAAATATAAAAGATTTGGTAGCTTCTTTACACTCTCTTGATACCTATTAAAAAAAAAAAAGGAGAATTTAACCAACACATGAATTGAAAATGAAAATCTGTGGTTGATCTAACAAGGGGAGCCAGCAGACATCATCTTTGGCCTAATCTGAATGCACTTAGTTACCAAGTGGCTGTAGTCTAGGGGCCAGAGGTTTTTAGTGCGGTCTGAAAACGATGGTGGGAGCCACATTTTCCAGACTATGAAACACAGGGCACCTTGTTTAGTCAGCACAGTTTAGGTCAAATGTGGTTATGAAAAACAGATGAATTCTGGTGATCAAGTTGTACTTTGACAAATATTCCATTGTTTGAACATGCAGTAATTTCTGAAAAATGTGAAGCAGCCTGGACTGCAGAGATTGAGTTCTCTCTTCTCAACTCCCTTGCCTGCTCACAAAGGTCTTGTCATCATGGGGAGTAAAAATAACATGGCAGAAGAAGTATATTAGATACCACTCTCCCCCTTTGTACCCTTTTCTTTTCTTTACTGGTAAATCAAGCAGTTTTGGGCAGGCTGTTTTATCAGCTGGAGGTCTTACACTTACTCTGGGCTTTGGGTACAGCTTTTGTGCTTCAGTTTTATGGATGGTGGTGTGTTCTAGTGAATTAGGTACTTTGAGTTTATCCCATTAATAGGAAAATGGTACTTGAGGTTTAGTGAGACGTTGTTGTATTTCTCTGGCTCTTCTGGTTGTGACCTAAGAGTCATTATTTCACCTAATGTCTAACCCTAGCTCAAGAGGCTTATCCCTAGAGCTCTGTTCCTATAACTTAAGAACTATGATAATAGTATAACAGGCCAGAGCTACTTGATGCAGAACATTTCACATAAAATCAAGTCTTCTTTGATGGCTTATTTTTCCATTTTTGTGCTTGTGTTGTATTTTTTTTTGTTTTTGCTTTATGGTTTTTGTATTACTTTACTCACTTTGTTCATTTATCCATTCAATAAATATTTATTGCATGCTTATTGTATACAGAGTACATGATCCAGCCTTCTGCCTTTGAGTAGGATTTTCATTTTGGATGATTTAGACTTGTGGTGTTTAATATGGTAACCATCAGCTACATGTAGCTTTTGAGCACTGGAAAAGATGGATAGGCTGAATCAAGATATAAGTATAAAATATGCATCAGATTTCAAAGACTTAGTGTGAAAAAAGGAGTGAAAATTATTTTATAAGTAATTTTTATATTAATTAGTTCAGTTCATTTCAGTTGCTCAGTTGTGTCTGACTCTTTGTGACCCCATGGACTGCACCATGCCAGGCTTCCCTGTCTATCACCAACTCCCAGAGCTTGCTCAAACTCATGTCCATCGAGTTGGTGATGCCATCCAACCATCTTATCCTCTGTCATCCCCTTCTCCTCCTGCCTTCGGTCTTTCCCAGCTTCAGGGTCTTTTCCAGTGAGTCAGTTCTTCACATCAGGTGGCCAGAGTATTGGAACTTCAGCTTCAGTATCAGTCCTTCCAATTAATTACATATTGAGATGATATTTTAGGTATATTAAGTATATTATTAAATGTTAATTCTATATATAATACTAATACATTATGAAAATTTATATCACTTTTTTNTATATAAGCTACTGAAATCTTAGGGGAAAATTTCCATTTTTTTTTTTAAACTATTCTAGCTACAAGAAAGTAAGTCTTGGTAGTTGCGAGAGCTGTAAAATATGAAAGAAAGAACTCATCTCTAATCTTGAACATTTAATAATTTTTAAAATTCTGAGTAAGTATAAAATGGTGCAGTGCCTGTTTAATACTTATTTGTGAAGATTACTTTTTGTTGCTGAAATCTTCAATGTGTTTTGCTTTGAGAATAGACTGAGGAAATTTTTCAGATGACTGTCTGGCTGTATCTTTGAAAATATTGGTTCTTTCATGCCCTGGGAAGTCTGCCAAGATATAAGTATTGCAGTGCCCTGCAGATAACTATTTTTTAGAAGCTTGAAGCTAAATCTTCATTGTGTATACTAGTGTTAGAGCTCTGCAAGTGATTGTGGCAGTGTTAACATCTTTTGTCATTGTATCCCCATGGTTTGGATTTAGTTTGCCTTTCATTAGGTAAGTCATAGTTGGTGTTAGTGGCATACCTGAATTTGGGAAAGTCTGTAATCTCTTGAAGTCTCAACTGTGGTAAGATACTTTTCAGGGCTGTAGGGACTTCTGCGACTTGAGACGCCATCAGGGAACAAACAGTCCTGATGAGGAATGAAGTTGTGTGGGCAACTTTCAGGGAGGAGAGAAACAAAAAACTCCTGCTGTAGAATTGGTTAAGCACAGGGTGGAAGCATGGATTTTAGCTAGGAAGAATCATATTCATCTGGATAAGGTAAGTTCCACAATAGGAAGCCAGAATGGTATTATCATTCTTTCTCTCTCTCCTCTTTCTTTTTTTTTTTTTTTTGGTTACCTTGTACTGATGCATCTTTGCAATGAGCTTATTAGGAAGAAGACCAATCAATCTGAGAATATTGCTTTTACTGTGTCTTATACTTTGAGGCCACGTGCTCAGGCCAGCTCTGCGTGTGAAACCAGGTTAAAAGCCCGGTGCCCTAGGGCCCCAGGGAAGAACGTGGGCTGCCTCACTTTTCTGAGTCTAAAACTGGGATGACGACCTAGGGCTTTTGGTGACAGAGTGTGCGGCTCTAAAGCACATGTTCCAGCTTTCTTGCATGTTTAGCTTAGGTTTTGTGAGTGCATTGCTATTTACCCCGTGAAATCACGTGTACAACACTCTGCTTTGTAACTGGACTGGTATTATCTCTTTTTTCGATTACCACCCATTTCATATTAGCTACATTGTTAGTCAGCTTATAATTAAATTAACCGTGAATCATTTTAGCAGCCTGTGAAGCGGCCTGTGAAGTAACTAGTCCATTTTGTGGTCTTTTGACACACTGTTTTTATAATTTGCATCATTGGCTAATTAGTTGATATTTGAAATTCTTTGACGATTTCTCTGTGGTTTCATGCTTGATTTCTTTCCGAATATTTGTAAAAGAACAGTTCTGTATGTTTTCTTTGCTGTTGGAGTTCTCTGATGGTGTGTCAGCTTTCATCATTGGTTTAGATTTCCTGTCTCATCCTGTTGTCTGCTTAGCTGTCCTCAATCCAGAGCCCACCCCCCTTGCCCCCGAGGCTGTAGTTTACCCATCCATCTCCCCTCCCCCATCCCCTCACTTGCTCTGGTCATAGCCATGCTGTGGCCCCTTAGTCGGGTTTGTGCTTTGTCTTCATGTCTCACTAAATGGTGTTTTTCCCCCATAGCAGTAAGTTGAATTGGTGTATCACTATGCAGTTATAGGAGAAGGCAATGGCAACCCACTCCAGTACTCTTGCCTGGAAAATCCCATGGATGGAGGAGCCTGGTAGGCTGCAGTCCATGGGGTCACACAGAGTCGGACACGACTGAAGTGACTTTGCAGCAGCAGTAACAGCATACTTTGAGGAGAGACCAAAAAAAAAAATGGGACATATTTTTATATTCAAGAAAAATTGATACAGTGGAACTGCTTTAGTGATCCAGTGGTTAAAAGTCCCCGCTTCAAATGCAGGGTGGGGTGTGTTCGATACCTGTTATGGGCAGTAGGATCCCACATGCTGTGCAGTACAGCATAAAATAGAGTAGACTAGAATAGAAGAGTAAGGTCAAATAAAAATAACTTCCTTGAAAAAAAGAAAAGAAAAGGATATAGATAAGACATGATATGAGTACCAGTATGTATAGAAGTTTTTAAATTTGGTAAGGGGCATCTATGAAAAATCCACAGCAAAGATCAAAATGACTAAACTTCACAATGATTTCCAATAAATCAAGAAGAAGACAAAGACAAATACTAGAGATGGCAAATACATGCCAGCATCATGATCATTATTCCCAAGGTTCTAGGCCAAGAAAAAAAGAGAAAAAGATAGATTTAAAAAATTATACAACATACCCAACAGCAGTTCTTTAAATCAGTTCTACTCATCAAGAAGATACAACTGAAAATGAATAAACCCTTTAATAGGTTATGTAGAAATTAACCTGAAAAATGTACAAGTCCTTTATGATGAAAGTTTCAAATTTCTATTAAAGGGTAGGTATGTAAGNTTAAAGGATAGGTATGTAAGGAAGTACTGAATAAATGAATAGTGAGATTCACTTCTAACAGAATGTCTGAACATTGCAAAATTGTCAGTTTCTCCCTAATTTAATTAATTAAGTCAATGAAATTCCTATAGTAATCACAATAGAAAGGTTGTGGTAATGTTACAATCCTCTTTTTAATTCGTCAGAGTTGCTATGCTGTAACATATAGGCTAGTGACTTACTGTCAAGACTTGAGGCTGCCACATTGTGATGGCATCTATCCCACAAAAAACTCTCCTTTATTCCCACAAGGGTGCATTTATCAGGGTTTTATTTTGGCATTGTTGAGAGTGGCAAATAGTGGAGGCAGATAGGTATTCATTACCCAGGAACTAGATGAGTAAAATTGGTACTTACTGATTGAATGTAATATGAAACACATACCAAGCATTGTAAATGATGAATAATACTTACATATAACAATATACTATAAAGACTTCAGAAATACAATGCTGAGGATCAAAGTAAGAAACAATACAGTTGATAGCTCAGTATCATTTATATAAATTAAAATTAATGCATAAACTTGTACTGTACATACTTACCTCAAAGATGTATTTTTAGATAAATAACTATGAAAGATTCATAGATTCATATGAATAACAGGTCTTATATATAGTAAGATGGGTGTTTGTGTTAATAAGGAAAGTGAAGTTAGGAATGGAGTATAAAAGAGAAAAAATTTAAATGTATAATATATATGTATGTATATATAAATGTATAATACTTCAACAGTTACATTTTGAACTGGGGTAGTATTATATCAAGTCAGTTCTTTGCGAGTGATACCCTATTACAATACGCTTAAATTGCTTCCACCTGCATGTCACATTATCAGATAAATTCCATTCAGTTCAGTTCAGTCGTTCAGTTGTGTCCGACTTTTTGCGACCCCATCAATCGCAGCACTCCAGGCCTCCCTGTCCATCACCAACTCCCGGAATTCACTCAAACTCACGTCCCTCGAGTCGGTGATGCAATCCAGCCATCTCATCCTCTGTCATCCCCTTCTCTTCCTGTCCCCAATCCTTCCCAGCATCAGAGTCTTTTCCAATGAGTCAACTCTTTGCATGAGGTGGCCAAAGTACTGGAGTTTCAGTGTTAGCATCAGTCCTTCCAAAGAACACCCAGGACCCATCTCCTTTAGAATGGACTGGTTGGATCTCCTTGCAGTCCAAGGGACTCTCAAGAGTCTTCTCCAGCATCACCTTTCAAAAGCATCAATTCTTCGGCGCTCAGCTTTCTTCACAGTCCAACACTCACATCCATATATGACCACTGGAAAAACCATAGCCTTGACTAGACGGACCTTTGTGGACAAAGTAATGTCTCTGCTTTTGAATGTGCTGTCTAGGTTGGTCATAACTTTCCTTCCAAGGAGTAAGCGTCTTTTAATTTCATGGCTGCAGTCACCATCTACAGTGATTTTGGAGCCCCCCAAAATAAAGTCTGACACTGTTTCCACTCTTTCCCTATCTATTTCCCATGAAGTGATTGGACCAGATGCCATGATCTTCGTTTTCTGAATGTTGAGCTTTAAGCCAGCATTTTCACTCTCCTCTTTCACTTTCATCAAGAGGCTTTTTAGTTCCTCTCACTTTCTGCCATAAGGCTGGTGTCATCTGCATATTGGAGAAGGCAATGGCACCCCACTCCAGTACTCTTGCCTGGAAAATCCCATGGACAGAGGAGCCTGGTGGGCTGTAGTCCATGGGGTCGCTAAGAGTTGGAAACAACTGAGCAACTTCACTTTCACTTTTCACTTTCATGCATTGGAGAAAGAAATGGCAACCTACTTCAGTGTTCTTGCCTGGAGAATCCCAGGGACGGGAGAGCCTGGTAGGCTGCCGTCTCTGGGGTCGCACAGAGTCGGACATGACTGAAGCAACTTAGCAGCATCTGCATATTGGAGGTTACTGATATTTCTCCCGGCACTGTTGATTCCAGCTTGTGCTTCTTCCAGCCCAGCGTTTCTCATGATGTACTCTGCATATAAGTTAAATAATCAGGGTGACAATACACAGCCTTGACGTACTCCTTTTCCTATTTGGAACCAGTCTGTTGTTTCATGTCCAGTTCTAAATATTGCTTTCTGACCTGCATATAGGTTTCTCAAGAGGCAGATCGGGTGGTCTGGTATTCCCATCTCTTTCAGAATTTTCCACAGTTTGTTATGATCCACACAGTCAAAGGCTTTGGCATAGTCAATAAAGCAGAAATAGGTGTTTTTCTGGAACTCTCTTCCTTTTTCCATGATCCAGCAGATGTTGACAGTTTGATCTCTGGTTCCTCTGCCTTTTCTAAAACTACCTTGAACATCTGGAAGTTCATGATTCACGTATTGCTGAAGCCTGGCTTGGAGAGTTTTGAGCATTACTTTACTAGTGTGTGAGATGAGTGAGATTGTGCAGTAGTTTAAGCATTCTTTGGTATTGCCTTTCTTTGGGATTAGAATAAAAACTGACCTTTTCCAGTCCTGTGGCCACTACTGAGTTTTCCAAATTTGCTGGCATATTGAGTTCAGCATCATCTTTCAGGATTTGAAATAGCTCCACTGGAATTCCATCACCTCCACTAGCTTTGTTCATAGTGATGCTTTCTAAGGCCCACTTGACTTCACATTCCAGGATGTCTGGTTCTAGGTGAGTGATCACACCATCATGATTTTCTTGGTCATGAAGATCTTTTTTGTACAGTTCTTCTGTGTATTCTTTCCATTAGCATTTATCAAAAGGTTGCCAGGAATTGCCTATAGAACTATATTTACCCTGAAAATCTTGACAAAATTGCCACATAACTTCTACAACTTGAAAACTAGTAGTTCTTTTTAAGGTCTTTGGTGTATGTGTCAGGCCACGCAAAGTGGCTTTCCTTATCTGTTTTGGAGAATCAAAATAGAAAAGACTATGGTCAGACTTAAAGCAAAGAGGAGCATCGAAAAAGCAAGAGAGTTTCAGAAAAAAACATCTATTTCTGCTTTATTGACTATGCAAAAACCTTTGACTGTGTGGATAACAATAAACTGTGGAAAATTCTGAAAGAGATGGAAATACCAGACCTCCTGACCTGCCTTCTGAGAAATCTGTATGCAGGTCAGGAAGCAACAGTTAGAACTGTACATGGAACAACAGACCAGTTCCAAATAGGAAAAGGAGTACGTCAAGGCTGTACATTGTCATCCTGCTTATTTAACTTATGTGTAGAGTACATAATGAGAAATGCTGAGCTGGAGGAAGCACAGGCTGGAATCAAGATTGACGGGAGAAATATCAATAACCTCAGATATGCAGATGATACCATCCTTATGGCAGAAAGTGAAGAAGTACTAAAGAGCCTCTTGATGAAAGTGAAAGAGGAGAGTGAAAAAGTTAGCTTAAAGCTCAACATTCAGATAAGTAAGGTCCTGGTATCTGGTCCCATCACTTCATGGCAAATAGATAGCGAAACAATGGAAACAGTGTCAGACTTTATTTTGCTGGGCTCCAAAATCACTGCAGATGGTGATTGTAGCCATGAAATTAAAAGATGCTTACTCCTTGGAAGGAAAGTTATGACCAACCTAGACAGCATATTCAAAAGCAGAGATTTTTCTTTTGCCAACAAAGGTCTGTCTAGTCAAGACTATGGTTTTTCCAGTAGTCATATAGGAATGTGAGAGCCGGACTATAAAGAAAGCTGAGCGCTGAAGAATTGATGCTTTTGGACTGTGGTGTTGGGAAGACTCTTGAGAGTCCCTTGGACTTCAAGGAGATCCAACCAGTTCATCCTAAAAAAGATCAGTCCTGGATGTTCACTGGAAGGACTGATGCTAAAGCTGAAACTCTAATACTTTGGCCACCTGATGCAAAGAGCCGACTCATTGGAAAAGTCCCTGATGCTGGGAAAGATTGAGGGCAGGAGGAGAAAGGGACGACAGAGGATGAGATGGTTGTATCACATCATCGACTCCATGGACCTGGGTTTGGGTGGACTCTGAGAGTTGATGATAGACAGGGAGGCCTGGTGTTCACGGGGTCACAAAGAGTCGGACACGACTGAGTGACTGAACTGAACTGAAAGCAAGAGTTTGTACACATTTGTATTCCTGCAGTTAATTTTAGTCACCATACATTCTTTAAAAGTCAACCTTTCAAAGGAAAACAAGTATACCAAAAGCCAGGTAATGCTTTAATACAATCTACTTTATTCATTCAACTAATATTTATTGCTGGTACATTTCAGTCTTTAAGGATGGCTTTTAAACCAATTAACACTCCAGATTCTGAAGAGATATATCAGGGATTTCTTTCTTTGGAAAAAAACAAAAAAGAAAAGTTACTTGCTGAAAGTCTCAGCACCTTTGTAAACATAAATATCATTGAGAAGTTATTTGTTCTTAAAGTGGGAAAAGATGTGAATGATATGAAATGCAAGTTTTTGTTTTTTGTTTAAGCTTTCCATCTCCAATCCATGGATAAAATGTTCTTTCATTAAAACGACTTGATTGAAGTTCCCTGAAACCCCGGTGGATCTGTCTGCCTACCAGTAGACAGTGGATCTGGTAGGTAGACATGTCCAATGTGGTTTAGTTTAGTGTGACTTAGTCTTAAGAAAAGATTGATTTGGTGGAAGGGAGAGTTCCTTAAGAAAATCTTCATCCATTCATTGGTGGAGAATGAAAAAGCTGCCTTTATTAGTTCCTGGAAGTAGAGACTGTGCAACTAGACAGAAAAGCCTGTATAGAATAGAAACAGCATGAACTGGTATCAGACAGATTTGTCTTGCTATCAGTGTACTTTGAGTTTCACTTTCAAGGAAAGTGAAAGTCACTCAATCCTGTCTGACTTTTTGCAACCCTGTGGACTATATACAGTCCATGGAATTCTCTTAGGCCAGAATACTGCAGTGGGTAACCTTTCCCTTCTCCAGGGGATCTTCCCAACTGAGGGATCAAACCCAGGTCTCCCACATTGCAGGCGGATTCTATTAACAACTGAGCTATCAGGGAAGCCCATAACTTTTCTTACAGTTGTAAGAAAATATACTTTAAAGAGTTGTTGAGAATAGAAAGTGGGACACTAAGCTTGTTTTTATAAAGCATATAGTAGGTGTAGTGGTTGCTCCCGCACGCATGCTAAGTTGCTTCAGTCATGTCTGACTCTTTGCGACCCATAAACTATGGCTGACCAGGCTCCTCTGTCCATGGGATTCCCAGTGAAGAATACTGGAATGTGTTGCCATGCTCTCTAGGGGATATTCCTGATCCAGAGACTGAACCCATTTCTCTTATGTCTCCTGCATTGGCAGGCAGATTTTTTTACCACTAGCGCCACCATACTTCATAAAAATAAGCCATAAAAATAAGCTCCACTTAAGAGTCTTGAAAAGGTAGGAGTTGGATTTAGGATTTGATGAAGTAAAAGAGGCATGCTTAAGAAATGCTTTATTATATCGACTTATACCATGTAATTTTGTTATATGCCTTTTAAAATCTGAAGCATAGATTATTTTCTCTTTTTTTCAGAATAATTAAAATTATTTGTTGCTTGTGATTTCTATGAAATATCCTTCGTGAAAATGGCCAGCATGGAGGATCCAGTTTAACTTTTAGAGCTATATCTGTCTTCTCAAAGTTCTTACAAATACGAAAATAGAGAAGGATCAAACTTTAATCCTCAGTAGGAGGAAGGACAGTTTTTGTCTTTTTTCCCCATTTGAGAGTATTACCTATGTGTGTGTTAGTTGCTCAGTTGTGTCTGACTCTTTACCACCCCGTGGACTGTAGCCTGGCAGGCTCCTCTGTACATGGAATTCTCCGGGCAAGAATACTGGAGTGGGTTGCCATTTCCTTCTCCACATGTTACCTATAGCTATAAGGTATTCTACAGTCAGTGTCCAAACTGCTGCATTTTTTCAAGTTTAGGATACCAGTCTGACAAAAACAGGTTTTATAGTCAGCATCTTATATTGACTTGGTAGTTGAGGGAACTGAAGTTCAGCAAGATTAACTGAACTGCCTAATGGGTCATGTACTCTATACGTCATGTGCAATGCCAGGCTACATGAAGCACTAGCTGGAATCAAGATTGCTGGGAGAAATATCAATAACCTCAGATACACAGATGACACCACACCTATGACAAAAAGTGATGAGGAACTAAAGAGCCTCCTGATGAAGGTGAAAGAGGAGAGTGAAAAAACTGGCTTAAAACTCAACATTCAGAAAATTAAGATCATGGCATCTGGTCCCATCATGGCAAATAGATGGGGAAACATTGGAAACAGTGACAGACTTTATATTTACTTGGGCTCCAAAATCACTGCAGATGGCGACTGCAGCCATGAAATTAACAGACTCCTGCTCCTTGGAAGAAAAGTGTAACAAACCTAGATAGCATATTAAAAAGCAGAGACATTATTTTGCTGACAAAGATTCCTATAGTCAAAGCTATGGTTTTTTCAGTAGTCATGTGAGAGTTGGACCATAAAGAAGGTTGAGAGTGAAGAATTGATGCTTTTGAACTTTGGTGTTGGAAAAGACTCCTGAGGGTCCCTTGGACTGCACGGAGATCAAACCAGTCAATTCTAAAGGAAATCAATCCTGAATATTCATTGGAAGGACTGATGTTGAAGCTGAAGCTGTAATACTTTGACCACCTGATGCAAAGAGCCAACTCATTAGAAAAGACCCTGATACTGGGAAAGATTGAAGGCAGGAGGAGAAGGTGATGACAGAGGACAAGATGGTTGGATGGCATGACCGACTCAATGCACATGAGTTTGAGCAAGCTCTGGGAGATGGTGACGCTTCTGGATAGCGAAGCCTGGCATGCTGCAGTCTGTGGGGCTGCAGAGTCGGACACGACTGAGCAACTGAACAACACTGGATCACAGTGCTAGTAGTTGGCAAAAATAGGAGCTAAGTTTGCTTTTGTATTGTATTTGAAACCTCTTATTCATTTTCTGTATTATTAATGTTTCTGTTGCCAGGGCAAAAGTTGTGCAGTAATTAAAAATCTTTTTCTATAACTATACATTCTGAACATACTAATAAAAAAATAGATTGACATTATTTTGCATTTATATCTGTTATTTGAAGTTTGAGGAAAAAGAAAAAATATATAAAATTCTTAATTAAGAAAGCAATGCTCTTGGTAGTTTTGGGAAAATTTTTTTGAAAATAATAGTCATGCCCTTCCAGGCAAAGCCCTGGAACCCAGATATAAGGACGTAGAGAAACTCAGTCATAATAAACCACATATGTATTGGCTTAGAAAAATGGCTGCAGTAGAGAGAGAAGGTAGACAAATATGTTTAATATTTTGCCCTTGGATTAGGAGTATTGGCTTATGAAGTGAAGTCGCTCAGTTGTATCCAACTCTTTGCGACCCTGTGGACTGTAGCCCACCAGGCTCCTCTGTCCATGGGATTCTCCAGGCAAGAATACTGAAGTGGGTTGCCATTTCCTTCTCCAGGGGATCTTCCTGACCCAGGGATCAAACCCAGGTCTCCCACATTGCAGGCAGACGCTTTTGCCTCTGAGCCACCAGGGAAGCCTAGGAACTCTAATAATGTGTTAGTGTCATCATGCAAGGTCTCTTTGAACATGTCAGGGTTCTGCAACTGCCATGTGAAACTGCAGCCTTGCTGGGGTAGCTCTGCACAGTTCATCCTAAGGGTTTATTTTTAATTAGAAATTATCCTGTGCCTGCTCTCTGCTCTTCACTCTAAACCTGGCTTGGGAAATTCAGGAGGGTAGAGACAGGTGATAGTTTTGAAAGGATCACTGCCAGCCCTAAGTTAGGCAAAGCCAAGCTCACTCTGGACTAGTCTTAGGATAGATCATCCTTCCTTGAGTTGCCAAATAGCCCTTCAAATAGCCAAGTTATTGTGCAGTTTGTTCCAAGATCAAGCTTCACTTGGACCCTCCCATTCAGAAAAGAGCAAAAATTTTCCTCTTTCCAGGCATATTTTACTCTCTTAAGGGAAATTTTCAAACAGACCTTTTGTTGAAAGTTTCTACAGTGCCAGATATCTTCTGTTGTCTGAAATCGTCCTGTACAGTTATTATAGAGTTGCATACTTGGTTTTTATAGGGAGGAGTCGTTAGATAGGCAGCCACCTTGTCTGTAGGCAGAGTGGTAGATGGCAGGGTCCCAAAGTATCAATTTTATGGTTTTCTTATTGCTACATGATGGTGGGTTCCTTTCTAGGTGCTAGCTGTTACTCTAACCCTGTCTAACTCTAGACATAGCACAGAACCACTTTCATTCTCACCTATCAACTTTGAAGAAAGCACTTATTTTTTTCTCTTCTTATGTTCTTTCTCTTGGGATCTGGCAGTTTTTATACTAATCATTCCAGTCTCTCTGTTCTAGGCTCTTTCTACCCTGACCTGGTGAGATCATGGACACTGTGATGCCTTTGATATTTATTTTTCACCTAAATGTCATTGTTCCTTGTTTTAAAAAGTTGAAAAATTTTAAGAAACCAAATTACTTGTAATTTCACCACAATTTTGATCTACTTCCTTACAGACATTATTCTTTGGATGCATTTGATATACAATATAAATTTTTACATAAATTTAATTATACTGTGTGCATTTCTTTATACTTTGCTTCACCTTCCCTTATTATGTACATTATCACAAATATATGTTCATGTCATATGTTGTCATATGATGTTACAGATCAACATTGTTGTTTTTGTTTTCACTATATAGGTTTCCTTAATCTAATGTTGTAATTAATCGTGATAGTCATAAATAACAGTAATGATGATGATGATGATGTCCCTGTCTATCACTACTTAGTATATGCTAGGCATCATTTTGTATGATTTGCATACATTGTCTTATTTTATCCTGCTAGCAATCCTGGAAAGTATATATTTTAATATTCCTATTTTTCAGGTTTGGCAGTTGAGACTTGGAGAGATTAAATAAATTGCTTAAGATCACAGAGTTAGGAATAATAAGCCAGGGTTCTAACCCATACTGTGAGAATGTGAACCCAAGTACTTTCAACTGTGCACATTTTAAGCATTTTTTAAAAAAATCACTCATCTGATGATTACTTTAGGTAAAATGATTAAAGTGAGTTACAGGGCAGACATTTTTAGCTTCCTGATAATTTCTCAAAAACATCATGACAATTCGTATTCCTTAAGAAAATAATTTAGGATTGTGATTTTGCCATATTTTTAATAATACAGAGTATTGTCTTTTTTCTTTTGCTAACTTTGTAGCAGGAAAACAAATGGTACACTGGTGAACTTTATTTGTATTTTAAAAATCACTATTAATTTTGTACTTTTTTAACAAAAATTATTCTTTTTTATTCTCACCTTTTTAAAAAAATTGAAGTATATTTGATTTACAAAGTTGCGACAGTTTCAGGTGTATAGAAAAGTGACACATACATATATGTACATATATGTACACACACATATATTTTCTATTTTAGATTATTTTCCATTAGAGATTATTATAAGATGTTAAGTATACTTCTCTATACTATACAGTGAACTTCCCAGATGGTGTAGTGGTAAGGAACCCACCTGCCAATGCAGGAGACATAAGAGACGGGTTTGATCCCTGGGTTGAGAAGATCCCCTGGAGTAGGAAATGGCAACCCACTCCAGTATTCTTGCCTGGAGAATCCAGGACGTGGACAGAGGAGCCTGGTAGCTACAGTCCAGAGGGTCACGGAGAGTCGGACACGGCTGAAGCGGCTTAGCACACGTGCTGTGCAGTCGTCCCTGTTGCTTGTTTTACATATAGCATTGTG
The DNA here is from genome assembly GCA_006410935.1 of Redunca redunca. Classification (NCBI taxonomy): domain Eukaryota; kingdom Metazoa; phylum Chordata; class Mammalia; order Artiodactyla; family Bovidae; genus Redunca; species Redunca redunca. The sequence goes on from SJYQ01004270.1 coordinate 419,399, forward strand.
TGTCTGTCAATCCTACACTCCCAGGTTACCTCGTCTTCTGCTTTGGTAACTCAGTTTGTTTTCTATGTCTGTGAGTTTATTTCAGTTTTGTAAATATGTTCATTTCTATCATTTTTTAAGAGTCTGCATATAAATGATATTATGCAGTATATTTGGCGTTATTTCATTCTTTTTATGGATGAGCAATATTCTATTATATGTGTGTATGTGATATATACACATGTGTATATAGCATATCTTCTTTTTTCATTCCTCTGTTGGACATGTAAGTTGTTTCTCTGCCTTAACTATTGTAAATAGTGCCAGCTTGAACATCGGAGTGCATATATCTTTTTGAATTAGAGTTTCTCTGGATATATGCCCAGGAGTGGAATTGCTGGATTATACGGTAGCTCTATTTTTAGTGTTTTAAGAAACCTCCAGATTGTTCTCCATAGTGGCTGCACAAATTTACATTTCCACTAACAATGCAAGAGGGTTCCTTTTTCTGCGCACCTTTTCCAGGATATTATGTTTAGAGTTTTTGATGGTAGCCATACTGACTGGTGTGAAGTGATAGTTCTAATTTGCACATCTCTAATAGTGATGTTGGGAATCTTTTCATGTGCCCATTGCATGTCTTCTTTGGAGAAATGTCTGTTTAGATCTTCTGCCAATTTTTTTTTGGGGGGGGGTTGATATTAAGCTGCATGAGCTATTTGTATATTTTAGAAATTAAGCCCTTATTGATCATATCATTTACAATATTTTCTTCCATTCTGTAAGTTGTCTTTTCATTTTGCTTCTGGTTTCCTTTGCTGTGCAAAAGCTTTAAAGTTTAATTAGGTGAAGAGGGTTAAGAGGTACAAACTTTCAGTAATGACAGAAATCCTGGGGGTGTAATGTACAGCATATTGGCCATAATCAGTGATACTGTAGAGAATACTTGAAAGTTGCCATGAGAATAAATCCTAAAAATTAAGCTTGCATGGTGATGGATGGTAACTAGACTTATTGTGGTGATCATTTCACAATGTGTCCTATCTAATCTGAAACCAAATGATGTTATATATAAGACATAGCTCAATAGAAAGCTTTTTTTTAAAAAAAGAAAGATGTATGGAATTGACAAAGGGCTACACAGACCAGTGGGACAGAATAGAAAATTTAGAAAGATAAAAATATGTGACGAAGTTGCAGAAGCAGTTCAACAAATGGTGCTAGAATAGTTGCACATTCACATAGCAAAATAGTGAACCTTGAGTTACTTCTCACATTTTGTACAAAAAGTAACTCAAAATGTATTATGATTTAAATGTAAAATGCAAAACTAGAAAACTTTTGAGAAAAATAAAAGACCCTCGGACTCTAGAGGTAGACAGAGTCCTTAGACTTTATTCCAAAAGCACTTATTGCAAAAAGAAAATAATTGATAAATTGAACCTCATCAAAATTAAAAGACCCTGTTACCAGGGTAAAAAGCCAGGTTACAGAGTGGGAGAAAATGTTAGCAAATGGCATATCCAAAAAGGACTAGTATCTAGAATGTATATAAAGACTTTTCCAAACTCAACCATAAAAAAGTAAATAATCCAGTTATGGTATGGACAAAACACACACAATAAACAGTTTACCAGTGCATATGGACAGATGGAAACTAAGCACTTGGTAACATCTTTTGTTCAGCATCATTAGTTATTAAAAAGAATTAAAGCCACCATGAGCCATCATTACACTCCTTTACAATAGTGACTACACCAAATACCATTATGATTGCTGATGGGCACATATATGGTGCAGGTCACTCTAGAAAACAGTTTGGCAGTTTAAAAAACTCAGCATGAAACTATCATGTAACCCAGCAATTGCACTCATGTTTACTTATCCCAGAGAAAAGAAAGCTTGTATCAGGTATTTTATGTACTTTATAGCAGCTTTGTTCATAATAGCAACAAACAGGAAACAGCCCTATAATCTTGAAGGAGATGACTAGTTAAACTATGGTCCATTTATACCGTAGCATCATGACATATTACTCGGCAATACAAAGGAAATAACTACTGATATTTGCAGCAACCTAGATGAATCTTCAGAGATTTATGCTGAGTGAAATAAGCCAATCTCAAAAGGCTGCACACTGTAAAATTCCATTTACATAAGTCTTAAATGACAAAAATTATAGGAATGGAGAGAACATTAGTGCTTACCAAAAGTTCAATAGAAGGTAGCAATGGAGGGAAGTGGGTATGGCTATAAAAAGGACACTTGTGGGATCCTTGTAGTTTTGGAATTGTGCATCCTTGACTGATTGTATCACTGTCAGTGTCCCAGTTGTGATAGTGAACGGTAATTTTCTAAGATGTTCGCCTTTGGAAAACCTGCATAAAGACATATGGAATCTCTCTCTATTAATTTTTTTATAATTGCATGTAAATCTACAGGCCTCTCATAATAAAAAGCTTAATTAAAAATTAGTATTGAAGCAAAGTTTATTTAACTTTTAGTTTCCTTTTTTCTCTTAACCTATATTCTTATATTTTTAAGTAAACATCAGCTGAATATATTTATCTTTTTCTGTTTTTAGATATTCTGCCTCTTTTTCTGAATATCTGAAGTTCAGTTGACAGATTTTTTTTATTCTTATATTCTAAATTTGTCTGTTTCTATACAGTTTCTGTTAATGGGGGAGAAAAGGCATAGATTTATTTATACAAAATTCCTCCAGTCGTCACTTAACTATATAAAGGGCTGTTTTGGGAGGTGGTTTGGCAAGTTTGATTTTGAAAGGCAGGGAGCAGCCATGTGTCTTTAATAAAACAGCCATTACATACACTTATATATCATAAAAATAATGTGTATAGTTCGTTCAGTTTATAAAGTTCTTAGATTGAGCCTCAGATTTTTTGCTTTTCCTGGTGTTGACTTCCTCTAATATACTTGAGAAGTCACTTGAAAGCTATATGCCTAGTTCTTCTTGTATAAAATCTTCTATTGCACCTTCTGTTAAGCCAGCAGTTTCTATTTACTTATTGTTAATAGTGGGAACTATTAATAATATCTCGCCTTTCATCTCCATGAAGTGATTGTGTGTAACAACTGTGACATGATGATATAATTTTTATTTACATTTTTAGATGGTACCTTTTTCTGTGTGCTCTTTAGTAATTGTTCAAAGCCCTATTCATTTTGGTAACGTGAAAAAGATTAAGAGATTGGGAAATTTTAAAGTTTTAAATTTTGAAGCACTTCAGCAGTTGAAAACATTGACAGTTGTNATTTTGGTAACATGAAAAAGATTAAGAGATTGGGAAATTTTAAAGTTTTAAATTTTGAAGCACTTCAGCAGTTGAAAACATTGACAGTTGTGAGTTAGAAGAGACTTCTAACCATCATAATCAAATCACCATACTGTATGTCTTAAGCTTACACAGAGATATAAGTCAATTATTTCTCAGTGAAATTGGGAAAAAGATGGAAAAAAATTATCTTGCTAATTGTCTACAAATTGATTAAATTGTATTATAGTATACAGTTAGCACATTATTTGTGCATGTAATTGTGCACAGTATATACAGATTATTCAACTTATGTTTTTTGTAACAAAATGGAACACTTATCTTAAAAGTGAAATCCAAGTCTTTTTCTGATCAATTACCTTAATCATAGAGGAAGTCTGGGTTTCTGTTCTATCCAGGTAGGTAGGTTGTAATTTTAAGCAGTTTGGTTTGCTAAGCGTGATTAAGACACTGTTCCCTTTGAGGTTTACCCTTTCGCTTCTAAGGTACAACTGTTTATCATCTTGGGTCAAAGGTTATAAAAAGTAGTCATCAATTAAAGCTTTATTGGTTGTAATTGGTAATGCTATGAAAGGAGGCAGCCAAACTGAATCTAATAATAAAAGACTCTTTGTTAAAATATTTAATAAATTAACACTCTCTCATGGAAGAGGGGAAGCTAATTACAAAGCCCAAGATTGTTAATCATAATGTTTACTTTCTTCAAAAGCACAGACCCAACTATCCATAATCATTAGACATTAGATTTCTTTCTTTTTTAAAATTCTGTAGACTTCTGTCATTCCCGGAGGGGATGTTCTTTTCTATGGCTCAGACTTGGGGTATGGGAGAAAGAGGAAATGCCAAGACAAACATAAGTTATAAGGGGCATCTTAAAAATAAACAGGATTCTGTTAGAACATCAGATTGCCATTGCTCTTCAAAAAGGGTCAGAAGTTTATGTGGGTTTACTCTGTAGGCTAAGTGAGTAATATCAAGAATTGGGGCATTTAGAAAGTAATGTTTTTTTTTTATTTTTTTCATGGTTAATTATCTACCAGAGCAATCATCCTTTCCACATCTATGTTGTGAACAGTGTGGTTCTTGAAATTTAGACATTTTTCAAGGCCGTAATGTAGGTAAGTGGAGCGGTGACACAGTACTACCTTCATGACTCTTGAATGATCTTGCCATGAGAACTCTGTGAGTGGGCTTTCACATCTGAGAATCAAACAATCAAATGAATGTTTCTAGATTTAAGAAATAGGGGACATCTTGGGTTTGTTCTTTACATGTGTTTCTGTAGTCTGATCTTTAAGTCACTTCTAATGAAAGAAAATCCTGCTTTGCGCCTGTTGTTCAAATTAGCCATATGGTGAAGTGTAATATCCCGCTGAATGTCATTACGGTGCCCTGTGATATGTGCTCCCCTTTTCACATGGAAGCAAATTAAAATAGCCCTTTCAGGTGTTTTTTTTTTTTTTAAACACTCTGAATAAACCTGTCTTCACTTGGATGCTGGGACAGTTAAAAGGGTGTTCTCCAGCTGCAGTCAGGGCGATGAAATTATAGGCTTTGCTCAAGAGCAAATGGAAATATTGCTTCCTGTAGGCAAAGCCGGAAGAACCTTGTATGTGATTCCCTTCTTCCATTTCTCTCTCTCATTCTCTGCATACTTGTCCAAGGGTTCACTTTGTTTTGTTGTGATGGATGGGAAGGATTCTGTCTACTTTCCAGTGGACCTCATATCAGTCTCTACCATGGAAGATGCACTAGATGAAGAGCTGTTTAACCAAGTAATGGCATAGTAAATATTTAATAAAGAAAATAGAAGGTCTTTCCCTCTATGTAGACATATTGCCCCTATGAGGAAGTATTATCCCAGCATAAGCTTTTTTTTTCTATGAAACTAGACATGTTTCCACTAACATTTAGAGACCTGGAGATCAGTAATTGTATGAAAGGTTCAGGATGTTTCTGCATATAGGATACATTGTTACCTTTTATGAAGGAAAGAAATTCAGGAAAGGTCTTTCATCTGGCTTTATCTTTTCCCACTAAGAGCATGTGATCCTTAAGAGTAAGGATCACATGATCCTGACTTATTTGATTCCTGGTGTGACCTACTATAGCAACTATAATTTGAGCTTTGTTAGCAATGAATCTGGTGGGCTTCTGTCTATGGGGTTGCACAGAGTCGGACACGACTGATGTGACTTAGCAGCAGCAGCAGCAGCAGCAATGAATTTTATCACTTTTATTTATATACAAAAACAAAAGGCCTTAACTCATTTGCCCACACTGAGTGACAATACTGTGTGTTTTTTTTTTTTTTTAATGTTTATATTCAGACAAGTCTAGACACGTGGGAAATTCAAAATCATCACTTGTGTTTTTATTTTTAAACATTTATTCATAACCCATGTTCTGGGATTTGTATGGCAGTCTATAGCATGTGTTTGAAGAAAGGCAGTTGGAACAGTGTTGTGCAGTAAAAGTGGCTCATACTGGATTATGATGTTCTGGAAATGTCAGTGAAAAGAACATGTATAATATGATATATGATCCTATTTATATATGTGTTATATGCACATATGTGTGTAGGTAAAATATCTGTTTAGAATAGCTGCCTTGGTAGCTCAGACGGTAAAGAATCTGCCTGTAATGCGGGAGACCTGGGTTCAATCCTGGGGTTGGGAAGATCCCCTTGAGAAGGGAATGGCTACCCACTTGAGTGTTCTTGCCAGGAGAATTCTATGGACAGAGGAGCCTGGTGGGCCGCATTCCACGGGGTTGGAAAGAGTTGGACACCACTGAGCGACTAAGCACACACACACGCACACGAAGTAGTGAGCAGTAGTTATCTCTAGGAGATGGGGATTGTGAATGAGGTTTTTAAAAATTGAAGGCTGACTTATGATATTATCAATATATTAGTTGCATGTATATAACATAGTGATTAAACCTTTTTATAGATTATAGTGTATTTAAAATTGTTGTAAAATATTGGCTATGTGCCCTGTGCTGTACAGTATATCCTCATAGCATGTTTATTTTTTATGTACGTTGTAGTTTGTACCACTTAATCCCCACACATGTCTTGTCCCTCCTTTCTTCCTTTTCCCTATTGGTAACGATTTGTTCATTCTCAATATCTGCTAGTCTTCTTCTGTTTTGTAGTATTCAATTGTTTATTTTTTTACATTTCACGTATAAGTGATAATATGCAGTATTTAATCTTCCTTTGTCTAACTTACTTCACTAAGCATAATACTCTCTAGGTCCATTCATGTTGTTGCAAATGGCAGAATTTCATTCTTTTTTATGACTGAGTAATATAATTGTATATATTTGCCATATCTTCTTTATCCACTCATCTGTTGATGGACATTTAGGTTGCTTCCATATGTTGGCAGTTGCAGATAGCGCTGCTGTGAACAATGGGATGTATATATCTTTTTGAATTATTGTTTTTGTTTTCTTCAGATCTGGATATATAAATATATAGGAACATATATATCAGGCAACTCAAAATTTTTACCACTCTGTGTATGTCTGTGGATGACTATGAAATTGCCATGAGTTTTGATTTTGAGGCTACCCATAAATTTTAGCAGGCAGGCAAATTTGCAAATTAGGAATCCATGAATAATAATAATTGACTGTATTTCCTCCTGATTCCTCTCTTATTAAATGATACCACCAGCCAAACTAGTTACCTAGGTTAGAAATCTTACGTCAGTTTTCTTTCCTTCATATCCTTTACCACATATGTCTAGTTGGCTTGTGCCTCTTTAAGTATATGTCAGAGTCTAATCCTTTTGTAGCTATTTTCCCCTTCCTTCATAGTGCTTACTACATTACAGCTTCCAGGTGTCTAAAACTAGAGTTGAAGTCCAGATATCTTACCATGATCTACAAACTCCCCCAGCCTTGTCTCTTATCACACCTCTCCCTTACACCCTGAAGTTCCACTTGTGAAGAACTTCTTTCAGTTCATGGAGTGTGTGATATCTTTTTTCATTGAATCTCTCTGTCTCTACAAGGAACATTTTTCCCCCCTTTCTGTTTACCTGGCTTATTCTTCTGAGTCATTCTTCAATTATGAGTATAAATGATATTTTTTTCCTGAGAATCTTTCTCTAACATTTATCCCTCCCCCATTCATGTGCATGCACACACACACACACACACACATACACACTTATACATTCCACTCCAATCCATAGGATTTTATAGTTTATTTTAATATAATTGCTTGTTTCATTTCTAGTCTTCCACTATAGACTATAAATTCTATAGTATCTTTCACATGGTAAGCACTTTATATACTTTGTAATTGATTTTTCTGTGACACTGTATGTATTAATTCATTAATTATTGTATAGTCTTCGGAGCACTGTCATTCTAAAGACATAAAATGAAAAAGAGAACAACTTTTGCCTTGCCTTCCTATTGTTTTTTATCTTTTTGTTTATACTTTTATTAGCTTTTCAGGTGACTTTTTTTGGTTTGTATTTTGTTTTTTTTTTCATTTGTGTGGTTAAAGGAGCTTGAGGCCGAAGTGGTAGGACTCTATTGAGCATTGTCTATTGACCTATTTGTGAATAGTCAGGCACTTCCTCAATTACTCAGCTTTATTGGGTAGACATCTATTTCTCAATTTCTTCCTATAAGCATTGAGTTGACAAAGTTGGCAAAGAAATAGAAAAATCAGAGGTGAATTTATTGAACATTCACTAGGGAAAATCTAACTCAATTTTGTAAATGGAGAAGCCAGACCTATTAGATAAATTGGTCTTTTCTTATGTTTTAATTTTATTAAAAAAACAAAATGTATATAGTTTAGAATTAAGTAGAAGTTCATAATTTTGTTTTTATATAGAATTTCATCTTGTTTATTTTCAATCATTTATGACAAATAATAAGTCACTTTAGTTGTGTCCAACTCTTTGCTATCCTCTGGACTGTAACCCTCCAGGCTCCTCTGCCCATGGGGTTCTCCAGACAAGAATAGTGGAGTGGGTTGCCATTTCCTCCTCTAGGGAATCTTCCTGACTCAGGGATCGAACCCGTGTCTCCTGCAGCTCCTGCATTGAAGGCGGATTCTTTACCACTAGGCCACCCGGGAAGTCCTGGTTAGTATGCTGTGTCCTAATTAACAAGACTTTCCCTAAATTCTCAACTAAGTGTATCTTGGCTCAAAGGTATGTTGAAAGTGTAATGTCACACTCATATAATAAAGGGCCTTTTAGGGTTGTTAACCTTAAAATGAAATGTCCTTCACTGTGTACAAAAGGTAATTGACCTTTAATAATACCACTATGCTGGAAAATGGTGACAAGTAGGGAATAACTTTAACAAACCAACATGCAATTTCCACTTCTTATTTCTTATTTACTACCTCACTAGCTTATGGACTAAGGAAGTCTTGAAATATCTGTCTTAAGGTTTGCTTTCATTTTTTAGACAGAAAAATTCAGATGTATACAGTTGTCAAAACCTTAGTGTGTTAAAATATTTGATTTTTAAGCTACACCAAGAGTTGTCAAACCATGACTCTTGTGTTAAGTCCATCATACTGCCTGTTTTCGTATGACCTTGTGAACTTTTACATTTTCAAATGATGGGTAAAAAATCATTTTTTATCCATAGAAGACTAACATTTTATGACAGGTGAAAATGGTATAAAATTCTAATTTCAGTTTCTACAAATAAGGTTTTATTGGAACAGAGCCATACTCATTTATATATTGTTTATGACTGCTCTTATACTACAGCAGCAGTGTTGAGTGTTTGCATCAAAGACTGCATGGCTCAACAAAGACTATTTACTATTCCGCTCATTACAGAAAACATTTGCCAACCACTGAGCTACACTATCGAGTGTGCATGATTTAGTACCTTAAATAGCTTTTCCAAAGTTTAAGGATAACAAAGAAGTCATGTTGAGTAAGATTCTTCAGACTTTTGGGAAGGTGAAAAAACCTGAAGGCAGATAGTACGTGGAAAGTCTTCCTTCTGTGCAGGAGACCTGTGTTCAGTCCCTGGGTTGGGAGGATCCCCTGGAGAAGGGAATGGCTACCCACTTCGGTATTCTTGCCTGGACAGAGGAGCCTGGCGGACAGTGGTCCATAGAGTCGCAAAGAGTCAGACATGACTGAAATGACTAACACTTTCACAGTAAACCTAATCTTCACATGGGTGGGACTTTCACTTTCATCACTGATTTCATCTTATGTTTTAAATAAGTATTTGCATAGTGGTTATTATTTATCAAGACAGTATTCTAAAAGCTTTATAACTCTTCATAATCTTTATAACAAACATAGGAGGTTGGCATCTCTACAAATAAGTAAGCCATAGCATGTCTACTAGTGGAAGGTAAAGAGTTAAACAGTGGAAGTTCGATTAATGAAAGGGAAATTATATAGCTAGTCATATGAGTTATACTGTAGGAGGAAATGGCAACCCACTCTGGCATTCTTGCTGGGACAATCCCATGACAGAGAAGCCTGGTGAGCTACAGTCCACGTGGTTGGAAAGGGTCAGACACAACTGACTGACGGAGCACGAGAGTTACACAGTTAGTAAGGGCTAGGCCATGACTTGAACAAAGCCATCTGGTTCTAAAGTCAGTACTGTTAACCGCTGTACAATGCTGTCTCTCCCTTTCTGCTTTTGTGTATTTAGAAAAGTCTTGGGTTGCGAGTAGGGTTTAATAAAAGGGGAGCATCATGCTTTAAAAGTTTCGAGTTCATATCAGTTTCTAGGGAAGTTATAATCAAGTACCACAACTCGGTGGCTTAAAATAAGAAAAATGTCTTCTGTCACTGTTTTAGAGAGTAGAAATCCAAAATCAGGATGTTAGGAGGCTGTCCTTCCTCTGAGATTCTGGGCAGAATCCTTCCTTGCCTCTCCGCAGCCTCTGTGGTGTTGGATGTATCAATCCCATCTCTGCTTGTGGCTCCATGTTGAATTCTCCCTGTGCCGTCCTCATACAGCATTTTCCTCTTCTTATGAAGACACCAGTTATGCTAGATGAAGGGTCATCCTGTTATTGTATGACTGCATTAATGTAACTAATTACACTTGTAAAGACTATTTCTAAATGGTCATGCTGTGAGGTCCAGGGAAGGACATTAACTTCGAGAGAACACTATTCAACCCTAGTTACAGAGCATATAAATCAGCTCTTGTTTTCTAGAGTACCTTTCAGTTTAAGCCCAAAAACCCTAAATGAAAATCTACAGGGCTTTGTTTCTTCCTTTTTGGTGTTAATCCTGTGCTAGATAATATTCTGTCTGAGAAGACTGACATTATTCTCAACTTCTGACTTTTTCTTGCCTTCTTTTGGCCTTTTGCTTGTGATTTATTTGAGACTAGATTTTATTCTGGAATTTTCTTCTGGGATGTTCGGTGATTTTTTTTTAAAGGATCATTTTCTCAACTGTTATTATAACCTACAAGAATGTTGGTTTGTTTTTTTCTTGTAAATTTGTGATAATTAGTTCAGAAACCAACTTTGGTGTTTTTGAAGATTGAGTTCTGACAGTTTCCTCTGAATAATCTTGTGTCCATTTCTATTGGGATTTGTAAGTTAGGTTCAGTAAGTTCTAATAATTATTTTTGGTTTTTCAATGGTTATTATTGTTAAAATGGCAGATTGTGAGAAATGTGGGACTGCCTTGGCTTCTGACCTGGGAGCTTCTCTTTTCCCATGAAATAGTAGAGTGGTTGGCCCAATTGTGTCAACCTATTTCCTTTCATTTGTTTTGCAGGGGGCCCGGGAAACATTTGAGAACTACTACCGAAAACAAAGGCGAAAACAGGCTCGTTTGGTGCTCCAGCCTCCATCTAACATGGTAGGGTGACCACTTTTATTTTTCTCCCTTTTTCATTTTTCTTCTATTTCTTTTAATTATTTTCCACTTGTGATCTCCCCCTCCCCCAGCTAAATTGTCATTTGGGGACCACTTTTGATGGCTGTGACTTGCACTAAGAAAGTAGCAACTAACATTTCTTGATTGCTATGTTTCAGGCATTCTTCTAAGTATTAGATATGTATTGTCTCATTTCATCCTCACTGTAATCCTATAAAGGTAGGTTGTTGTTGAGTCACCCAGTTATGTCCGACTCTGCAACCCCATGGACTGTAGCACACCAGGCTTCCCTGGGCTTCACTATCTCCTGAAGTTTACTCAAACTCATGTCCATTGAGTCAGTGATGCCATCCCACCATCTCACCCTCTGTCGACCCCTTCGCCTCCTGCCTCAGTCTTTCCCAGCATCAGGATCTTTTCCAGTGAGTGAGTGCTTTGTGTCAGGTGCCCAATGTATTGGAGCTTCAGCTTCAGCATCGTCCATCCAGTGACTATTCAGGATTGATTTCCTTTAGGATTGCTTGGTTTGATCACCGTACTGTCCAAGGGAATCTCAAGAGCCTTCTGCAGCACCGCAGTTTGAAGGCAATTTTTTCACGCTCAGCCTTCTTTATGGTCCACCATTCACATTGGTACATGACTATTGGAAGAACCACAGCTTTGAGTATCTGGACTTTTGTCAGGAAAAGGATGTCTCTGCTTTTGAATATGCTGTCTAGGTTTGTCATAGCTTTTATTACAAGGAGCAAGTGTCTTTTAATTTCATGGCTGCAGCCCTCATCTGCAATGATTTTCAGTTCAGTACACTCTCTCAGTCGTGTCCGACTCTTTGCGACCCCATGAATCGCAGCACTCCAGGCCTCCCTGTCCATCACCATCTCCTGGAGTTCACTCACACTCATATCCATCGAGTCCGTGATGCCATCCAGCCATCTCNTGTGCAGTAGTTTGAGCATTCTTTGGCATTGCCTTTCTTTGGGATTGGAATGAAAACTGACCTTTTGCAGTCCTGTGGCCACTGCTGAGTTTTCCAAACTTGCTGGCATATTCCAAACTTTCACAGCATCATCTTTCAGGATTTGAAACAGCTCCACTGGAATTCCATCACCTCCACTAGCTTTGTTCGTAGTGATGCTTTCTAAGGCCCACTTGACTTCACATTCCAAGATGTCTGGCTCTAGATTAGTGATCACATCATCATGATTATCCAGGTCATGAAGATCTTTTTTGTACAGTTCTTC
>SJYQ01004270.1:462013-530014 GCA_006410935.1 Redunca redunca
AGCAATCAGAACAAAAAAAGAAATAAAGGGAATCCAAATTGGAAAAGAAGAAGTAAAACTCTCACTGTTTGCAGATGACATGATTCTCTACATAGAAAACCGTAAAGATTCCATCAGAAAATTACCAGAGCTAATCAATGCATATAGTAAAGTTGCAAGATATAAAATCAACACACAGAAATCCCTTGCATTCCTATACACTAATAATGAGAAAATAGAAAGAGAAATTAAGGAAATAATTCAATTCACCATTGCAACGAAAATAATAAAATACTTAGGAATATATCTACCTAAAGAAACAAAAGACCTATATATAGAAAACTATAAAACACTGGTGAAAGAAATCAAAGAGGACACTAATAGATGGAGAAATATACCATGTTCATGGATCAGAAGGATCAATATAGTGAAAATGAATATACTACCCAAAGCAATCTATAGATTCAATGCAATCCCTATCAAGATTCCAGCGGTATTTTTCACAGAGCTAGAACAAATAATTTCACAATTTGTATGGAAATACAAAAAACCTTGAATAGCCAAAGCAATCTTGTGAAAGAAGAATGGAACTGGAGGAATCAACCTGCCTGACTTCAGGCTCTACTACAAAGCCACAGTCATCAAGACAGTATGGTACTGGCACAAAGACAGAAATATAGATCAATGGAATAAAATTTAAAATAGTCTTGATGTCTTGCTTGCTTTATATTAATACAACTACCACTTTCTTTTATGGTATGCATTTGTTTCTTCTATTACTTATAACCTTTTTTAGCATGTTATTTTCAGATAATTTCAACATTACATAAGAATTTTGAAAATGTGCTGAACTGAAAGCTTTTTCCCACATTCTTCAGTTTTTTGAAATGTTACCATATTGACTTTATTACTTCCTTTCTCCCTCTTTTACTGTCTCTCTATATGTACCTATGGGTGTTTAGCATTTTAATGCCTTAAGGTCATATTAAATCATATTAATTTTAATTATCTAGTTAAGATTTTTGTTTTCTGTGTGTAGTTTCCATTTTTCCTCTTGTAATAAGTAATGTTTGTATTAAAGTACTTTGAGACCATGTATTTATTCTTTTAGTTACTAGATGTCTTTCACTATAGTATTCATTAATGATTCTTGCCTGAATCAGTTTTTTTTCTCAGATAATTTAGTTAATATAAGATTATTTGTTCCTTAAGGGGCTACTTCATTGGAGCAACAGTAAAGAATCTGCCTGGAGTGCAGAAGACTCAGGTTCAATCCTGGGTCAGGAAGATCCCCTAGAGGAGGAAATGGCACCCACTCCAGTGTTCTTGCTGGGACAGTCCCATGGAGGAGAGGGAGAGGAGAGAAGAGGAGCTTGGGGGCTACAGTCTTTGGAGTCACAAAGACTCAGACACTACTGAGCAACTGTGTGTGTGTGTGTGTGTGTGTGTGTGTGTGTGTGTGTGTGAGAGAGAGAGTCACTCAGTCACATCTGACTCTCTGTGACCCCATAAACTGTAGCCTCCAGGGGTCCTGTGTCCATGGAATCCTCCAGGCAAGAATAAAGGAGTGGGTTGCCATTCTCTTCTCTGGGGAGCAACTGAACATGTCAGTATGTATTACTTCACATTCTGTATTAAGGAATCCTTCTGCATTACCTATTTACCTGTCTGTTTATCTTTCTATCTGTCTACCTATGATCTCCTATTATTGTATTAGACTCATAGATTTTTACATCGTTCAGTCAGGTTGTTCCTTTAATGACCTTACTCATTTTGATGCTCAAGTGGTCCCAGATGTAGCTGGTGTAAGCTACCTCAGGCTGACTCATATGACGTGTTGATGCACTTTTATAATTTTCAGCAAATTTCCTAACTTAATCATGATACCATTAATTTTTTTAAGGTGCTCAGTTCTTTTTAGTGCTGAATGGCATCTTGACAATAAGATTTGGCCATGTGTCCTTGTATTTAAAATGTGTCAGTTTGAATCAATAAGTAGCTAGGTATTGGTTTTTTATTCATTCTGCCTAATTTGAATATTTATTCTATTACATTAACTTATTTAGTGATTTATGTGGATTTAAGTCTTAGATCTAGCTATTGTTTTTCTATTTGTTCCATTCTTTTTTTTTTAAGCTCCTTTTGTTCCCCCTGTTTTCCTTCCTTCTTCTAGATTACCGTCTTTTAGTATTATGATTTAGTTTCCCTATTACTGGAGTATAACTTTTAACTTTATTTATTATTTGTTTATATTTGTTCTTGGGATTACAATGTGTATCCTTAAGTTATTAGTTTATCTTGAATAATGATATGTCACTTTACATGTAATTTAAGAATCTTACAGCAGTATAGTATAATTTACCTTTACACTTACTTTTTTAATATGGTTGGTATATACTTATACAGTTGTTTTTAAATGCTAAATATGTTATTGTTTGTGCTTTGAACATTTCATTGTATTTTAAAATTCAAGAAGGAAAAGTAGTTCATTATACTTATTCACAGATTTGTATATTTCCAGGCCTTCTCATTCTTTCGTACAGATCTATGTTATGACTTGGTGTCATTTTCTTTCAGTGTGAAGAATTCTTTTAGTTATTCTTTTAGTGTATATCTGCTGGTTTTGGATTTTCTTAGCTTTTGTTTATCTAAAAATAGTTTTTCATCTGTTTTCAAAGTTCTCCCTTTCCCAACCCATTAAAGATGTTATTCCTCTGTTTGCTTTCATTGTTGCTGAAGAGAGATAAGCCAGTAGTCACTGTTATTCATCTAAATGTATTGTCTTTTTTTTTCTGGTTGTCTTTAAGGTTTCCTCTTTATCTTTGCATTTTGCAGTGTTTGATTTTCTTGTGAGATTTCATTTGCATTAGTTCTTTTGGGTTGTGTTAAACTTCTGAGATCTGTAGGTTGAGATCTTTTATTGGGGTTGGAGATGATGTTGCCAGTTCACCCTTAAATATGTCCCTTTTCTCATTTCTCCTTTTGCAACTCATTGTTGCTGTTCAGTTGCTCAGTCATGTTCGATTCTTTTCAACCCCATGGACTGCAGCACGCCAGGCTTCTCTGTGCCTCCTAGCTGCTAAATATATCATTCAGATTTCATCATTACTTGAGTGAACTGAATGTGAGTCTCAGTTTTTATTAGTTTCAAATTACTTATGATTTCAGTTCTAAAAATTCTGTTGTAGAGTCTCTTTGTCCTTAAGACTCTGAAATTCCAAAGCTTATCCAGGGGCTTATCTCTGATTTTAACAGGATTTGAGTTGGGCTGGGTTTCAGCTTTGATTGGTTTTTACTCTCCTTTGGATTGAAAAATGTGCAACATTTCTCTCTGATTTCTAGCACTCCCTACCCCCACCCCCACCCCACCCACACACACCATTTCTTATGGAACAGAATTGTTTTAGGGAAGAATTGTTGGGTTAGTATGTTTATTTTTGTTTAGAGGCTCTTCCAAGATTACAGTCCACACTAGCAGCCCACACTATTAAAGGATTAAGTGGTTTTTTGTTGTTGTTTTTTGCTTTTTTTTTTCATTCCACCAAAGTCTCTCAGCATATGACTGTTTCACTCTCTTATCTCTGTGTATCCAGATTAGACAACTGGCCTTAGATATGAAAGTGATGGCTGCTTTTTGCTCATCTTTCAAGAGCTTTATCTCAGTGTGCAATTTAATTCAGTTATGCATTTTTGTGTATATTATACTTCATTAATATTAAAGGAAAATATAACTTTTAGCTTCGACCTAGCTTTCTTCTGCTTTTAAAGTTAATGACAGTGTTTCTTGATCTTTGACATCATATCTAAGAATAGAATTTCTACCAGATCTTCTTAAAGCATAATAGAAATATGTAATATAAGTAGAGATGCTAGCTGGGTGATTACTGTCAGAGTCACCAGATTATTTTGGGCCCCTGTGTTCGTCACTTTTATAGCAACCTGTACTTATTCATTACTTATACTGTAATTGATATAACTGTGAGTTTAATATATGAAGGCAGGAACCATGAATATTCCTTCGCCATTGTAAATTCAGTATTCCATCAACACAAGTGTAACTTCAATATCCCTTCACCATTGTAATTTCAATACTCCATTAGCACATTTTTGTAATGAAGTTTTAAATTCAATAACATTTTTGGAAAGGGTGGCAATAGGCCAGAGGTTATCATTCAGTTAAATATATCCTGTAAGAATATTTTGAGGTACCTTTTTTTCCCCTAACTGAATTTCCTACCTGGATTCCTTGCAGTCTTATTTATTTCTAATAATTCTGTCTTCTGCATAATAGACAATCTAGTTTGTGTACATATTTAGTAATTTAAGATTTTTAATTGAACTCTATACTAAGCCTCTGATATTCTGTAGAAAGAAATCAATAAGATAAAATTTGTGACCTTTGCTCACAGGCAATAAATTATTGAAAAAGAACTGCTTACAGATCTTTACTTATGTTTATTTCTTGATAAAAAAGTATCATTGCAATACTGACTTTATTTTGAAGAAATATTTGTCTCAAAACGGTTTCTTTTATAGAGAGACATCTTGGGTGACACTTTTAGGGGCTTGTGAAAGATTTATAGTTCTGGAATTTTGTTTGGTGATTGTAAGATTTATTTTTAAAACTATGCTTGTAAAGATAGTTTTGGAGTTATTTTCTTTATGTTTAGTTTCCTTTACTGAATAAAAAGTATCATTATTGATCACTTTTGGAATAGTAAGGATTATAAAACATGTAGGTAGAATTACATTATTGGTTTATTTTCAAAGTCAGGGGAAAAGGCAGTGCCAAGATAGATGTAGGGAATTAAGAAGTACATACTACTGTGATTGGACTAATAAGCTACAAGGATATGTTATACAGCATAGGGAATATAGCCAATGTTTTATAACTTTAACTGGAATATAATCTTTAAAAATTTTGATTCATTTTGTTGTCTACCTGAAAGTAATAAAATCTTATAAATCAATAATAAAGGAGACAAATGGTAGAGACCTAGTAGATGCTGAAGAGATCAAGAAGCGATGGAAAGAATCCACAGAAGAACTGTGCAGAAAAGATCATAATGTACTAGATTACTACCCTGGTATGCTCAGTCACCCAGAGCCAGAGATTCTGGAGTGCAAAGTCAACTGCTATTAACAAAGCTAGTGAATGTGACAGAATTCCAGTAGAACTATTCAAAACCCTAAAGGATGATGCCTTCAAGATGTTGCATTCAATATGCCAGCAAATCTGGAAGACCTAGCAGTGGTCTTCCTGGTCACAGGACTGGAAAAGGTCAATCCTCATCCCAGTTCCCAGGAAGGGTAGTATTAAAGAACGTGCTAACCATCGGACAGTTGCACTCATCTCTCATGAGGTCATGCTTAAAATCTTGCATGTTAGGTTCAGCATTATGTGAACCAAGAATTTCCAGATGTCCAATCTGGACTTAGAAAAGGAAGAGGAACCAGAGATCAAATTGCCAACATTCTCTGGATCATAGAGGATGTTAGTGAATTCCAGAAAAATATCTACCTCTTTTTAATCGACTACGTTAAAGCCTTTGACTGTGTGAATCATAAAAAACTGTGGAAAGCTCTTAAAGAGATGGGAATACCAGACCACCCTACCTATCTCCTGAGAAACCTGTTTGCAGGTCAAGAAGCAACAGTTAGAACCCTGTATGGAGCAACTGATTGGTTCAAGATTGAGAAAGGAACATGACAGGGCTGTCTGCTGTCACCCTCTTTGCTTAACCTATACACTGAGCACATCATGAGAAATGCTGGGCTGGATGAGTTGCAAACTGAAATCAAGGTAGACAGGAGAAACATCAGCAACCTCAGATATGCAGATGATACCACTCTAATGGCAGAAAGCAAAGAGGACCTAAGGAACCTCTTGATAAGGTGAAGGAGGAGAGTGAAAGAGCCTGCTTAAAACTAAGTATATAATACTTAGATCTTGGCATCCAGCCCTATACTTCATGGCAAATAGAAGGGGAAAATGTGGAAATAGTGACAGAATTCCTCTTCTTGGGCTCTAAAATCACTGTGGATGGTGACTGCGGCCATGAAATCAGAAGATGATTGCTTCTTGGCAGGAAAGCTATGACAGATTTAGATGATGTGTGAAAAACAGACATGGCACTACCAACAAAAGTCTGTAGAGTCATAGCCGTGGGCTTCCCAGGCTCCCATACAGCTCTGAGACCTGGACTGTAAGAAAGGCAGAGCACCACAGAATTGGTGCCTTCGACCTGTGGTGCCGGAGAAGACTCCTGAAAGTCCCTTGGACAGCAAGGAGATCAAACCAGTCAATCTTAAGGGAAATCAACCCTGAATTCTTGGAAGGACCGATGCTGAATCTCCAATATTTTGGTCACCTGATGCTAACAGCCAACTCATTGGAAAAGCCCCTTATGCTGGGAAAGATTGAAGGCAGAAGGGAGATAGGGTGTCAGAGGATGAGGTGGCTGGGTGGAATCCCCAATGCAATGGACATGAACTTGGGCAAGCTTCGGGAGATAGTGAGGGTTGGGAACACCTGGCGTGTTGCAGTCCATGGAGTCACAAAGAGTTGGACATGACTGGGCAACTGAACAACAAGAAGGTATAATATGAAAGATGATGACATAGGAGCAGAGATATTTTTCTTTTTTTTTAGGAGCATTTATCAGCTAATTGCACAGGAAGGCTACAGAGAGATCAGCTTGAAAAATTATGAATATTAACTGTGAAGGAATTTGAATGTGTGGGAGAAATAAAGGTTTCAGGACACAGAATCATGTTAGAGGATTCTTTCATGAGAGGTAGTGTAGCACAGTGTTTAAGTGTTGTAGGCTTTAGATCTAGAGTGCCTTATTAAAATCTTCTCTTTTTTTTTTGCTATCTGCTCAATACTAAAATTATTTCACATGGTTATTGTGAAGATTAAATGAATTTTTATACATTAAAGTATTTAGAACCTAATTTCTGAAGTACAATAAATATTTCCTGCAGTTATTATTATTATTAAAGTACTACTGGAGCTTTGTTTGCAAAATAATTCTCCTACCTATGACTGACTCTTGATACTTCCTTTTTAGCTCAACTGAAGTTGATGACATGATTCGTAAATCAACAAACCTGTTGCTAACTAGGACTCTAAGCAACTCTCTTCAGAATGTCATTAAAAGGAAGAATATTGGACTTACTGAGGTAACTGCTATTATTGGAGGCAGTCAAGGCAATATGTGAATAGATCTCCTAAGCCCTGGGGCTTGTGTGTTAATTAGTTACAATTTTCTGTGTGGTCTGTCATGTTCTTCATGGGATCATGGTGAAAGTGCAAAATAAATTCCTTGTATTTTTCATTTGTTGTCTTAGAGAAATCTAGTATTTTTTTGGAAAAGTCACTGTTTTTTCTCTCTCTCATTATCTTCACTAATTTAACTGGTTTTCCTTTCTGAGGTTATTGGGTTAAATTTGTATTATTTGCCATTGATTATATATTTTAAAATTGTTGATTGGAGAATAGAGTCAATGTCAGGATCCTGTTTAAAATAATGGCACTTTGAGTACAACATACAGTATGAAATCACATTTTGCCTACATAAGTCACTGATGCCAAGGATATTAGCATTCATAGTCATTGATTAGTGTTAGATTCAGATTTTGTTTTTGAGATGCATTAGGGATATGAATAGTAAATTACTCTTAATTAGCATGTAACTGGGAATTTAGGATTGAGGAAATGTGAGAGAAAGGCAGTTGTCACATTTCTGTGGAAGCTTACACAATCTCACAAAGGATGAAGGGATATTGTACATATGTTGAGAACAGTATCTTGGCAAACTGAATATCTGATGTATTGTCATAAGTCCTAAAATTTAGAAAGATGTGAAATTTCCCTTTTCTTAGAAACCCAGGTTTGTGTGGGAGCCTCAACCTGCCATTTTATGGAAACCATAGTGCTAAAAGTGAGAGATGGGAGGAATCTTCTTCACAAGCAAAGGGAAAGGCTGTTGGCCATCTACTTTACCTATATAGGTGGTGTAGTTTCAAATTCTGTTGGTCTAGAAAATTGACATTTTTAGGTATATGTTACCAAGGATGAACATCAGAAAGTGATTAACGATACTGACCCATAGGTAAATATAGCTGGAAGCTAGGTGAACATCTATTGTTATTTCTGATTTTGGAGTGATTGTTTCTTTCCCTGTGTTAATAT
Organism: Redunca redunca; assembly: GCA_006410935.1. Lineage (NCBI taxonomy): Eukaryota > Metazoa > Chordata > Mammalia > Artiodactyla > Bovidae > Redunca > Redunca redunca. The sequence goes on from SJYQ01004270.1 coordinate 470,190, forward strand.
TTTAAAATACTGCATTATAATATATAAATAGTGTATTACAACATGGGATATTGCTAGTGATTGAATTCTACTTATAACCAACTTATTTTTATAGTTTAAAGTCACGTTTGACATTATTAGACAATCCCTTCACTTTGCAGTGCTTTGTTTCTGTTGCTTGATCTAGGAGTGTTAGTTATTGCCTTTATGTGTCTGAGGATAGGCTAACTTTTTTTGTAATCAGGAACGCTACAAGGAACCAATTTCGACTGAAAATTTGGCAGTCCTTCTATTTTGCAGACTATTCTGTTCTCCTTTTCTGAATCCCAAGTAAGACAAGAAATTTATTTATTTTATGAACTACTTCTCCATTAAAGCTCTTGATATAATTCTGCTTCTACCATTTGATTTAGCAGCCTCTTAAAAGCCACTTTATTTAATTATTTAATTTTTATTGAAATTTAGTTGATTTATACTACTGTGTTAGTTTCATGTACCCAAAAAAAAAAAAATCCATTTAAAATAAGTAGCATAGCAGGAATGTGGTGTGGTAGAAAGAGCTTTGGCCACAGAAGACTCTGGATTTAGTTATGACTATGCCATTGATCGGAGAAGGCAATGGCAACCCACTCCAGTACTCTTGCCTGGAAAATCCCATGGATGGAGGAGCCTGGTAGGCTGCAGTCCATGGGGTAGCTAAGAGTCAGACACAACTGAGCGACTTCACTTTCACTTTTCACTTTCATGCATTGGAGAAGGAAATGGCAACCCACTCCAGTGTTCTTGCCTGGAGAATCCCAGGGACAAAGGAGCCTAGTGAGCTGCCGTCTATGGGGCTGCACAGAGTCGGACATGACTGAAGTGACTTAGCAGCAGCAGCAGCATACCACTGATTTACTGTAGCATCTTAAAAGAAGACCTAACTCCTTAGCTCTTCAGTTTTTCTGACTCCATTGTTCTTTTCAAGGGTACTGTACAGATCAACTAACAACAGGAAGAAGCAGGAGGAGCTTGTCAAGAAGGACTATATCACATTTCTTGACATTATTTCACTGAATGCTAAATGTTATTGCTAAGTCATTGGGTTGTTTTAGGAAAAAATACTTTTGTTATCAAAATCTTTGCATATGCATGAAGGAACATCCACACCATCACCAAGTAAATCTTTGACTAACTGTATTATTCACCTTTTATGAAAGGGAGGACATTATATCTTCCTTTATAGGTAACTGAAGTGATTTTTACATCTGAAATCATCATCATAATAGGCAATGTTTGTGTAACAGTTTATATTCTTCAGGGTCTATTCACATATAATCACCTTATCTAAATAAGGTGATTTAGCACAATAACATTTGAAGCAGGTTGGGCATATATTACTCCCTTTTTATAGAAGGTATAATTAAAGTTCAAGGAGAATGTCTAAGCGAGCAAAATGATAGAAATAAGGCTTGAGTTCAGGTTATTTTTTCCCCGAACATACTAATATTTACTATATTGTATTTTCTCACATATTGATTTAATTATTCTATCATAACAAGGATAGAGATTTTTATAGGAGGTCCATGGTAACATGGAAATGGTTCTACTTATACATGATTTTGTAATATATCCACTCAAATGATAGAAGTATTGTAAACACTCAAAACTCACAAGAGTCCTATTTTTCGTTACCGGACAGACAATTCTTTTAGCGTTTAAAAGCTCACATAACTTAATGTCTTCCTGCCTATCTTGATTCGCAATTATATGCCATCTCAACTCTTATATTTTTCTGTCCATATACTCTATCCTTTTATCTCTTTCTCTCTATAAACTAGCTTTCATACCTTTCACATGACTCTTTACTTCCCCGTGTGAAGCCAACTCAACATTACCTTTCATTTCTAGCCCCTACTGTAACTTGAATGCCCTAACTCCCTGACCCTAAGTGATGATCTACATACAGTTCAGTTAGCACGTACAGCTATTTCCTAGGGATACTTCTTCCAGGTCTGTGAGAAGGTCAGCTGAGTAGCAGTCAAGAGTGTATGTTCTAAAGCAGACTGCATGGGTTCCAGTTCTGGTTTTCTTTAATAAATATGATCCTGGGTAGATTACTTGGATTTATGTGAAAAATGGGGACAATAGTAGCATGTATTTCATAAGATTTCTGTGAAGATAAAATGAACAGATAAAGTGCTTAGAATAGTTCCTGGTTCACAGCAAATACTCAATGCATATTGCCTATTGTTAAAAAAAAGAGGTCTGGCAGATAGGGTGGTGGTTAGGGCTAGTACAGAAATGGAGTTTTTCAGTTAAGAAAAGTCAGAAGACTAGAGCAAGATATCCTATTAAGATAAACAATTTTTAAAATTAACTTTACAATTTTATTAATTTCCTACTCTGTGACAAGCACTGATCTAAGTCTTAAGAGTAAATAAGTAAAGAACAATAAGAAGAACAACAAAAGAGATTTTTGCTTATATTCTAGTGGCAGAAAACAGATAATAAACAGTAAATAAATAAGTAAATCATCTAGTATGATGAAAGGTTGTGAATTCTATAGATGAAGAGAAAACCTAGGTTGAGGAAATCAGGAGTCTGGTGGAGGTTCAAGGTTGGTCTTACCAAAAAGAGCAGCATATTGACAGTAAGTTATCATTGAAGGGGAAAGGGTATTCTTGGCAGAAGTTAGAACTAGAGCAAAGGTCTGAAAGTAGTTAAGTTATTGGCAAGTTTAGGGAATAATAAGGAAGCTAAAGTAGTTGAACTGGAGTGATCTAGGGGATGAGAAAGAGGAGTTAAAGAGGTACCAGGGATGCATGCTAGGTCATTAAAAAGTGTTTGGCTGTTGTTTTGTATGAAAAGGGATGCCAAGGTAGGATTTTGATAGTGGCATGATCTGGCATATTCAGAAAGGATCACATTGACTATGGTATTGAGAATTAAATGTATGGTAAAAACAGGGAGAGCAGTAGGAGGCTATTACAGTAATCCTGCAAGATCTGATGGAAGCTTGAGGGTAGAGGTGATGACAGGTGGTCCTATTTGGACTGTATAGTCAGTATGGTTTCCTGATGGTTAGATGTAACGAAAGCAAGAAAATGAGAAATTGATACTTCTCAATATTTTCATGTGAGCAACTAGAATGCTGCATATAACATGTGCTTTGATAGGAAAAATTTGAAGTAGAGCTAAATTTGGGGTAGAGGAAGATTGGGAATTTGGTACTAGACATATTATATTTGTAGTGTTATTAAACATAGTTTGAGATACTAAGTTAACAGATGTATATATGAATTTAGTTTGAGAAAGTGATATGACCTAGAGATAAAAAGTTGGGAGCATAAAAGTTATGTTTATAACCACCTGACTGCATAATATTGCTTTATTTGTAAAGATGCAGAGAAATAGAGGAAAACAATAGAATGGGAAAGACTAGAGATCTCTTCCAGAAAATTAGAGATACCAAGGGAACATATCATGCAAAATGAAAGAAAATGAAAGTGAAAGTTGCTCAGTCATGTCCAACTCTTTCTGGCCCCATGGACTATAGAGTCCGTGGAATTCTCAAGGCAACAATACTGGAGTGGGAGGCCTTTCCTTTCTCCAGGGGAACTTCCCAACCCAAGGATCAAACCCAGGTCTCCCACATGCAAAGATGGGCACAATAAATGACAGAAACAGTATGGACCTAACAGAAGCAGAAGATATTAAGAAGAAGTGGCAAGAATACACAGAAGAACTATACAAAAAAGGTCTTAATGACCCAGATAACCATGATGGTGTGATCACTCACCTAGACATCTTAGAGTGTGAAGTCAAGTGGGCCTTAGGAAGCATCACTACAAACAAAGCTAGTGGAGGTGATGGAATTCCAGCTAAGCTACTTCAAGTCCAAAAAGATGATGATGTTAAAGTGCTGCATTCAGTATGCCAGCAAGTTTGGAAAATTCAGCAGTGGTCACAGGACTAGAAAAGGTCAGCTTTCAAAGAAGGGCAGTGGCAAAGAATGCAAATTGCCACAAAATTGTACTCATTTCACATACTAGCAAAGTAATACTCAAAAGTCTTCAAGCTAGGCTTCAACAGTATGTGAATGAAGACTCCGAGAAGTTCAAGCTGGATTTAGAAAAAGGCAGAGGAACCAGAGATCAAATTGCCACTCTCCTTTGGATCATAGAAAAAATAAGACAGTTCTAGAAAAAAATATACTTCTGCTTTATTGACTACCCTGAAGCCTTTGACTGTGTGGATCACAACAAACTGTGGGAGATTCTTCAAGAGATGGGAATATCAGACCACCTTACCTGCCTCCTGTGAAACCTGTATGCAGGTCAAGAAGTAACAGTTAGAACCGGACATAGAACAATGGGCTGGTTCTAAATTGGGAAGGGAGAACATCAGGACTGTATATTGTTACCCTGCTTATTTAACTTATATGCAGAGTACATCATGTGAAATGCTGGGCTGGGTGAAGCACAAGCTGGAATCAAGATTGCCAGGAGAAATATCAATAACCTGAGATACGCAGATGACACTGCCCTTTTGGCAGAAAGCAAAGAGGAACTAAAGAGTCTCTTGATGAAGGTGAAAGAGGAGAGTGAAAAACTTAACATTCAAAACTCAACATTCACAAAACAAAGATCATGGCATCCAGTCCCATCACTTCATGGCAAATGAATGGGGAAACAGTGGAAACAGTGACAGACTTTATTTTCTTGGGCTCCAAAATCACTGCAGATGGTAACTGTAGCCATGAAATTAAAAGATGCTTGCTCCTTGGAAGAAAATCTGTGACAGACCTAGACAGCATATTAAAAAGCAGAGACATTACTTTGCCAACAAAGGTCCATCTAGTCAAAGCTATGGTTTTTCCAGTATGTATGGATGTGAGAGTTGGGCTGTGAAGAAAGCTGAGCACCGAAGAATTGATGCTTTTGAACTGTGATGTTGGAGAAGATTCTTGAGACTCCCTTGGACTGCAAGGAGATCAAAGCAGTCAATTCTAAAGGAAATTGACCCTGAATATTCATTGGAAGAACTGATGCTGAAGCTCCAATACTTTGGCCACCTGTTGAGCTGACTCATTGGATAAGACCCTGAAAGAGCACACAGCAGCAGGCTGAAAGGCCATGGAAAGGAAGATTGAAGGCAAGGAGGAGAAGGGGACAATAGAGGACGAGAAGGTTGGGTGGCATCACCAACTCAATGGATATGAGTTTGAGCAAGCTCCAGGAGATGGTGAAGAACAGAGAAGCCTGGCGTGCTGCCTTCCGTGGAGTCACAAAGATTGGGACATGACTGAGTGCACAACAATTTATAAAGACGGAGAAAAAGATAAAGAATTGAATCCTTGGACTTTTTACTATTAAGAAATCAGGAGAAAAGAGGAATCTGGAATGGAGGATGGGAAAGAGCTACTAGGGAAGTAAAAAAAAAGTAACAGCAACAACAACAAAAACCAAAACAAAACACGAGAGTGTAGTGTCCTGGAAGTCGATGAAGAAAGTATATCAAAAAGGAAGGAGTGGTCAATTATGATAATAATTGGGGATACTTGAGGTAATTGAGGATTAAGATTTACTGTTGGATGTAGCAACTTGGTATAAGATGGTGACCTTGACAGGAGCATTATTAATAGAATGATGTTAGGAAACTCTTCATGAAGTAGGTTTAAAAGAAGGTTTAAAAAGTAGGTTTAAAGAACTCATTCTTCACAGAAGAATTTCAAATAAATTATATGGATATTACCCCTTCAGGGCTGGAGCTTTGCTTCATACCCCTTGGGTAGGTTGTTCTTAGTGACTTGCTTCCTAAAAGCGGAGTGTTGAAGGAGGGAAATGCTGCTTTACAGTGAGCAAATCTGACACACTATTTAAGTCAGGTAATCAAGATTATCGCCAATTCAGTGGACTTGAATTTGAGGAAACTCTGGGAGATAAAACTCTGGAGATGAGAGGAGACTCAAGAGAAGCCTGGTATGCTGCTTTCATAGGGTCACAAAGAGTTGACATGACTGAGTGACTGAACAACAACAAAACCAAGGTTAACATCATCACTTACACGCAGTGTTGATGGCTTGTGCCTTCAATATGATGTGATAAGGTATTTTACCTCTCTGGTCTTCCTTCCAAACCCATGACGTTAGTCTATCCATGAGAAAAATGTTAAACAAAACCAAATTGAAGGATATTCTACAAAATACCCAGCCAGTACTCCTCAAACTTCATGATCAACAAAAACAAGGGAAGTGTGAGGAGGCTGAGGAGACAAGACAAATAAATGTAATGTGGTATCTTAGATGGGCTCCTGAAAACAGTCAAGAACATAAGGTGAAAACTAATGAGACCTAAAGAAGGTGTGGTGTTCAGTTACGGGCTTCTGTCATAGCTCAGTTGGTAAAGAATCTGCCTCCAATTCAGGAGACCCCAGTTTGATTCCGGAGGAGAAGGCAATGGCACCCCACTCCAGTACTCTTGCCTGGAAAATCCTATGGATGGAGGAGCCTGGTAGGCAGCAGTCCACGGGGTAGCTAAGAGTTGGACACGACTGAGCGACTTCACTTTCACCTTTCACTTTCATGCACTGGAGAAGGAAATGGCAACCCACTCCAGTGTTCTTGCCTGGAGAATCCCAGGGACGGGGAGCCTGGTGGGCTGCCGTCTCTGGGGTCGCACAGAGTCGGACATGACTGAAGTGACTTAGCAGCAGTTTGATTCCTGGGTTGGAAAGATTTGCTGGAGAAGGAATAAGGCTACCCACTTTCGTATCCTTGGGCTTCCCTTGTGGCTCAGCTGGTAAAGAATCTGCCTGCAATGTGGGAGACCTGGGTTCAATCCCTGGATTGGGAAGATCCCCTGGAGAAGGGAAAGGCTACCCACTCCAATGGGGTTGCAAAGAATCAGACACAACTGAGTGACTTTCACTTCACTTCACTTCAGTTAATAGTCATGTAGTGATGTTGATTCCTTAGTTATGACAAATGTACCATAGTAAAGGGCTTCCCAGGTAGCTCAGTGGGTGAATAATTACCTACAGTGCAAGAGATGTGGGTTCGATACCTAGACTGGGAAGATCTGGAGAAGGGCAGGGCAACTCACTCCAGTATTATTTTTTTTTCTTTAAAAAAAAATAATAATTTATTTTTTATTGAAGAATAATTGCTTTAGAGAATTTTGCTGTTTTCTGTCAAACCTCAACATGAATCAGCCATAGGTATACATATATCCCCTCCCTTTTGAAACTCCCTCCTATTTCCCTCCCTATCCCACCCCTCTAGGTTGATACAGAGCCCCTGTTTGAGTTTCCTGAGCCATACAGCAAATTCCCATTAGCTGTCTATTTTACATATGGTAATGTTTATTTCCATGTTACTCTTCCCACACATCTCACCATCTTCTCCCCTCTCCCCATGTCCATAAGTCTGTTTACTATGTCTGTTTCTCCATTGTTGCCCTGTAAATAAATTCTTCAGTACCATTTTTCTAGATTCTGTATATGTGTGTTAGAATAGAGGATTTATCTTTCTCTTTCTGACTCACTTCACTCTGTATATAGGTTCTAGGTTCAATCCACCTCATTAGAACTGACTCAAATGCATTCCTTTTTATGGCTGAGTAATATTCCATTGTGTATATATATAGCAGAACTTCTTTATCCATTCATCTGTCGATGGACGAAGAGGTTGCTTCTATGTCCTGGATATTGTAAATAGTGCTGCATTGAACATTGGGATACATGTGTCATTTTCAGTTATGGTTTTCTCGGGATATCTGCTCAGTAGTGGGATTGCGGGGTCATATGGTTTTCTTATTCCTAGTTTTTTAAGGAATCTCCATACCGTCTTTCATAGTGGCTGTATCAGTTTACATTCCCACCAACAGTACAAGAGAGTTCCCTTTTCTCCACTCCCTCTCCAGCATTTATTGTAGACTTTTTGATGGTGGCCATTCTGACTGGTGTGAGGTGATAACTCATTGTACTTTTGATTTGCATTTCTCTAATTATGAGCGAGGTTGAGCATCTTTTCATGTGTTTGTTAGCCGTCTGTATGTCTTCTTTGGAAAAATGTCTGTTTAGGTCTAATTCCCACCTTTTGATTGAGTTATTTGTTTTTCTGGTGTTGAGTTGTATGAACTGCTTGTATATTTTGCAAATTAATCTTTTGTCAGTTGTTTCATTTGCTATTATTTTCTCCCATTCTGAGAGTTTTCTGTTCGCCTTGCTCATAGTTTCCTTTGCTGTGCAAAAGTTTTTACGTTTAATCAGGTCCCACTTGTTTACTTTGTTTTAATTTCCGTTACTGTAGGAGGTGGTTTATAGAGGATCTTGCTTTGATTTATGTCATTGAGTGTTCTGCCTATGTTTTCCTCCAAGAGTTTTATAGTTTCTGGTCTTACATTTAGATCTTTAATCCATTTTGAGTTTTTCTTTGTGTATCATGTTAGGAAATGTTCTAATTTCATTCTTTTACATGCACCTGTCCAGTTTTTGCAGCACCATTTATTGAAGAGGCTGTCTTTTCCCCATTGTTTTTTCTTGCCTCCTTTGTCATAAGTAAGGTACCCATAGGTACCTGGGTTTATTTCTGGGCTTTATATCTTCTTGCATTGGTCTGTATTTCTGTTTTTGTGCCAGTACCATACTGTCTTGATGACTGTAGCTTTGTGGTATAATCTGAAATCAGGAAGCTTGATTCCTCCAGCCCCATTCTTCTTTCTCAAGACTGCCTTGGCTATTCGGGGGTCTTTTGTGTTTCCATATGAATTTTGAAATTTTCTAGTTCTGTGAAAAATGCCATTGGTAATTTGATAGGGATCGCATTTAATCTGTAGATTGCATTTGGTAGTATAGTCATTTTCACAATATTGTTTCTTCCAACCCATTGGACTGTACTCCATTGGAATGTACTCCATCTGTTTATGTCATCTTTGATTTCTTTCATTAGTGTCTTGTAATTTTCTGTGTACAGTTCTTTCATCTCCTTAGGTAAGTTTATTCCTAGATATTTAATTATTTTTGTTGCAATGGTGAATGGGATTGATTCCTTAGTTGCTCTTTCTGATTTTTCATTTCAGTATATAGAAATGCAAGTGATTTGTGTGTATTGATTTCATATCTTGCAACTTTGGTAAACTCACTGATTAGTTCTAGTAATTTTCTGATACTGTCTTTAGGGTTTTCTATGTACAGTGTCATGTCATCTGCAAACAGGGAGAGCTTTACTTCTTCTTTTCCAATCTGGATTCCTTTTATTTCTTTTACTTCTCTGACTGCTGTAGCTAGGACTTCCAGAACTATGTTGAATAATAGTGGCGAAAGTGGACATCCTCATCTTGTTCCTGATCTTAAGGGGAATGTTTTCAGTTTTTCATGATTGAGAATGATGTTTGCTGTAGTCTTATCATATATGGCCTTTACTGTGTTGAGGGTGGCTTCTTCTATGCCCTTTTTTTGAAGACTTTTAGTCATAAATAGGTGTTAAATTTTGTCAAAGGCTTTTCCCGCATCTATTGAGATGATCATATGGTTTTTATCTTTCAGTTTGTTAATATGGTGTATCACATTGATTTCTGTATACTGAAGAATCCTTGGATCCCTGGAATAAACCCACTTGATCATGGTGTATGAGCTTTTTGATGTGTTGGTGAATTCTGTTTGCTGAAATTTTGTTGGGGATTTTTGCATCTATGTTCATCAGTGGTATTGGCCTGTAGTTTTCTTTTTTTGTGTTGTCTCTGTCTGGTTTTGGTATCAGGATGATGGTGGCCTCATAGAATGAATTTGAAAGTGTTCCTTCCTCTGTAATTTTTGGAAAGAGTTTTAGAAGGATAGGCATTAGCTTTTCTCTAAATGTTTGATAGAATTCTCTCCGCCCCCCACCCCCCGCCCCCTGCCCAGTCTGGTCCTGGGCTTTTGTTTTTGGGGGAGATTTTTGATCACAGCTTCAATTTCAGTGCTTGTAATTGTGTTGTTCATAATTTCTGTTTTTTTCCTGATTCACTCTTGGAAGATTGAACTTTTCTAAGAACCTGTCCATTTCATCCAGGTTATCTATTTTATTGCCATATAGTTGTTCATAATAGCCTCTTATGATCCTTTGTATTTCTGCAATATCTGTTTTAACCTCTCCTTTTTCATTTCTGATTTTGTTGATTTGATTCTTCTCTCTTTTTTTCTTGATGAGTTTGACAAGGGTTTGTCAATTTTGTATATCTTCTCAAAGAACCAGCTTTTAGTTTTGTTAATCTTTACTATTGTTTCTTTCATTTCTTTTTCATTTATTTCTGCTTGATCTTTATGATTTCTTTCCTTCTACTAATTTTGGTTTTGTTTTTCTTCTTTTTCCAGTTGCTTTAGGTGTAAAGTTAGGGTTGTCCCTTCGATGTTTTTCTTGTTTCTTGAGGCAGTAGTATATTGCTATAAACTTCCCTCTTAGAACTGCTTTTGCTGCATCCCTTAGGTTTTGAGTTGTCATTGTCATTTGTTTCTAGAAATTTTTTTATTTACCTTTTGATTTCTTCAGTAACCTGTTGGCTGTTTAGAAATGTGTTGTTTAATCTCCATGTGTTTGTGTTTCTTACAATTTTTTTCTTGTAATTGATATCTAGTCTCATAGTCTTGTGGTTGGAGAAGATGCTTGACACAATTTCAATTTTCTTAAATTTACTGAGGTTTGATTTGTGACCAAAGATGTGGTCTATCCTGGAGAATTTCCCATGTTCACTTGAGAAGAAGGTGTATTCTTCTGCATTTGGATGAATGTCCTGAAGAAATCAATAAGATCCATTTAATCTAATGTATCATTTAAGACTTGTGTTTCTGTATTAATTTTCTGTTTTCATGATCTGTCCATCGGTCTGAGTGGGGTGTTAAAGTCTCCTACTATTATTGTGTTACTGTCAGTTTCTCATTTTATGTCTGTTAGTGTTTGTCTTATGTATTGAGGTGCTCCTATGTTGGGTGCACAGATATTTACAATTGTTATGTCTTCCTCTTGGACTGATCCCTTGATTGTTAAGTACTGTCCTTCCTTATCTCTTGTAATCTTCTTTATATTAAGGTCTATATATTTGTCAAATATGAGGATTGCTATTCCAGCTTTCTTTTGCTTCCTGTTTGCATGGAATATATTTTTCCATCCTCTCACTTTCAGTCTATATGTGTTTTGAGGTCTAAGGTGGGTTTTTTTGTAAACAGCATGTATGTGGGTCTTGTTTTTGTATCCATTTAGCCAGTCTGTGTCTTTTGGTTGGAGCTTTTAATCCATTTCCCTTTGAAGTAATTATTGATCTCTATGTTCCTATTGCCATTTTCTAATTGTTTGGGGTTGATTTTTTAGATCTTTTTTCTTCTGTTGTATTTCTTGACTATCAGTTCAGTTCATTTCAGTCGCTCAGTCCTGTCCAACTCTTTGCGACCCCATGAACTGCAGCACGCCAGGCCTGCCTGTGTATCACCAGCTGCTGGAGTCTACCCAACCCCATGTCCGTTGACAGGGATGCCATCCAACCATCTCATCCTCTTTTGTCCCCTTCTCCTCCTGACCTCTATCTTTCCCAGCATCAGGGTCTTTTCAGATGAGTCAGTTTTTTGCATCAGGTGGCCAAAGTATTGGAGTTTCCGTTTCAACATCAGTCTTTCCAGTAAACACCCAGGACTGATCTGCTTTAGGATGGACTGGTTGGATCTCCTTGCAGTCCAAGGGACTCTCAAGAGTCTTCTCCAACACCACAGTTCAAAAGCATCAATTCTTTGGCATTCAGCTTTCTTTATAGTCCAACTCTCACATCCATACATGACTACTGGAAAAACCATAGCCTTGACTAGATGGACCTTTGTGGACAAAGTAATGTCTCTGTTTTTTAATATGCTGTCTAGTTTGGTCGTAACTTTCCTTCCAAGGAGTAAGCGTCTTTTTAATTTCATGGCTGCAGTCACCATCTGCAGTGGTTTTTGGGCCCAGAAAAATAAAATCAGCCACTGTTTCCACGATTTCCCCATCTATTTGCCATGAAGTGATGGGACCAGATGCCATGATCTTAGTTTTCTGAATGTTGAGCTTTAAGCCAACTTTTTCACTCTCCACTTTCACTTTCATCAAGAGGCTCTTTAAATCTTCTTCACTTTCTGCCATAAGGGTGGTGTCATCTGCATATCTGAGGTGATTGATATTTCTCCCGGCAGTGTTGATTCCAGCTTGTGCTTCCTCCAGCCCAGCATTTCTCATGATGTACTCTGCATAGAAGTTAAATAAGCAGGGTGACAATATACAGCCCTGACATACTCCTTTTTCTATTTGGAACCAGTCTGTTGTTCCATGTCCAGTTCTAACCGTTGCTTCCTGACCTACATAGAGGTTTCTACGATCCAGTAGATGTTGGCAATTTGATCTCTGGTTCCTCTTCCTTTTCTAAAACCAGCTTGAACATCTGGAAGTTCGCAGTTCACGTATTGCTGAATACAAGTCCCTTTAACATTTATAATAAAGCTGGTTTGGTGGTACTGAATTCTTTTAACTTTAGCTTGTCTGAAAAGCTTTTTATTTCTCCATCAATTTTGAATGAGATCATTGCTGGGTACAGTGATCTTGGTTGCAGATTTTTCCCTTTCAGTACTTTAAATATATCCTGCCATTCTCTTCTGGCCTGCATAGTTTCTGCTGAAAGATCAGCTGTTAAGTGTATGGGGTTTCCCTTGTATATTATGGCTTCTCCCTTGCTGCTTTTAATATTCTTTCTGTGTTTAGTCTCTTTACTTTGGTTTGCATGTGTCCTGGGATGTTTCTCCTTGGGTTTATCCTGTATGGGACTCTATGTGCCTCTTGGACTTGATTGGCTGTTTCCTTTTCCAGGTTAAGGAAATTTTCATGTATAATCTCTTCAAAAATTTTCTGATACCCTTTCTTTTTCTCTTGTTCTTCTGAGACCCCTATAATTCAAACGTTGGTACGTTTGATATGTTTCCAGAGGTCTCTGAGAGTGTCCTGAGCTCTTTTCATTCTTTTTACTTTATTCTGCTCTTCAGAAGTTATTTCCACCATTTTATCTTCCAGCTAGTTCACTGATTCGTTCTTCTGCTTCAGATATTCTGCTATTGATTCCTTCTACAGTATTTTTAATTTCAGTAATTGTGTTGTCTCTGTATGCTTATTCTTTAATTCTTCTAGGAGTTTGTTAACTGATTCTTGCATTTTCTCCATTTTGTTTCAAGGCTTTTTTTTTGTTTGTTTGTTTGTTTACCATCTTTACTATCATTATTCTGAATTCTTTTTCAGGTTATTTTCTTAGTTCCTCTTCACTGATTTGGACTTCTGTGTTTCTTGTTTGTTCCTTCATTTGTTCAGTATTTCTCTGCCTTTTCATTTTTTTTTTAAGTTATTGTGTTTTAGGTCTCCTTTTCCCAGACTTCAAGGAAAGTTGATTTCTTTACTTGAAGAAGGTTGAATTCTTTCTTCCTTTTGATTTCTGCCCTCCTAACTTTGGTCCAGTGGTTTGTGTGAGCTTCATATAGGGTGAGATTTGTGCTGAGTTTTGTTTATTTGTTTGTTTTTCCTCTGATGAGCATGGGTGAGTGATGGGGTACTCCTGTCTGCTCATGATTGGATTTGTATTTTTGTTTTGTTTGTTGTTTAGATGAGGCATCCTGCACAGGGTGCTACTGGTGGTTGGGTGATGCTGGGTCTTGTATTCAAGTGGTTTTCTTTGTGTGAGTTCTCACTATTGGATACTCCCTAGGGTTATTTCTCTGGTAGTCTAGGGTCTTGGATTCATTGCTCCCACTCCAAATGCTCAGGGTTTGATCTCTGGTCAGGAACGAAGATTCCACAAGTTGTTTGTTATGGTATTAAGGGAGAGAAAAAACAAATATCCAAAAATGAGAAACCGAAGATGAATCCCAGACCAATGGTATTTACAATATCAAGCAAATAATAATTAAAATAATGGAATATACACATATACATATACACCCATGAACAACATGAAAACGATCCAAGAAGAATCAAGTACAGTTGATTGATCCAGCGAACAAAGGAAATCAAATTATATTTACCAGTTAAGGACAAAACTAACTTAAGCACAAACTAGAAAACAAAACTAAAGCAAGGTGCCAAGTGGGGAATAAAGGAATAAAAACAAAAGTAACAAATATGTTGAGAGCAAAGGAAATTAAGAAAAGAGAAAGAATAGGTGTGCTAAGTTAAATAGATGAAGATTTGCCAAATGAAGCAATAAAAGTAGAAAAATTATAATAGGTTTTAAAAAATTAAAATTAGAAAAAAGAGAAAAGAGAAAACACTTCAGTATTCTTGCCTGGAGAATCCCATGGACAGAGGAGCCTGGTGGGCTATAGTCAGTAGGGTCGCAAAGAGTTGAACACGATTGAAATGACTGAGCACGCAAACATGTACCAAAGTAATGTGAGATGTAAACAGTGGGGGGAACTGGGTGTGGAGTATTTGGGAACTCTTTGCAACTGTCTTGTAAATATAAAACTATTCTACATAAAGTGTTTATTTATATTAATATTTTTAAAGAATGGAAAGAGAGGAATTGGAGACAGTGTGTATAAGACAACTCTTCCAGGAAATTTTGTTACAAAGGTAGGTAAGGAAATGAGGTCATAGCTGGCAGTGGAAGTCGGTTAATTAAAAAAAAAAAATGTAATAGCAGAAGTAACAGCATGTTATTCATGGTGAGAATAACACAATAGAAAGCAAAAAGTTGATGATGTATGAGAAAGGGGGAAATCTCCGGAATGCTGTACTTGAGTAGGAGAGAGAGTTTAGAATCCCATGCACAATTAAAGGAATTGGTTTTAAGTAGTATGAAGTTCACTTCTGATAACAGATGAGAATCACAGAATGTGGATGCAGATGGTGGTGATTGTGTATATGTTATGATGGAATTTTCCAAGTGCTCAGTTTTCCCACTGAAAGAAAAGTCTTCGGCTAAAAGTGGATTTCTAGTACAAATGTTGGGTTTAAGGTATCTCTGAAGAAGAGGAGGTATCTCTGGGTACTGGAAAAGAGAATTACTTCATGAACAGTAATATGGTTATTTCATAGCATTATGTGCACACTTTGCCTAGTGGATATGAAGTAAACTGAGGCTAGCCTGCCTACTTATATATTTTATTCAGCTATATAAGCCATATTTAGCTGAATCTGTATATAATAAGCAGTATGTCCATATCAGTAATAAAGTTCTCACGAGTTTGGTATATTTTATACTTGATATTTTATTATTTATATTATTGTTGTTGTTGTTCAGTTGCTAAGTCTTAGCTGGCTCTTTGCAACCCCATGCGCTATAGCATGCTCGGCTCCTCTGTCCTCTACTATCTCCTGGAGTTTGCTCAAGTTCATGTCCATTGAGTCAGTGATACTCTCTGACCATCTCATCCTCTGCCACCCCCTTCTCCTTTTTATTTTTTAAGTTTATTTTCTTTTCTCCTTTTGCCTTCAAAGAATGAGTTGGTTCTTTGCAATAGGCGGCCAGTGTATTGGAACATCAGTTCCAGCAACAGTTCTTCCAGTGAATTTTCAGGGTTGATTTCCTTTATGATTGACTGGTTTGATATCTTTGTTCCCAATTTGGAACCAGCCCATTATTCCATGTCCTGTTGTAACTGTTGCTTCTTCACCTGAATACAGATTTGCCAGAGGCAAGTTAAGGTGATCTGGTATTCCCATCTCTTGAAGAATTTTCCAGTTTGTTGTGATCCACACAGTCAACAGTCTTTAGTATAGTCAATGAAGCTGAAGTAGATGCTTTCTGGATATGGAGATACCATATTATCCTGCAATCCCATTCATGGGCTTATATCCAGAGAAAACCATACTTTGGAAAGATACATGGACCCCCCGCCTTGTTCATAGCAGCACTATATACAATTGCCCAGACATGGGAACAAACTAAGTATCTATCACCAGGTGAATGGATAATGAAGATGTGGTATATTTGTACAAAATATTACTCAGCCAAGAAAAGAAATAATACCATTTGTAGCCACAATGATGGACCTAGTGATTATCATACTAAGTGAAATAAGTTAGAGCAAGACAATCTATATATCACTTACGCATGGAATCTAAAAAGTGATACAAATGAACTTATTTTCAAAATTGAAACAAATTCCAGACTTAGAAGCTTATGGATACCAGAGGGGAATGGTGAGCAGAGGGTATCTACTAGAAGGTTGGCATTAACACATATACACTACTATATGTAATATATATATAATCAACTGACATCTACTGTATAGCCCAATGAACTTTACTCAATGCTGTGTAATAACTTACATGGGAAAAGAATCTGATAAATATTATATATGTGTGTGTGTATGACAATCACATTGATGTATGCTTGAAACTAACACAATGTTGTAAATCAGCTGCATTTCAACTTAAAAAATTTTAAGTTGTTTTAAAGCAAGTTTTAAAATAAGGTTTATTTTTTTCTAAGCCTTTTCTTTTTTACTACAGAAATTTGAAAACAATGTTGTAAAGAGAAAGGAAATAAACCACAAGTTTTTTAATCTCAGGATATCAAAGAATTAATTAAATTTGAAAGAAGGTTTTAAAATGAATCAAAGGATATTCTTTCTGTATTAAAAATGTACTGATAGGCTTAAGATATAAATTAGACTTAAACTTATTTATTTATCACATATGATAGCAATATATCTTCAGTTAAGTTCCTACTCAAATATTATTTCCTTAAGGAGATTTCCTTGACCACCTATTCTCAGAATTGCTCAGATCTACCATCCCCATATACCTCCTTATCCTTCCTTCTATTAATAATATTCCCAGTGCTTATTGCCACCTGTTGTTGTGTTGTCAAACAGTAAGTCATGGCCCACTCTTTGCAACCCCATGGTTTGCTGGTTTCTCTGTCCTCTGCTGTCTCCTATTAGTGATGCTATCTAACCATTTCACCCTTTGCCACTCTCTTCTACTTTTGCATTCAGTCTTTTGCAGCATCAGGGTCTTTTCCAATGAATCAACTCTTCACATCAGATGGCCAGAGTATTGGAGCTTCAGCTTCAGCATTAGTCCTTCCAATGAATATTCAGGGTTGATTTCTATTAGGATTGACTGATTTGATCTCCTTACAGTCCAGGGGAATCTCTGGAGTCCTCTCCAGCACTACAGTTAGAAAACATCAGTTCTTCAGCACTGATCCTTCTTTATGGTCCTGCTCTCACATCCATACATGACTGCTGAAAAAAACATAGTTTTGACTGTATGGGCCTTTGTTGGCAGTAATATCTCTGCTTTTTAATACACTGTCTAGGTTTGTCATAGCTTTCCTTTCAAGGAGCAAGCATCTTAATTTCATGACTACAGTCACCATCTACTTGGCTTTCTCCAAGATCTAATGAATGTTGCAATTTGATCTCTCTTTCTTCTGCCTCTTCAAAACCCAGCTTATACATCTGAAAGTTCTCAGTTTATGTACTGCTGAAGCCTAGCTTGAAGGATTTTCAGCATCACCTTGCTAGCATGTGAGATGAGCACAGTTGTAGTTGGGACATTCTTTGGCATTGCTTTTCTTTTAGATTGAAATGAAAACTTGACTCTTTCCAGTCCTGTGGCCACTGCTGAATTTTCCAAATTTGCTGGCATATTGAGTACAGCACTTTAACAGCATCATCTATTAGGATTTTTAAATAGCTCAGCTGTGATTCTGTCACCTCTAGCTTCCTCATAGTAATGCTTCCTAAGGCCCACTTGACTTCACACTACAGGATGTCTGACTCTAGAAGAATGATCACACCATCGTGATTATCCGAAATTCTGTGTTTTCTTGCCACCTCTTCTTAATCTCTTCTGCTTCTGTTATGTCCTTATCAATTCTGTCCTTTATCATGCTCATTCTTGCCTGAAATGTTCCCTTGATCTCTTCAGTGTTTTTGAGATGTCTAGTCTTTGCCCTTCTATTGTTTTCCTCTGTTTCTTTGCATTGTTCATTTAAGGAGGTCTTCTTATCTCTGCTTGCTGTTGTCTGGAACTCTGCATTCAGTTGGCTGTATCTTTCTCTTTCTCCTTTGCATTTCTCTTCTCTTCTTCAGCTATTTGTAAAGCCTCCTTGGAAAACCACTTTGGGATAGTTTTGGTCACTGCCCCCTGTACAGTGTTACAAACCTCCATCACATACTCTGTCTACCTGATCTAATCCCTTGAATCTATTTGTCACCTCCACTGAATATAACGTAAGAAATTTGATTTAGGTCATACCTGAATGTCCTGGTGATTTTCCCTACTTTGTTCAATTTAAGCCTGAATTTTGCAATAAAGAGCTCATCATATTAGCAATAGTCAACTACAGGTCTTATTTTTGCTGACTGTATAGAGCTTCTGTATCTTTGGCCTCAAAGAACATAATCAGTCTGATTTCAGTATTGACCATCTAATGATGTCCATGGGGCTTCCCAGGTGGCTCTAGTGGTAAAGAACCCCTCCTGCCAATGTAGGAGATGCAGGTTTGACTGCTGGGTTGGGAAGATCCCTTGGAAGAGGGCATGGCAACAAAGTCCAATATTCTTGTCTGGAGAATTCCATGGACAGAGGAGCCCGGCAGGCTACAGCCCATACGGTTGCAAAGACTCTTACATGATTGAAGCAACTGAGCAGCAGGGCAGTCGTAATGTCCATGTGTAAGGTCATCTCTTGGGTTGTTGGGAAAGGGTATTTGCTATGACCAGTGTGTTCTCTTGTCTAAACTCTGTTAGCCTTTACCCTGCTCGTATCCCAAACCAAACTTGTCGGTGGTTCCAGGTATCTCTTGATTTCCTACTTTTGTATTTCAGTCCCCTGATGAAAAGGACATCACTTTTGGTTTTAGTTCTAGAAAGTAGGTCCTCACAGAACTGGTCGACTTCAGCTTCTTTGACATCAGTGGTTGGGGCATAGGCTTGGTTTGCTATGATGTTGAACGGTTTGCCTTGGAAGTGAATCAAGATCATTCTTTCTTTTCAGGTTCCACCCAAGTACTGCATTTTGTACTCATTTGTGGACTGTGAAGGCTACTCTTCTTCTTCTAAGGGATTCTTGCTCCTAGTAGTAGATATAATGACTTAAGTTTGCCCATTCCTGTCCATTTTAGTTCACTCATTCCTGAAATGTTCTATCTTGCCATCTCCTGCTTGACCATATCCAGTTTACCTTGATTCATGGACTTAACACTACAGGTTCCTATGCAATATTGTTCTTTATAACACTGAATGTACTTTTACCATCAGGTACAACCATAATTGCTCATTGTTTCCACTTTGTCCCAGCTGCTGCATTCTTTCTGGAGCTATTAGTTATTGCACTCTGCTCTTCCCCAGTAGTATATTGGACACTTTTCTACTTGGAGGGCTCATCTTCCAGTGTCCTATCTTTTTGCCTCTTCATACTGTTCATGGGGTTTTCCAAGCGAGAATACTGGACTGGGTTGCTATTTCCTCTTCCAGTGGACCATGATTTGTTGTAACTATTCACTATGACCCATCCATCTTGGGTGGCCCTGTACTGCATGGCTCATAGCTTCACTGAGTTATACAAGCCTCTTTGCCATGAAAAGGCTGTGATCCATGATGGTTTTACAATGAATGAAAGGGTACTCTGTTTCTTTATGAAGAATGTAATTATAGAAAGGCTTAAAATATAAATTAGACATAAAAGAATTTATTTATTAACCATGACAGCAATATACCTTCACTTAAAATCCTTCTCAAATATTATTTCCTTAAAGAGGCCTCTTGACCCCCTATCTCCGAGTAGCTCAAATGGATTAATACTATCCCCTTGTACCTCCTTTTTCTCTCTCCTATTCCCAGTGCTTACTACCACCTGCTGTCATACTATGTGTTTATATGTTTATGTGTTTACTATAATCTCCATGAAACCAAGGACTTTGTCTTGTGTATAATTATGTACAACCCTATCCCAGTTCCTGGGTATATAGGAATTGTTAAGTAATGAAAGAGAGAAGAAGGGGGAAAAAATGAAAGTAGGTAGATCGGTTTTCAGCATAAAGTTAAAGAAATTTAGAGGGGCTGGTAGTTATACCATATTGAACACATATTTTTATGGTTATAATCTTGCCCCAGGGGATCTGAATAAATGACCGATGCTTTGCATTCTCCTTTTCCTTTTAATATAGTTTAGATTGATGACCATGTGGTTCTGTCCTATGTTACTTCCCACATATTATTTGTCTCCATCCCCTATTGTTAACAGCAATGATATTGCTAATATTATGTTAAAACATTGTATACAGAAGTTTTTCAAATATAATCTTTGTGTTAGTCCTTTGAATTAAAAAAAATAGTAATTCCAAGTATTTTAATAGTTTAGGTATTTACCATAGAGATGGTATAAAATGGGTAGCTGACACAGCTTTTTATACCCTTGCTGAGGTGAAATGGAGATAAAATTCCTTGAAGTCTTCAGTTCAGTTCAGTTCAGTCACTCAGTCATGTCCGACTCTTTGCAACCCCATGAACCACAGCTCACCAGGCCTCCCTGTCAATCACCAACTCCCGGAGTCAACCCAAACCCCTGTCTATTGGGTTGGTGATGCCATCCAACCATCTCATCCTCTGTCGTCCCCTTCTCCTTCTGCCCTCAATCTTTCCCAGCATCAGGGTCTTTTCTAATGAGTCAACTCTTCGCATGAGATGGCCAAAGTATTGGAGTTTCAGCTTCAACATCAGTCCTTCCAATGAACAATCAGGACTGATCTCCTTTAGGATGGACTGTCTTAGGGATAGCTTATATTTGTGAATGAGAAATAAGACTGTTATTTTGTTTTTAATCTTTTCTGTCAGTAGTTGAGAGGCATTGGTGGGTGGAAAGAGTCACTTTCTTGGCTTGGATTAGTCCATTTGGAGCTTCAGTATACTAAATTATCTGTTTTAGGGGACGAGGTAATGTAATATATCCTAGTATAAGTAGATGTGTATACTTCAGAAGTAACTTATAATCAGAAACGGAAACCTCTTCTTGGAATTTAAGGCTTAGTTTTGAACTGTTAACGATTATGAAGACATTTTCTTTCCTGGAGTTTGTCAGGAATATGAATACCTGTCTGTGATCATAGTTCGGCCTCTGCTGTGGTGTTTGGAGCAAAGTTGAAGAAGTGATGCCTACAGTCTACTCTGTGCCTTCTTTATTAGATTCTCTCTGATTTTAGGAAGGAAAGACCCCCACCGCCAAAAAAAAATTCCTGTTTCTTAATGGTTTTTCATCTAAGTAACTTCTGTCATTTAGTTGTGAGAGGTGTTTATTTGTTTTTTTTTTTTGTACAGTTTTCATAGAACTCCACTTTATATGAGATATAACCGGTATCTTATTACATTGTTAGTTCCATGTTCTTGAAACAATAGGACAGTTGAGATTGCTGCAGTGATATATTTTTAAAAGAGAGTGGGTAGTATGGGTTAAAAATATCAAAGGAGCTCAAACTCTGATGGAAGTTGATATAAGAAATTGCTTCATTTCACCCTCAAGTTCGAAATAACTCCCAAAGCATCTGGCTTCACATTTGTAAATGCCCTTTTAAGGATTTTGGTTAGCTGTCATTCAGGAGTAGAGATCACTTAGACCTCATTAACAGACAAATATTCCCTTTGAAAATGACATGGTATCTACTGTAATCCTAGAGTGTTTTAATAGTCTCTTCTATGCTCAGCAATGAAACATTTCAAAAGTGACTGACAGCCAATTGATGTAATTCATGGTGATCTTTTGTGTTGACAGATCTTTAAAAAGTCATGGGAAATTACTACTGTACCCAGTGAAGCTGCCTCCTTTTTTAAAAAACTGCCAATATCCTGCAAAACATGACAATTTTCTCTTTGATTGCCACTGTTTTTTATTTCTATAACATGACACGATTCCTCCTTATTATTAGGATTTCTTTTGATAGATAGAATGTGTTCCCTATTGGTAATGCTCATTTTAAAATAGAAAATTTTTGTTCACCAAGTTAACTCTCTTGCTTTTCTAGCTTCCACATCAAGACAACCTTTCCAGTAGCCACATTCCCACTCATGAAGAAGAATGATTTAATGTATAAAATTTAAAATTTTAAAGTGATTTTAGTCCTTCTCTGAAGAAGAAACACATTGAAAGGAAGAGGGTGAGAAATCACTTATTTTTGTGGGTGTTTTTCCCTAAAGCACTCTCAAGTTAAAAAGCTGATATTTTGGGTAATTTTATAGGTGACAGAATTTTTTTTCCAAAATTCAAAGTGTCCAAATTCAAACTATCGAATGAATGGAAAGGACCTGGGTATGTGCTAAGTTGCTTCACTCGTGTCTGATTCTTTGCGACCCCATGGACTGTAGCCCACCAGGCTCCTCTGTCCTTGGGGATTCTCCAGGCAAGAGTACTGGAGTGGGCTGCCATTCCGTACTCCAGGGCATCTTCCTGACCCAGGACTGAACCCATGTCCCTTAGGCCTCCTGCACTGGCAGTCGTGTTCTTTTACCACCACTCCCACCTGGGAAGCCAAACCCTGGGATCGAACCCAGGTCTCCCCCATTGCAGGCAGATTCTTTACTGTCTTAGCCACCAGGGAAGCCCAGAAAGAGCCTAATGATTAATATAAACTTGTCTGATGAATTGTGGGAAAAAGTAAAAAACTTAGTCCCATTGTTGCCCTAACTTATCTTTCTTGTAACTGGGTCTTTTATCTTTGCCATTATGTTTCAAAAGTAGCTGTTTTTGGCTGATCCTTAGGGCGTAGAAGTTACCTTTTCCCTTATTTGAATCTCTTACTAAAGCATTATTATGAGTTGACATGTATTTTTGGAGAATGAATTGTGTATTTGGCCCTGTGCTGTGTGCTGTTTGAGGAGGTTGTTGTTCAGTCGCTAAGTCATGTCCGACTCTTTGAGACTGCTTAGACTGCAACACACCAGGCTTCCTGTCCTTCGCTATCTCCTGGAGTTTGCTCAGATTTGGGTCCGTTGAATCAGTGATGCTATCTAACCATCTCACTCTCTGCCGCCCTCTTCTCTTTTGCCTTCAAGCTTTACCAGCAGCAGGGTCTTTTCCAATGAGCAGGTTTTTCAGTCAGGTAGCTATAGTATTGGAGCTTCATCTTCAGCATCAGTCCTTCCAGTGAATATTCAGCATTGATATCCTTTAGGACTGATTGGTTTGATCTCCTTGCTGTCCAAAGGACTCTCAAGAATCCTCTCCAGCACAATTTGAAAGCATCAATTCTTCAGCCTTCTTTATGGTCCAACTTTCACATCCGTATATGACTACTGGAAAAACCATAGCTTTGACTATATGGACCTTTGCCAGCAAAGTGATGTCTCTGCTTTTGAATACACTGTCTAGGTTTATCATCGGTTTCCTTCCAAGGAACAAGTGTCTTTTAATTTCATGGCTGCAATCACTGTCCACTGTGATTTCAGTGCCCAAGAAAATAAAATCTGTCACTATTTCCACTTTTTCCCCTTCTATTTGCGATGAAGTGATGGGATGGGATGCCATGATCTTAGTTCTTTGAATGTTGAGTTTTAAGCCAGCTTTTTCAATTTCCTCTTTTACCTTCATCAAGAGGCTCTTTAGTTCCTCTTTACTTTCTGCCATTAGAGTGTTATCATTGGCATATCTGAGGTTATTGATATTTCTCTCAGCAGCCTTGATTCTAGCTTGTGTTTCATCCAGCTCGGCATTTCTCATGATGCAATAAGCAAGGTGACAATACACAGCCTTGATGTACTCCTTTCCCAGTTTTGAACCAGTCTGTTGTTCTGTGTCTGGTTCTAACTGTTGCTTCTTGACCTGCATACAAGTT
The DNA here is from genome assembly GCA_006410935.1 of Redunca redunca. Taxonomy (NCBI): domain Eukaryota; kingdom Metazoa; phylum Chordata; class Mammalia; order Artiodactyla; family Bovidae; genus Redunca; species Redunca redunca. The sequence continues at coordinate 493,964 of SJYQ01004270.1, forward strand.
TCTTAGGAGACAGGTAAGATGGTCTGAGATGTACGCAAATCTCTTTAAGAATTTTCCACAATTTGTTGTGATCCACGCAATCAGAGGCTTTAGTATAGTATTTCTGATTATGGTCCTATTAATAATTTAATTTAATATTCCACAGCATAATACAGTCACTTTTACTGAAGTACAATTCCATCTTTCAAACATTGTTTTGGAATATCATTTGATTTAAAAATATGTAGTACCTCCCTTCATCTTTAACTCCAGTTTTCCACTTCTGTCGTCTACTCACTTCTCTGGATTATTATCTCATTAGACTAAAAGAAGATACAAGTTCATTCATAGCCTTAAACACCAAAACTCCCCTGCCTACCACAACCCCACCCCTAGACATATTCTGTGAAAATGAAAAGTTAAAGATGTGGAAAAGAAAGGTAAAAAAAGGTTCCATTTTACTTTCTCTTTGTGTTTCTTTTTGGGGAATGTAAATAGTTTTTTATAGTTGAAATACATAGTAGGTATCAGTCATTAAAAATTTTAACTTAATTTTTTACGTAAGGTAGAATCAAAGCATGGAGATGTATAGTTGATATCAGCCCCTGAATCTGATAGTTCAGCCTAATATACACAAAAATGTAGTACTCCAGGGCTGCCATCTTAAGCTTATGCTGAAAGGCACTGGCTGAAATCATTAAGATGAGATCATAATTTGAAGGTTGATGACTTGGATTTGAATCCCAGTTTAATTTCATTTTTTGTTTCTCTTAGAGTAGAATGGAAGTAATAATTATCCCCACTTAACTTACTTCTTCAGGTTGCTAGGAGGGTGATGTAAGAAAATGAACTGTGAAGTGTTTTAGAAAGTTTAATTCTACAGACAACAGTTTTCTTCCTCATCCTGCTCTCGAAGAAATTTACAGATGGCGTTTTTTCTTATCAGTACTGCTTTCTTTAAGCATCTCTTCTATAAGAAAAGGAAAATAGTATTAACAAAAGAATATTTAGTCNTACTGCCTTCTTTAAGCATCTCTTCTATAAGAAAAGGAAAATAGTATTAACAAAAGAATATTTAGTCTTCATAATAAGTGTGAGTTAGAAATTATTATTAATTTTTTACAGGTAAATAAATAGGCTTAAAGAAGTCAAGAAACTTTGTCAGTATCAATAATTTGTAAGTAGTTGCTCCCTGGTTTCTCTGATTCCTGTGCTCATGTTTTTTTCTTTCATAGAAACTGATGTAGTTTATTTATATATTGCAACTGTTCCAAAATTCCTATGCTCATTGTGCCTTATTTTGAAACTTACTGTCATTTACTGTCTTATTCTTTTAATAGGAGTTTATTTTATTCATTTGGCAATTATTTATTTCCAGGTTGTATGCTAAATACTATCAGTTTTTTATCTTAGCCTAGTCTTTATTTTGAACAAAAGATATGAGTTTAAAATAGTGACATTTACTCCTATAGTAGGGGGAAATTCTAGATTCTTTGGGAAGTCAGGGAAGTCTTCATAGAGGAAGTGATACCTAATCCTGTGCTTTCACTTTAACATTTACAGAATACAGAATGTCTCTGCCATTATGCCTTTTGTTTTTCTTGTACCAGCAGATTCATAATGAGCCATGCATCCAAGATTAAATAGTCAAATGACCCTTACATGTTCTTGTTATTTTCTAGCTTGTCCAGATTATTATCAATACAACACACTTGGAGAAATCCTGTAAGTACTTGGAGGAATTTATCACCAATATCACTAATGTCCTTCCAGAGACAGTCCACACTACCAAGCTGTATGGCACCACGACTTTTAAGGTGAGAAAGTCCTGCAGTACTGTGGAAGTGCTTCTGGTGTGCTGGGGCATTATACCTGTCCTTGCTTTGTTTCTCCCATAAGTCATACATGGTCTTGAGAATAAGTCCTTATTATTTCCTCAGGAAAACAAACACCAGTGCCTATTTTGGGGTATTTAAACTAAAAAGGGTCTATAGTTGTATTCACTAAATCTTCTTTATATTTCATACGTAATGACTGTTTTCCTCTATTGACTGCCTGGCATTCAAGTCTTAAGTTTGGTCTAGAAAATGGTGTTTATAGCTGAAATCAACAGCCATTAAAATTTAAATTTAGCCATCTTATCTTCTCTGTGTCCTATTTCTAGTCTTTTTTTTTTAACCTTACTAGAACATGTATGTTTTAGGATTCTGTTGTTATTATTTGATGATTTCAGTTTTGGAGCAAATATATGTTTTGAAATCCAGAAGTTGATATGAATTAGATATGAAGTTATAGAATTGAAATTTTGTTCTCTGTTTCTCTTTATTGGTACCTTCCCTTGAGAATAGACTTAAGAGTACAAATCAAATTTTATTCATGTTGCTTATTATATTTTATGAGATATAAAAATTGTTGGTATGATCTACTTTTTTTCTGTTCTAAGAAAAAAGTGAAAGAACCTGTCCAAAGCAAGCTTGAGAGNTATAGTAATCAGAACGGTATGGTATTGACATAAAAACAGAGATATAGATCAATGGAACAGATTGCAGAGCCCAGAAATAAACATGCATATATGGTCAGTTAATTTATGACAAAATGGCCAAGAATGTATAATGAGAAAAGGATGGTCTTCTCAAAAAAGTAAATCAAAACCACAATGTGATAATGCATCACACATGTTAGAATAGCTATCAGTAAAAATACAAGAGATGATAAATACTGGCAAGGATATGTAGTAAAGGGAACACTTGTATACTGTTGGTAGGAATGTAAATTGGTATAGCCACTATGGAAAACAGTATGGAGGTTCCTCAAGAAATTACAAATAGAACTTGTCATTTCTTGAGGAACCATATGATCTGGCAATTCTGCTTCTGGGTGTGTATTCAAAGAAATTGGAAAATTGTATTTCAGAGTTATATATAGTCCCATGTTCATTGCAGGAATAATCGCTAATAGCTACAATATGGAAACAGTCTTCAGATAAGTGGATAAAGAAATGTTTTATATATATACATACACACACATATATTCTCCATATATGTATTGATATTGATATGTGTATATATATGAATATTATTTAGTTATGAAAAATAAGGACATCCTACCATTTGTGATAATGTAGCTGGACCTAGAGGGCATTATGCTAAGGAAAATAAGCCACACTGAGAAGGGCAATTACTGCTTTTATATGTGGAATATTCTTTTAAAATTAGTAGAAAAGTGGTTGCCAGGTACTAGAAGAGTGGGTTAGGCAACAGAGAGAAGTTGGTAAGGAGGAACAGACTTTCAGCTTTAAGGGAAAAAGAGCTAAGGATCTAATGTAAAGCATGGTTTCTGTAGTTGATAGTACTGTACTGTATAATAGTTGCTAAGAAAATAGAACTTAAATGTTCTTATAGAAAAAAAGGTAATATGTGAGGTGATGAATGTGTTAAATAACTAGTGATGGAAAAAAAATACTATCACAATATATATGTGTGTTAGATCACCGCAGTATATGGTTTTAAATATCTTATGATTGTTTTCAGTGAAGCTGAAAAAAAGGAAAAACTGGGATGTGTAACAACCAGTGTATTCTTCTTTCTCTATGTTTGTCATTACATAGACTGCTAGATGAATTACACATTTATGATGTGACCTTCGGTTGTTTCAAATTATCTATAAAGTTACTTACAATAAAGTTCATTATACATGATTTATATTTGTAGCTTATAAACTTTTCAATAATGTCTCATTTTATTAATACTGATTCTCTTTTAGTGACAGATAGACTTATTTTATAAAGAGGCCCCAGGTATTAATATGAAAATATGACAAGAGATTTAAGAGTTTTAGGATGACTTTCCTTAAGTAATTTAATAGGAATCATAAATATTCTTAAATATTATCATTATTATGGAACATGGGTAATAATTTTATCAAAAAGTATTTCTACATGATTTCTACATGTGGATTCCAAAATTTCTCCTTGAAAGAAAATGAGGTAGGGACTTACAGTTGAGTGTTGAATAGAAAATAGAAGGAGAATGTGATGTGCATTTATAGTTGTTTACCCTATGTATGTAATATAATTATATACATATGTATGTACAAATATGTAATATGTACTACTATTCTTCCTCTAATCCATTTCAATTTTCTTATTTCAAGGGCTTTTCAAATTATGGTTAGAAATCCTCCCAGAGGATGACTTGTGTATTTTGTTGTTGTTCCAGCATTAAAATTGCTGAGGGAAAATTAAAGGCAGACAGGAAGGCACAGAGGTTGAGCAGCCAGTTAAATACTTAGTAAAGGAGAAGTCCTGGAGACCACTAAAGGTCATGTTGACAGTGCTTATTGGAAACACTGATTGCTTAAAACACATTGAAAGTTTATTTTTACCAGGACTGTTTCAAAGCAGCTAACCCAGAACTCAGTATAAACATGGCAATTATAAGAGCTTCATATTGTGTATTTTCCTAAGCTACTGTTTCCAGAAAACTTCCCCTTGCAGATGGAAACCTTAATGCTGAAAATGGGGCAAAAATAATCAGAAGGTCTTCAAGGTATTTTCTTGCAGAGTTCCTTCTTGTTTCTACCATATGTGACCTAATCAAGCTGATATTCTTAGCTTCCCTTGTTTGTAAGAATTCCCTCACTCACTTACAATATAAAATGAAGGTATTTTACATCACAAATATTGCCTGTGTACCTACTATTAAATAAGGTAGATTTTGGGGTAGAAGAGAAAATACTTAGTCCTTTAGTTTAGCGTTTATAATCTCTAGGGAAGACAGTCACTGTAAATTCTGTAAAGAACTGTGCAAAAAAAATGCTAGAATAATACAATAAATACATTGACCTTCTCCCTTATTCTAAAAGTTTTTATAAAGCATTTGTTACATACCAGGCAATAAACCAGTCTCCTGGGTTGACATAGCTTATATTCTAGTGGTGATAGATGACACACAAAAAATTTAATATAATGTCAGGAGAAGGGAATGGCACCCTACTCCAGTACTCTTGCCTGGAAAAATCCCATGGATGGAGGAGCTTGGTGGGCTGCAGTCCTTGGGGTCGCTAAGAGTCGGACACGACTGAGCGACTTCACTTTCACTTTTCATTTTCATGCATTGGAGAAGGAAATGGCAGCCCACTCCAGTACTCTTGCCTGGAGAATCCCAGGGATGGAGGAGCCTGGTAGGCTGCCATCTATGAGGTTGCACAGAGTCGGACACGACTGAAGCGACTTAGCAGCAGCAGTAGCAGCAGTGTTAAGAACTAGGAAGAAAAAGAAATGATCTGAATGAAACCAGAAATTGAATCACTTGGATTTCTAATAGATAATCATTCTAGTCAGAGCTAGGGCTTCCTAGGTGGCTCTAGTGGTAAAGAACCCACCTGCCAATGCAGGAGATGTGGGTTGGGAAGATCCCATGGAGGAGAGCGTGGCAACCCACTCCAATATTCTTGCCTGGAGTATCCCATGGACAGAGGAGCCTGACAGGCTGCAATCCATAGGGTCTCAAAGAGTCAGACAAGACTGGAGTGACATAGCATGCACTCATGCATGCACGTCAGAAGTTACAGTATAGTAGAAGGTATTATGTAGTCAAGGTGATCAGTATGCAGAGGGGTCAGTCTGGCAATGCTATATGTATCGTTTGTGATAGGAATGGTAAGAGACAAGATGAGGAATCATATGATTTCTGGATTTTAGGCCACAGTAAGGAGAAGGCAGTGGCACCCCACTCCAGTACTCTTGCCTGGAAAATCCCATGGACAGAGGAACCTGGTGGGCTGCAGTCCATGTGGTCTCAAAGAGTCGGACACGACTGAGTGACTTTGGACACAACTGAGTGACTTCCCTTTCACTTTTCACTTTCATGCATTGGAGAAGGAAATGGCAACCCACTCCATTGTTCTTGCCTGGAGAATCCCAGGGATGGGGGAGCCTGGTGGGCTGCCATCTATGGGGTCGCACAGAGTCGGACACGACTGAAGTGACTTAGCAGCAGCAGCAGCAAGTATTCTTTATTTTATTTGAAAGGAAATGTGAGGCCATAAGAAGACTGGAAATGGTGGTGATAACCTGATTTTATAATGGGTAACACTGGTTGCAGTGTGGAAAATATACGATAGGTCAATAAAAGTGGAAGAAGGAGCCAAATCTGAAGGTCATTACAATAGTCTAGGTAAGAGAGACTGATCATCTGGACTATAGCGGCAGAGATAGAAGTGTAAAGAAATATTTTTGAAGGTAGAGATGGCAAGTTTTACTGCTAGATTGGGTATGAGGTTATAAGAGAAAGCATGGAGTCAAAAATTATTCCAAGGTATTTAAACTAAGCAAACTAGATGAGCAAGTGATGCTATTACCTAAGATAGGGAACAGCGAGAAAATAACAGGTTTGGGGAGTGGCAGTAGAATCAAGATTTCCATTTTTTTAATATATTATGTTTGAAGTATTTAGTAGGCATTTATCATAGAGATATTAAATTGACAGGATAAAGTCAGAGTGGTACATAAAACTTTAAAACTCATATATATATATATAAAGATGGTATTTAATACCATGGAGCTGGCTTTCTGCTGGGAATTGAATATAGATAGAGAAAAGCTGAAGAACAGGGAAGCCTGCAGTCCACGAGGTTGCAAAGAATCAGACTCTTGCTAAGTCAGACTTAGCAACTGAATAGCAACAACCAAAGAAAAGGTATGAGGTTTGAGCTCTAAGGAAAATCAACTTCGAGAGGTCTAGAAGAGGTGAGTGGTACTTATCCCAGCTATGAAACCTTCAAGGAGGACTTACCAGAAAAGGCTCAGTAGGAGGTGTCCAACAGGAGTATCTTTGGACCTGCAGAATGTATCCAGAGAAAGGACGAGGAAGGGATAAGGGACATTTTTAGGTGAGGCAACTTCATGTACAAAGATGAAATAATGAAATAAAATTGTACATGTCTGTGTCAAATAAGGGTAGCAATGACTTATAGAAGTAGGTAAATATCAATTTGTGAAGCACTTTGCTTTATAATGATGAATAATTTGGATTTCATCCTAATAAAATCTTCGAGAGACTTTAAGCAAGGGTATGTCACAATTTTAAAAATTAATTGTTTATTTTGCTTAATTAGAAGAAAGGAAAAGGACACTTCCCTGATGGTCCAATTGTTAGGAATCCTCCTTGCAGTGCAGGGAATGCGAATTCAATCCCTGGTTGGGGAACTAGGGTCCCCTATGCCTCGAAGCAACTAAGCTAACCCCATGCACCACAACTAAGACCTGAGTTAGCCAAATAAATAAATAAATGTTAAAAAAAAAAAGGAAGGAAGGAAAGAAGGAGACAGGAAGGAAGGATTGAAAAAAGGATGAAGAGCAGAAAGGAAAGGAGAAAAGAAGGAAAAAGGAAGGAATAGATAAATCACAATTACTTGAAATTCATAATCAGAAGAAATGAAATATATCTACAGAATATGTTGTATAACTCTATGCTAATAAATTTGAAGATCTGTTGGAAAATGTGTGATTAATAAATGATACAAGAAAATACAGAAGATTGGCATAACTATGAAAGAAATGAAAATATTGTTAAGTATTTCTTGAAAACAGGAAGGAGTCACATAATTTTATAAGTGAATTCATTTATGCTTTCATGAAACAGATAACTTCTGTATAATTTAAAAGACTCTAGACTATAGAGAAAAAAGGAAAATATCTCAGTTAATTATTGTGAAGTCAACAATGATTCAAAAACTAGAGAAACCACAAAAAGCCCTGAACAATTAAAGACAAATATTATGTGAAAATCATAAATAATAAAATATCAAGCAAAAGCTGGAAGTGCATAGAAAATAGGGATAAACTAAGGTTATGAATGCAATGATGATTAGTACTATAAAATTATATAAAATTATTCACTACTATAATAGGTCAACTGAGAAAAAAGGCATGAGTATTTAAAAAGGTATTTATTAATATATAAGACAAATTTTATTCTCTTGGGCTCCAGAATCACCTCAGATGGTGACTGCAACCATGAAATTAAAAGACCCTTCCTCCTTAGAAGGAAATTTATGACAAATCTAGACAGCATATTAAAAAGCAGAGACATCACTTGGCCAACAAAGATCCATACAGTCAAAGCTATGGTTTTTCCAGCAGTCATGTACGGATGTGAGAGTTGACTCATAAAGAAGGCTTAGCGCCAAAGAATTGATCCTTTCAAATTATGATGCTGAAGAAGACTTTTGAGAGTCCCTTGGATTCAAGGAGATCAAACCTGTCAATCCTAAAAGAAATTAACTCTGAATATTTGTTGGATGGACTGATGCTGAAGCGGAAGCTCCAGAACTTTGACTGCCTGATGTGAAAAGCCAACTCATGGGAAAAGACTGTGATGCTGAGAAAGAATGAAGGCTAAAGGAGAAGGGGCAACAGAGGATGAGATGGTTAGATCGCAATAACCGACTCAATGGACTTGAATTTGACCAAACATTGAAACATAGTGGAGGACAGGGGAACCTGGCACACTGCAGTTCATGTGGTTGCCAAGAGTCAGACACAACTTAGCAACTGAAAATTAACAACAGCATATGTAAGACCACATCTCTTCCTGGTAAAATCTCTTAGTAAATCCCTCTATCAGCAATTGACAGATTATTAGCAGAAAATTAGTAAGGCTGTAGTTTAACTGAATGGTCCTATCAATCAGCTGGATCAAATTGACATTTATAGAATATTTCATCTAATAACAACATAGTAAATGTTCTTCTCAAAAGTCATAAGAACATTGACCAACACAGATTATGTTCTGGGTATTAAAACACATCTTAAAAATTTTAAAGAATAAAAATCATATGAAACTTGCTCTCAGGCCAGATGGTATTAAACTCTAGAAATAAATAATAGAAAGATAGAAAATCCCCAGATATTTGGAGATGAACCTATATGCTTCAGAAAAACACATGGGTCCAAAAAATTTTTTTTCAAGAGAGATTAAGAAAGACTTCAAACTATATTGTATGAGTCCACCCAAACTCATGTTCATCAAGTTGGTGATGCCATCCAGCCATCTCATCCTTTGTCATCCCCTTCTCCTCCTGCCCCCAATCCCTCCCAGCATCAGAGTCTTTTCTAATGAGTCAACTCTTTGCATGAGGTGGCCAAAGTATTGTAGTTTCAGCTTCAGCATCAGTCCTTCCAATGAACACCCAGGACTGATCTCCTTTAGAATGGACTGGTTGGATCTCCTTGCAGTCCAAGTGACTCTCAAGAGTCTTCTCCAACACCACAGTTCAAAAGCATCAAGTCTTCGGCACTCAGCTTTCTTCACAGTCTAACTCTCACATCCATACATGACCACTGGAAAAACCATAGCCTTGACAAGACGGACCTTTGTTGGCAAAGTAATGTCTCTGCTTTTTAATATGCTATCTAGGTTGGTCATAACTTTCCTTCCAAGGAGTAAGCGTCTTTTAATTTCATGGCTGCAATCACCATCTGCAGTGATTTTGGAGCCCCAAAAAATAAAGTCTGACACTGTTTCCACTGTTTTCCCATCTATTTCCCATAAGGTGATGGGACCAGATGCCATGATCTTAGTTATCTGAATGTTGAGCTTTAAGTCAACTTTTTCACTCTCCTCTCAAACTTTTAAGATACAACAACCAAAACATGATCCATCAAAGAGAACACTAAGTTGGACTTCATTAAATTGAAAAACTTCTGCTATAGAAAAGACACTGATAAGAAGATGAAAAGACAATCAGAAAATATTTGTAAAGGGCTTGTCTAATAAAGGACTTATATCTAAAATGTAAAAAGAACTGGCAAAACACAACAATAACAAAATTTAAAACTGGGTTTAATATGGGTTCACTCTAAAAGTGGGCAAAAGATCTGAACAGATATCACACCAAAGCATGGAAAGGGTATTATAAATTAAAACAACAGTTAGATACTATTGTACAGTTCTTAAAATGACTAAAACCCAAAATAGTAACAATAATTGCTGGAGCAATAGCAACTTTCTCATTCATTGCTGGTGGTAATGCAAAGTTCAGTAAAGTTGCTCAGTCATGTCTGACTCTTTGCAACCCCATGGACTGCAACACACCAGGCTTCCCTGTCCATCACCAACTCCCAAAGCTTGCTCAGACTCATGTCCATTGAGTTGGTGATGCCATCCAACCATCTCATTCTCTGGTAATGCAAAATGGTAATGTTATTTTGGAAGACAGTTGTCAGTTTCTTACAAGGTTAAACAGAAATAGTCTTCCTATGCAATTGATCAATCATGTTCCTTGGTAAGGGGTGAATTGAAGTCTTAATCCACACAGAAACCTACACATGAATGTCCACAGCAGCGTTGCTCATAATTGCCTGCATTTGAAGACTACCAAGATGTCCTTCAGTGGGTGAATGAGTAGACAAACTGTGATGCATCCTGACAATGGAATATTATTCAGTGATGAAAAGGCATGAACTCTCAAGTCACAGAAGACCTGGAGGAAGATTAACTGCACATTGCTAAGTGAAATAAGGCAATTTGAAAAGCTACATACATGATTCTAGGTATAAGACACTCAAGAAAGTTAAAATTCTGGAGAAAGTAAAATGATGAATTATATCCAAGATTTGGGGATAAGCAAGGTAGGGATAGTTAGAGCAGAGTGGATCTTTAGGGCAAGAAAACTCTTCTGTATGCTTCTGACTGTAATGGTGAATACATGGTGTTATCCATTTGTAAGTACCCATAGGACTGTAAAACATGAATGGTAAAACCTGATGCAAACTATAGACTTTAGTTAATAATAAAATGTCAGTATTGGTTCATCTTTCGCAACAAATGTTCTGCATTCACTCAAGGGTTTTTTTAATTGGGGAACCAGTAGGAGGGAGACAGGGGTGCAGTCTCCAAATGCTCTGAGCTTTCTGCTCAAGTTTTCTTCAAGCCAGAGTTTCTAGAAAATAATGTTTATTAAAAGAAAATTTAGTAAAATGGGAATTCAAGGACAACATTAGATTATCATACAAGTACGTAAATAAGCAAGCAAGTAATCAGAGAAATGTTCTTGAAACTGTTCATATAAGTAAACATAGTCAGTGCCTATATTAGAGTATGTAAATACCTTGCAAAATTATGCAGGTATTAAAAAGGTGAAAATGGAGAAGAGCTTATGAGTTAGCATAAAATTTGGAGGTTAGAATTTATAGGACATAGTGACTGACTATGGAGGAATCAGTGGAATCTAATATGTTGCTTAGATCTCTGCCTTGAACTGAAATGAACAGTTGAAGAGTAGTTCAGTTCAGTCGCTCAGTCGTGTCCGACTCTTTGCGACCCCATGAACCGCAGCACGCCAGGCCTCCCTGTCCATCATCAACTCCTGGGGTCCACCCAAGCCCATGTCCATTGAGTAGTTGATGCCAATCAACCATCTTATCCTCTGTTGTCCCCTTCTCCGACTGCCCTCAATCTTTTCCAGCATCAGGGTCTTTTCAAATGAGTCAGCTCTTTGCATCATGTGGCTAAAGTACTAGAGTTTCAGCTTCAACATCAGTCCTTCCAGTGAACACCCAGGACTGATCTCCTTTAGGATGGACTGGTGGGATCTCCTTGCAGTCGGATTATAATTATTTTAGTCCTGGACTTAGAATAATATTTAAAGTTTCTGTGAACCATAATGCAGGAAACAATCAGATATATGTGTCTTTAACAAGAATGGGTTTGGACAGAGATAGGGAGTGAAAGGCATAGGAGGTGATGAAATCACTCAGCACAAGGGAGAGGATTAGAGGCCAGAAAAGTAAAAGAAAAACTATGTCCTGAAAGCCAAAAAAGAACAGTGTTATAGCAGAGAATGTTTAACAGAGGATGGTCAAGTAAGATCAGCCTGAAAAATGAATATTAGATATGGTAGCCTGGCGAATTACCCTGGACCAATCCGTGTTGATGGACTGTTAGCTTTTCAGTTTAGACTGTTTTGCCCTAAAAATGTTTTTCTTGGAGCTTTAGTCGCATGACACTTCTTAGCACCTTTTATATGCCACTGTACATCACAACTCTTTTAAATAAGGTTTCTCAAACTTACTTGATTTAGGAACATTTTTTGCTATTGTTTAAGCACTTTTCAGGACTATTGTTAATTAGTCCTGAAATTGTTAATTTTTGTAAATGTGTGCCCATCTTTGAAGAAACTTCATTATAAAGAATCTAGAAAGGTGGGATAGTAACTAGTGGAAACAAAGAGCATTAAATTTGGAACTTCAGGAAACCTACAATAAGAAAAGTGAAGAGACTAGCAATTTTAAAAGAGGTTGGTATTGTCAGGAGGGAGGTTCTTGGAATCCCAGAAGAGAAGAGAACAGGATCCTGAGAATGAGTATAGTTTTGATAGTTTGTTTGATAGATAGTGGAGTGTAGTTTGATGGATAAGAAAGTAAAAAGGATGCAGATAGCTGAGAGCAGTGAAGGCAAATTCTTATTTGGTAAATCTAAATAATAGCTTGTCCTACAGACACAAAATAGAAAAGATTCTACTGAGCTTTTGGAAAAAAGAAAAATTAATGGAGACTGTAATATTACTTGATATTCTCAATTATGTTACTTAGTTTGAGGTGTTTTCAAGCAGAGATTTCTGCTTTATTTGTAATGCAATTCTGAATGATTATTAAAATTTCATATTTCGTAGGATGCTAGACATGCAGCTGAAGAAGAGATTTATACCAACTTAAACCAGAAGATAGACCAGTTTCTACAGCTGGCTGACTATGACTGGATGACAGGAGATTTGGGCAGCAAAGCGAGTGATTATCTAGTGGACCTCATTGCCTTTCTACGTAGCACCTTTGCTGTGTTCACACACCTTCCTGTAAGTGACAATTGCTTTTATTTTGTCCATCATATAGAAAAAAGATTTCTTAAAATCTAGGTTGGTGAAAGACGTTTGTTTCTGCTGTAACTAGCCAGGAAGCTATGGGTATAAAATCTCACATTATAATTATCCCTTAACAAGATCTACAGATTTCTTCCATCTTATTCTAAGACTTCTTTTTTCATTAATGTTTGCATTTTGTTTATTCTGGAAATGATTCCTAATATTATGTCTGCTTATATATCCCTACTAACTTCAAGGTAATTAGTACAACACATGATAGATGCCTTGGTGGAAGTAAAATAGAAAATTAGGACTTAGAATTTTAGATATGTATCTTTTAATTCTATAATAGCCATTTAATTTTTTTAATATCCTCAAATTCTCTGGTAAAATTCTCCAAGATTTGTCTAATATGTTTATTTTTTCTCTATTTTCTTGAGCATATATATCACAGCCTTTTAAAAATTGAAGTATAATTTATTTGCGGTATTATGTTAGGAACTTCCCTGGTGGTCCAGAGATTAAGACTCCTTGCTCCCAATGCAGGGGCACGAGTTTGATCCCTCACTGGGGAGCTAAAGATCCCACATTTCTCACAGCATGGCCAGAAGAAAAGTTACAACATTATATTGGTTTCAAGTTTACAGCATAGTGTTTCAGTGTTTTTACAGATTATAGTCTAAGATAATGGCTATAATTCCATGTGCTGTATGGTATATCCTTGTTGCTTATCTATTTGATACTCAGTACTTTGTGTCTCTTAATCCCTTTCTCCTGTCTTGCCCCTCCCTCTTTCCCTCTTGTTTATTGATTCCCTATTGTCTCTTGATCTCTGTTTTATTCATTTTCTCTCTAATCTTTATTATTTCCTTCCTTCTGATGACTTAACTTTGTTCATCTTTTTCTAATTTTTAAAAAAGTGGTTGGTTATGTGCTTTATTTGAGGTTTTACTTATTTCTTGAGAAAGGCCTGCACTGCTGTACACTTCCCTCTTAGAACTGCTTCCTGCATGCCATAGATTTTTGGAGTTTTGTGTTTCCATTTTCCTTTATCACAACTGGTTTTCTGATTTCCTATTCAATTAGTTGGCTTTTTAGTAGGATGTAGTTTAGTCTTCACATCTGTGCTTTTCCCATTTTTCTTCCTGTAATTGATTTCTAACTTTATATAGTTGTAATGGGGGAAGATGCTTGATATAATATCTATCTCCTTAAATTTGTTCAGACATTTTGTGGCCTAGCATGTGATCTGACCTGGGGAATGTTTCATCTGTACTTGAGAGATGTATATTCTGATACTTTTGGATGAAATGTCCTGTCAATAGCTTTTAACTGTTCAAATGTGTTAGTTAAGACCACTGTTACATGATAAATTTCCTATCTAGATGGTGTGTTCACTGATGTAAGTGAGGTGTTGTTACAGCCCCATGGGCTATAGTCTGCCAGGCTCCTCTGTCCATGAGATTTCCCAGGCAAGAATACTAGCGTGAGTTGCCATTTCCTTCTCCAGAGGATCTTCCAGACACAGGGATCAAACTCATGTCTCCTGCATTTTCAGGCAGATTCTTTGCTACTGAGCCACAGGAGAAGCCCAAGTGAGATGTGAAAGTCCCTTTTTGTTACGGTATTATTGTCAGTTTCTCCCTTCATGCCTGTAAATATTTGCTTCAAATATTTAGGTACCCTTGGGGTGTGCATATTAATGCATATAATATCCTTGTCTTGTATCGATCCCTTATCATGGAATAATACCCTTCTTTGTGTTTTGTTATAGCCTTTGTTTTAAAGTCTATTTCATCTGAAGCAAGTATTATTGCCCTGGGTTTCTTATTGTTTCTCTTTGCATGAAATACCATTTTAATTTCCTCACATTCTTTCTATATGTGTATTTTACTTTGAAGTGAATCTCTTAAGCAGTGTGTAGAAGGGTCTTCTCTTTTCATTTAATCTGTCACCCTATATATTTTGATTGGAGCATTTGTCCACTATATTTAAAGCAATTATTGATGGGTATATCAGTTCAGTTCAGTTCAGTTCAGTTGCTCAGTCATGTCCGACTTTGCGACCCCATGAATCGCAGCACACCAGGCCTCCCTGTCCATTGCCAACAACCAGAGTTCACTCAGACTCATGTCCATCGAGTCTGTGATGCCATCCAGCCATCTCATCCTCGGTCGTCCCCTTCTCCTGCCCCCAATCCCTCCCAGCATCAGAGTCTTTTCCAATGAGTCAACTCTTCTCATGAGGTGGCCAAAGTACTGCAGTTTCAGCTTTAGCATCATTCCTTCCAAAGAAATCCCAGGGCTGATCTCCTTCAGAATGGACTGGTTGGATCTCCTTGCAGTCCAAGGGACACTCAAGANTCCTCTTCACTTTCTGCCATAAGGGTGGTGTCATCTGCATATCTGAGGTGACTGATATTTCTCCCGGCAATCTTGATTCCAGCTTGTGTTTCTTCCAGTCCAGCGTTTCTCTTGATGTACTCTGCATAGAAGTTAAATAAGCACGGTGACAATATACATCCTTGACATACTCCTTTTCCTATTTGGAACCAGTCTGTCATTCCATGTCCAGTTCTAACTGTTGCTTCCTGACCCGCATATAGATTTCTCAAGAGGCAGGCCTTAGTTACTGCCATTTTGTCACTTGTTTTCTGATTGTTCTTATAGTTCTTCTTTGTTCATTTTTTCTTCCTTTTGTATCTTCCCTTGTGGTTTTGTTGATTTTTCTTTAGTAGTGTATACCAGAGAACGCTCAGACTGTTTTGAGATTTTACAATTTGCTCTTTTTTTTTTAAGCTGTTCGGATTGGGCAATTTCCTTTATTTTCCCAGATCACTTACAAGTTCCTCTGTATCACTTAGTTTGCTATTCATTTTTCCTAGTGTGTTTTTTATTTCAACTATTGAATTCTTCATTTCTTATTGGGTCTTTTAAAATAGTTTCTAGTTTTTTAATTAAAATTATCAGACGCTGAACCGGCTCAGGGCTTTTTGCCACACCGCGTCCCCTTATCTTCCTCTGCTGGGTCAGCTATGGCAGCCGTGAAGACCCTAATCCCCAAGGCCAAGGTGGCCCGAGCCCAGGCGGTGTTGGCGGTCAACATCAGCGCGGCCCAGGGGCTGCATGACGTGCTGAGAACCAACTTGGGGCCTAAGGGCACCATGAAGATGCTTGTTTCTGGTGCTGGAGACATCAAACTCACTAAAGATGGAAATATGCTGCTTCATGAAATGCAAATTCAACACCCAAGAGCCCCCTTAATAGCCAAAGTAGCAACAGCCCAGGATGACATAACTGGTGATGGTACCACTTCCAACATCCTCATCATTGGAGAGCTGCTGAAGCAGGCGGATCTCTACATTTCTGAAGGTCTTCATCCCAGAATAATTACAGAAGGAGTTGAAGCTGCAAAGGAAAAGGCACTTCAGTTTTTGGAACAAGTCAAAATAAGCAAAGAGATGGACAGGGAAACACTTATAGACGTGGCCAGAACATCTCTACGTACTAAAGTTCATGCTGAACTTGCTGATATCTTCTTAACAGAGGCCATAGTGGACTCCATTTTGGCCATTAAAATACAAGATGAGCCTACTGACCTCTTCATGGTTGAGATCATGGAGATGAAACATAAATCTGAAACAGATAAAAGCTTGATCAAAGGTCTTGTTTTGGACCATGGGGCATGGCATCCTGATATGGAGAAGAGAGTAGAAGATGCATACATCCTCACATGCAATGTGTCATTAGAATATGAAAAAACAGAAGTGAATTCTGGCTTTTTTTTAACAAGAGTGCAGAGGAGAGAGAGAAATTAGTGAAAGCTGAAAGGAAATTCATCGAGGACAGAGTTAAAAAAATAATTGACCTGAAAAAGAAAGTCTGTGGTGATTCAGATAAAGGATTTGTTGTTATTAATCAAAAGGGAATTGATCCCTTTTCCTTAGATGCTCTTGCCAAAGAAGGTATAATAGCTCTGCGCAGAGCTAAAAGGAGAACCATGGAAAGGCTGACTCTTGCTTGTGGTGGGATAACCCTAAATTCTCTTGATGACCTAAATCCTGATTGTTTGGGACATCCAGGACTTGTCTATGGGTATACATTGGGAGAAGAGAAGTTCACCTTTATTGAGAAATGTAACAATCCTCACTCTGTCACATTATTGATCAAAGGACCAAATAAGCACACGCTTACTCAAATCAAAGATACAATAAAAGATGGCTTGAGGGCTGTTAAAAATGCTATTGATGATGGCTGTGTAGTCCCAGCTGCTGGCACAGTGGAAGTGGTGATGGCAGAAGCCTTGGTTAAATACAAGCCCAGTGTAAAGGGCAGGGCCCAGCTTGGATTTCAAGCATTTGCTGATGCATTCCTCATTATTCCCAAGGTTCTTGCTCAGAATTCTGGTTTTGACCTTCAGGAAACACTAGTTAAAGTTCAAGCAGAACATTCAGAATCCGGTCAGCTTGTGGGTGTGGACTTGAACCCTGGTGAACCAATGGTAGCAGCAGAATCAGGCGTATGGGATAACTATTGTGTAAAGAAACAGCTTCTTCACTCCTGCACTGTGATTGCCACCAACATTCTCCTGGTTGATGAGATCATGAGAGCTGGAATGTCTTCTCTAAAAGGTTGAATTGAAGCTTCCCTTGTATCTGAATCCTGAAGACTACAGAGTGATCCTAGTAATACAGCTATGGAATTTTGGTCCAAGCTTCAAATGATCTTCAAAGGATTTTCTTTTCCCATATTAAAAAAGGAGAGAACACTGGTGCCTATTCAGATTCTGAAGTTCTGAAATTATAATTACAGTATTTTTAAAATTGCACTGCAGTGTCCACATGCAGCAGGTCATACTTATGCAGTAAACAGCACATTTTGCTTTACCCTCAGTGATATAAAAATATTAGATAAGCATATGTTGTCTACCTTGTTATTAAATATTCATTGAAAAACAAAAAAAAAAATAAAGTTATCACTGTGTAGATATAGTCTTTCCCCTAATTCAATTAACATTTTTTATAACCAGTGGTTTGAATTCTTTATCAGATGAATTATTTATTTATGTTTTATTTTTTTTCAGGTATATTTTCTTGTTCTTTCAATTGATAATGGTTCTTCTGCCATTACATTTTGCTTAACTTCTCTGTTTCTATGAGTTTAGGTGAAACAGTTACCTGTTGTGATCTTGAAGGGTTGTTCTATGCGGCAGCAACCCGATGCGTGCCCTGTGGCTTTGGTGTGAGAGCTGCATTTGATAGGAAACAAGTCACAGTGATAACTTTCCTCAGGGTGTGCTGATAGCATCAGCTTGGTAGAGAGTAGGGCTCCAGAGGGAGGAGCTAGGGTCTGTTCCTGGTGTGAAATGGGGCTTCCCCTCTGCTTAGTGGCCATCAACACTCTATGGGGGTGGGGTCTGATTCCAAATTCCTGGAACAGAAGTCCTGAGGACCTGGCCTGGGCCAGCTCTGTCTCTTTAACTGTGGGGTTCCCCTTTTTTTCCACACTGAGAGCCTTACCTGAGTGGTGGGAACTGCTGAAGTAAGTTGGGTCCTTGGGGGCTCTCGGCTTGTGTTGATTACAGGCAGAGGCTTAAGCTGTCTCTTATGCACTGCCTGTATGGGATCCCACATTTGTTTCCCTTAATCTGCTTTGACTCAGCCACAGGTCCAAGTACTCTTTGTCTCTCACCGCTGATCACTACTGTCTGTCCCAGCTCCTCCTCCCTGTTCGGGAACTACATTATAGTGTTGTTGCCTATGTTGACTCTCAGTGTGTGTCAGGAGGTGAGCTATGCTTGAGTGCTACCATCAGAGATCTGGGTTGCTTGTAATGTTCTGCTTGAGTAAGCATCAACAATTACCCCATCCCCCCACCCCCCAGCCTCCACCAGAAGACCAGGTTGCTTCTGCATCCCAAGATCGAATTTTCTCCCTGGTCATGACCACCCCAGATTTAATACCCTGCTGAGATGAAGAGTGAATAGCCATGGTGCACTGGCTCAGCTTGAGCTGAGTCACACACTGAGGTAGTTGTGGGAAACCTGGCAGCCTCTTGAGCATACCTCTTTCCACCCTGTTTTGGGGTATGAATGTGCTCCTCATGAGAGGAGTGCAAACTTCCCACTGCCCTCCTAGTAGTGCCAGTGGCCCTCAAACCAGCCAAGAAAGCTTGTCTCTCCTCCATGGGAACCCAGGCTTGGGCATCTAATTTATGGCTCTCACTGCTCACTCCCCTGGGCAGGTGTCCACCCGTGCGTGTGTTCTCCCTGTTACTCTGAGTCACCTCCCAGGAACACAGGGCCCAAGCCCGTCATTTTCTTCATCCTTCCTGATTACTTGTGTATTTTTCTTCCAACTTTTTTCATACTAGATATCTTCTGTCAGTTTCCACTGTTTGTTTTCAGTGAGAATTTTGTGACTTGTAGATGTATTTTTGATATGTTCATGGGGGGATATGAGCTCCATGTCCTCTTAACCCACTATCTTGATTCTACTCCTCTGCAGTTGTTTTAAACATATTTATTAATGCCTCCATGTGATTCACCTACATATTGGTTAGATTTGTTTCTGAGTTTTATCATTGTTGTTGCTGTTGTCAGTCATATGGTCCTATCTCTTCCTATCATTTTTTGGTATATGGTAGACATGGTGTTTAAAATATGTTTTAATAGATGTTCCAGATAATATCTTATGCCACCAGAATTGTTTCATCCTTTCCCCTACTAAGTAGTTAAAATGAGTGGGTGGTTTGTGGTTTGAACCTCATCACCTTAATCCAATTATAAACTGATCTGGATTGAGCTTGGGTTGCAGTTGTATTGTACCTTTGGTTTACATTTGTTGCTAGGATGTGGTTCTTCAGAGCTTTTAATGAGAGCCTGGCACATTATTGTCTCTTCAGTACCAAGAGGACTGTGGAAATTTCCACTTTTCATATAAACTTAGCTCTTCAGTTTCCTGCTTTTTACAGTTTTAAAATTTGGCAAATATCTTGAGTAGGTGTCTTACCCAGATCAGCAATTGCTAACAGTAAAAACTGTGATTGGAGATTGTCGATATCAATTCATTAATCCCTCAAGAGCTTTCAAGTTGCCACCTGTGATTCTTATGAACACTCCCACTAGTGAGTTGTTTTTTTCTGAAACGTTGTGAAACTGCAGGAAAGCTTACTTTGCTTTTGAAGAGTTTTGGCTTAGACCGTTATTTTCCTCGGCTGTATAGCTTTAGAATTCAGAAAATGTCTTGAGAAAACTGGCCCTGAGATCTGTAATTTTGGCACGTCAGCCCCATGGAAGCAACAAAAATTCAGTGATTTTTTTTTTTTTTTCTTCACCAGGGCAGTTACTTTCTGCCTGGACCTAACCCAGATTCTCAGTCTTTTACTATTCCTAGGTTTGTCAAATGCCTCCAGGGACAACTTCAGATCCTCAGCTCACCTTTAACAGGTCTGCCCTCTTTGCAATTTTATTCCCTTACGTTTCATTGCTTCCTTGCCTTCTGGTTTTCTCCAATTTTTAAAATTACCTTTCCTAATTTTTGGTGGAAGCACTAACCTATAAAAAACTAGGCCATTTTATCTGTTTTATCTTGATACCAAAGTCAGAGAAAGTAGCCCCAAAGATAAAACTATAAATTAATCTCACAATTATAAATAAAAAAATTTAGCAAGTCTACTCCAAAATGTATCAAGAAAATAATTTAGCATTAGTATGTAGGATTTACTCTAGAAATGCAGAGATGGTTTGATATCTAAAAATCTAATAATATAATTTATCATAATACTAGGTGAAGGAGATAATGTATATGATCATAGATAATGTATATGATCATCTTTATGTAATTCTAAAAAGATATTATATAACATCCAGCCTGCTTTTCAAATTTTTTAAAAAAAGTTTTAAATACAAGCAATATTATATTTCAATAGCATGATAAAGAGCACCTATATGAAATTCAGCAGCCACCAAAGATTTAACAGTGGAACACTAGGAATATTTATTTGCATCAACATCAGAAGAATGGTGAAGACATCTCACCATTACTTTAGATGTTCTATAAAATAAATAAGGTAAAAGAGAAGTAAGTTATAAATATTACAATGAGCCATGTATCTTATCATTATCCTTATATTAGTATTGTGTGGTTGGAAAACTCTAGAAAATCAACTGAAAAATAATTAGGATCAATAAAACTTTTGGTTACAGAGTACACTTAGAAAACAGGTCATCTTCTCTTACCTTTACAATACCTTCATGGAAAACACTGTCCCAAAAGTATTCTATTTACCATTGATGCATATTATATAAGGTCTCTATGAGTATATTTTAACAAGTCATATATAGCATCAGTGTGGGAAACATGTCACAGAATAATTTAAAAGATACTTCATTATGATCAGATATGTGCAGGGTTCTAGGATGAGAAAACAAGGATCGTGGCATCTGGTTTCATCACTTCATGGCAAATAGATGGGGAATCAATGGAAACAGTGAGAGACTTTATTTTCTTGGGCTCTAAAATCATTACAGATGGTGACTGCAGCCATGAAGTTAAAAGACACTTACTCCATGGAAGAAAAGCTATGACAAACCTAGACATATTAAAAAGCAGAGATATCATTTTGCTGACAAAAGGTCCATATAGTCAAAGCTGTGGTTCTTCTAGTAGTCATGTGTGGATGTGAGAGTTGGACCATAAAGAAGGCTGAGTGCTGAAGAAGTGATACTTTCAAACTGTGGTGTTGGAAGAAACTTCGGAGAGTCCCTTGGACTGCGAGGAGGTCAAACCTGTCAATCCTAAAGGAAATTAATGCTGAATATTCATTGGAAGGACTGATGCTGAAGCTGAAGCTCTAGTACTTTGGCCACCTATGCGAAGAGCCAACTCATTGGAAAAGACCCTGATGCTGGGAAAGATTGAAGGCAGGAGGAGAAGGAGACTAAAGAGGATGAGATGGCTGCATGGCATCACTGACTCAATGGACATGAGTTTAAGTGAACTCTTGCAGATGGTGAAGGACAGGGAAACCTGGCATGCTGCAGTCCATGGGGTCACAAAGAGTCGAACACAACTGAGTGACAGAACAACAAGGATGAGAATAGTAGTTTTTCTAAAATTAATCTAACTGCAGTGTATACGAAGTAAATTTGATGGTGGTGGGTTATCTTAACAAAATAATTCTACAGTTCATTCAGAGACAAAAATGGAAAATATTTGGCCAAAAAAAATGGAAAAGAAAATTAATGAGTGTAGTCCCTTTGAATATAGAAATGTTATTATTAATGAAAATAATATCCCTCCTACACAGGGCTGGACTGATAGAATAAAGGAATAGTTAAAGAAAATATCTATAAATATTTCAAAGAATAAGTGAGATTTAGTATGTGATAAAAATGCCATTTAGCAATTGCTGTTACCAATGCTGTCTGCTCGTTGGGTAAAAAGAATATTAAGTCTATATCTCATATATCAAAATTAATTCTAGATCAAATGCATGTTCATATTTTTAAAAAGAAAGAAACTATGGGAAAACCAATAAAACTACTAGCAAATATTTCTATAATCTGAAAGAGACTTACTATCATAGGGATGACACCAAAGACTGAGATCATTAAGGAAAAGGTTAATAATTTGGCTACAGAAAATTATTTATAATGTTCCTAAAAGGTATTAGTTAGAAAATAGAATGTAAGATTATCAGTAAANCCTATAAATTTGTGAAACGTAAATAAGAAATGACAACCTTCAGTATTTGTGATTAGTATTTCAGGAAATACGTGTTCTGATACATTGCTGGTAGGTGTGTAAATTGGTATAGTCTTCTTAGTACTTAATTTTTCAGTGTCTCTCATAAATGTTTTAAAATTTGTGTACCTATTATGCTGAAATCCCATTTACAGAAATCTAACTTAATGAGATTTTCTTCATGGCTTATAGCCTTGATGTGATGAAGTGATTTTGTGTGAAGTGATGAAGCTATGAACCATGCCATGCAGGGACACCTAAGACGGATGGGTCATAGTGAAGAGTTCTGACAAACTGTGGTCCACTGGAGGAGGAAATAGCAATCTACTCCAGTATTCTTGCCTGTAAAACCCTATGAACAGTATGAAAAGGCAAAAAGATGACACTGGAAGATGTTGGAAGGTGTCCAGTATGCTACTGGGGAAGAAAGAAAAGTGAAGGAAAGTGTTAGTTGTTCAGTCATGTCTGATTCTTTGTGATCTCATGGACTGTAGCCCAGCAGGCTCCTCTGACCATGGCATTCTCCAGGCAAGAATACCAGAGTGGGTAGCCATTCCCTTCTCTAGGGTTTCTTCCCAACCAGGGATTGAACCCAGATCTTGTGCACTGCAGGTGGATTCTTTACTATCTGAGCCACCAGGGAATCCCTGGGGAAGAGCTGAGGGCAATTACTAATAGCTCCAGAAAGAATGAAGTGGCTGGGACAAAGCAGAAATGACATTCAGTTGTGGTTATGTCTGGTGGTGAAAGTAAAGTCTGATTCTGTAAGGAAAAATATTGCATAGGAACCTGGAATGTTAGGTCCATGAATCAAGGTAAATTGAACATGGTCAAACAGGAGATGGCAAGAGTGAACATTGACATCTTAGGAATCAGTGAATTATTAATAAAATGGACAAGAATGGGCAAATTTAATTCACATGACCATTATATCTACAACTGTGGGCAAGAATGCTTTAGAAGAAATGGAGAAGCCCTCATAGTCAACTAAAGAGTCTGAAATGCAATATTTGGGTGCAACCTCAAAAATTACAGAATGATCTTAGTTCATTTTCAAGGCAAACCAGTCAACATCTCAGTAATCCAAGTCTATGCCCCCACCACTGACGCTTAAAAAGCTAATGTTGACCTGTTCTATTAAAACCTACAATACCTTGTAGAACTAACACCAGAAAAGATGTCCTTTTTATCATAGGGGGTTGGAATGCAAATAGGAACTCAAGAGGTGCCTGGAATAACAGGTAAGTTTGGCCTTGGCATGCAAAATGAAGCGGGGCAAAGACTAGCAGAATGTTGTCAAAAGAACACATTGGTCATAGCAAATACTGTTGTCCAACAGCCCAAAAAATGACTCTACACCTGGACATCACCAGGTGGTTAATATTGAAATTAGATTGATTCTTTCCTTTGCAGCCAAATCTGGAGAAGCTCTATGCATGCTTGTGTGAGTGCTAAATTTAGTCGTGTCTGACTCTGTGCTGTCCTATGGACTGTAACCTGTCAGGCTCCTCTGTCTATGGGATTCCCAGGCAAGAATACTGGAGTGGGTTGCCATGCCCTCCTTAAGGGAATCTTCCAGACCCAAGGATTGAATCTGAGTCTCTTTCATCTCCTATATTGACAGGCACGTTCTTTACCGTTAGTGACTCATGGGAAGCCCTGGAAAGGCTCTATACAGTCAGCAAAAACAAGAACTTCAGCTGACTGTTGTTCACATCATGAGCTCCTTATTGCAAAATTCAGGCTTAAATTGAAGAAAGTAGGGAAAACCACTAACCATTCAGGTATCACCTAAATCAAATCCTTAATGATTGTACATTGGAGGTGATTAATAGGTTCAAGGGATTAGATTTGGTAGGCAGAGTGCCTGAAAAACTATGGATGGAGGTTCATAACATTGTAAAGGAGGCAGTGACCAAAACTGTCCCACAGGAAAAAGAGATGCAAGAAGGCAAAGTGGTTGTCCGAGGAGGCTTTGAAAATACCTAAGGAAGAAGAGAAGCAAAAGGCAAGAGAGAAAGGGAAAGATACACCCAACTGAATACAGAGTTCTAGAGAATAACAAGGAGAGACAAGAAGGCCTTCTTAAAGGAACAATGCAAAGAATAGAGGAAAACAATATAATGGGAAAGACTAGAGATTTCTTCAAGGAAATTGGAGATATCAAGGAAGCATTAAACGCAAGAATGGGCATGATAGTGGACAGAAATGGTAAGGACCTAACAGAAGCAGAAGAGATTAAGAAGAGATGGCAAGAATACACAAAAGAGCTATATGAAAAAGGTCTTAATGGCTGGGATAACCACGATGGTGTGGTCACTCACCTACAATAAGACATCCTGGAGTATGAAGTCAATTGGGCCTTAGGAAGCTTTACTATGAACAAAGCTACCTGCAGTGATGGAATTCCAGCTGAGCTATTTAAAATCCTAAAAGACGATGCTGTTAAAGTGCTGCATTCAGTATGCCAGCAAATTTGGAAAATTCTATGGTGGCCACAGGACTGGAAAAAGTCAGTTTTCATTCCAATCCCAAAGAAGAGCAATACCAAATAAAGTTCAAACTAGCATACAGTTAACACTGTTTTCACATGCTAGCAAGGTTATGCTGAAAATCCTTAAAGCTAGACTTCAGAAGTACATGAACTGAGAACTTCTGGATGTATAAGCTGTATTATATAGCTGTATTATATAAAAGGCAGAGGAACCAGAAATCAAATTGCCAACATTTGCTGAATCATGGAAAAAACAAGGGAATTCCAAGAAAACATATACTTTTGATTCATTGACTATGCAAAAGCCTTTGACTGTGTGGATTACAACAAACTATGGAAAATTCTTAAAGAGATACCAGACCACCGTACTTGCTTCCTGAGAACCCTATATGCAGGTCAAAAAGCAACAGTTTGAACTGGACATGGAACAATGGACTGAGGTCAAAATTGAGAAAGTAGTATGACAAGGCTATATATTTTCAGCCTGCTTATTTAACTTATATACAGAGTACATCATGCAAAATGCCAGGCTGGATGAATCACCAGCTGGAATTCTGGGAGAAATATTAACAACCTGACATGTATAGATGATACCACTCTAATGCAGAAATTGAGGAGGAACTAAGGAGCCTCGATAAAGGTGAGAGAGGACAGTTAAAATGCTGGCTTAAAACTCAACATTCAAAACACTAAGATCATGGTATCCGATCCCATCACTTCATAGCAAATAGAAGGGGGAAAAGTGGGAGCAATAGCAGAATATATTTTCTTGGGCTCCAAAATCACTGTGGACGATGACAGCATCCATGAAATTAAAAGATGCTTGCTCCTTGGAAGAAAAGCTATGACAAACCTAGACAGAATATTAAAAAGCAGAGATATCACTTTGCTGACAGAGGTAGGCTTTTATATAGTCAAAAGTAAGGCTTTTCCAACAAATTATATGTGAATTTGAGAATTGGACGTTAAAGAAGGCTGAGTGCCAAAGAATTGATGTTTTCGAATTGTGGTGCTGGAGAAGACTCCTGAGAGTCCCTTGGACTGCAAGGGGAAAGAAATCAAGAATGAATATTCATTGCAAGGACTGATGCTGAAGCTGAAGCTCCAGTACTTTGGCCACCTGATGAGATGAGCTGACTCATTGGAAAAGACCCTGATGCTGGGAAAGTTTAATGACAAAAGGAGAAGGGGGCAGCAGACGATGAGATGGTTAGATGGCATAAATGACTCAGTGGACCTGAATTTGAGCAAACTCAGGGAGATAGTGGAGGACAGAGGAGCCTGCGTGTTGCAGTCATGGAGTCACAAAGAGTCAAAAACGACTTAGTGACTGAACAACAACAAAAAGAAAGAAAGAACCATGGATGTACTATAAAAGTAAGATATAAATATGACAGATCCTGGAATGTGAAGTCAAGTGGGCCTTAGAAAGCATTGCTACGAACAAAGCTAGTGGAGGTGATGGAATTCCAGTTGAGCTGTTTCAAATCCTGAAAGATGATGCTGTGAAAGTGCTGCACTCAATATGCCAGCAAATTTGGAAAACTCAGCAGTGGACAGGACTGGAAAAGGTCAGTTTTCATTCCAATTCCAAAGAAAGGCAATGCCAAAGAATGCTCAAACTACCGCACAATTGCACTCATATCATACGCTAGTACAGTAATGCTCAAAATTATCCAAGCCAGGCTTCAGCAATACGTGAACCGTGAAATTCCTGATGTTCAAGCTGGTTTTAGAAAAGGCAGAGGAACCAGAGATCAAATTGCCAGCATCCGCTGGATCATGGAAAAAGCAAGAGAGTTCCAGAAAAACATCTATTTCTGCTTTATCAACTATGCCAAAGCCTTTGACTGTGTGGATCACAATAAACTGTGGAAAATTCTGAAAGAGATGGGAATACCAGACCACCTGACCTGCCTCTTGAGAAATCTGTATGCAGGCCAGGAGGCAACAGTTAGAACTGGACATGGAACAACAGACTGGTTCCAAATAGGAAAAGGAGTACATCAAGGCTGTATATTGTCACCCTGCTTATTTAACTTCTATGCAGAGGACATGATGAGAAGCTCTGGACTGGAAGAAACACAAGCTGGAATCAAGATTGCCAGGAGAAGTATCAATCACCTCAGATATGCAGATGACACCATCCTTATGGCAGAAAGTGAAGAGGAACTAAAAATCCTCTTGATGAAAGTGAAAGAAGAGAGTGAAAAAGTTGGCTTAAAGCTCAACATTCAGAAAACGAAAATCATGGCATCCAGTCCCATCACTTCATGGGAAGTAGATGGGGAAACAGTGGAATCAGTATCAGAGTTTATTTTTGGGGGCTCCAAAATCACTGCAGATGGTGATTGCAGCCATGAAATTAAAAGATGCTTACTCCTTGGAAGAAAAGTTATGACCAACCTAGATAGTATATCCAAAAGCAGAGACATTACTTTGCCGACTAAGGTCCGTCTAGTCAAGGCTATGGTTTTTCCTGTGGTCATGTATGGATGTGAGAGTTGGGCTGTGAAGAAGGCAGAGTGCCGAGGAATTGATGGTTTTGAACTGTGGTGTTGGAGAAGACTCTTGAGAGTCCCTTGGACTGCAAGGAGATCCAACCAGTCCATTCTGAAGGAGATCAGCCCTGGGATTTCTTTGGAAGGAATGATGCTAAAGCTGAAACTGCAGTACTTTGGCCACCTCATGAGAAGAGTTGACTCATTGGAAAAGACTCTGATGCTGGGAGAGATTGGGGGCAGGAGGAGAAGGGGACGACGGAGGATGAGATGGCTGGATGGCATCATGGACTCGATGGACGTGAGTCTGAGTGAACTCCGGGAGATGGTGATGGATAGGGAGGCCTGGCGTGCTGCGATTCATGGGGTCGCAAAGAGTCAGACATGACTGAGCGACTGAACTGAACTGAAATGAACTGATGTTCACCATTGCATTATCTTTTTTTAAGAGTGTTAAAATCTTTATTTTTACCCCACAGCCTTGTAGATTTTCTTTTACCTTACTGATTTTTATTTTTCATTAAATGAAACAGAGCATGTAAAATACCCAGGACATGTTTAGTATAGTTAAGTAACATACTTAATTTTTTAAAAGAATTGAAATGGAGTTTTTTTTTCCCCCAAAATATAATAGACAGTGCCCTTATCATCTTTAAAGGACTTCCCTGGTGCCTCAGATGGTAAAGTGTTTGCCTATAATGCAGGAGACCTGGGTTGGGAATATCTCCTAGAGAAGGAAATGACAACCCTCTCCAGTATTCTTGCCTGAAAAATCCCACGGACAGAGGAGCCTGGTGGTTTATAGTCCCTGGGGTCACAAACAGTTGGACACAACTGAGTGACTTCACTCACTTTGTATAGTAAAAAGTTGGAAATAAATTAAAAATCTAGTAACAGATGTACTAGCTAAATAAATTATTATATATTCACATAATGTGATATCAGTGATTCACTAAATTAATGTAAATGATATTTACTTATTTAAAAATATGTTATTTGTCTCTTAATTTGGAAATTGAGATTACTTTTCAAACTGGTTGGAGAGAAGGTGAAGTTCAATGATGTTTTTGATTTTAACTCCAGATTACTCTTTTATTCTTAAAGAAGACTATAACCAATAAAGAAAGGACATCCCTAAAGTCTGGTTGTTAGTAATTGGCACTTTCCTTGATGGGGCCCAGTTTCACTCTCTATTCAGGGAACTAAGATTTTATTAGCCTTATAGGATGACCAAAAAAACACCCAAAATACAAATAAAAAACTATAACAATATGATCTCATCTTTATTCATATAATTATAGGAACATTATTCATTATTCATTGATACTAATGTGTTATAAAATATATCAATATTAATGTGTAATAAAAAGCTAGAATTAAATTACTCTCTAGTTTAACTGTTTCTACTGTCTCCCCATCTATTTCCCATGAAGTGATGGGACCAGATGCCATGATCTTTGTTTTCTGAATGTTGAGCTTTAAGCCAACTTTTTGGCTCTCCTCTTTCACCTTCATCAAGAGGCTTTTTAGCTCCTCTTCACTTTCTGCCATAAGGGTGGTGTCATCTGCATATCTGAGGTGATTGATACTTCTCCTGGCAATCTTGATTCCAGCTTGTGTTTCTTCCAGTCCAGCGTTTCTCATGATGGTGATGGACAGGGAGGCCTGGCGTGCTGCGATTCATGGGGTTGCAAATAGTCGGACACGACTGAGCGACTGAACTGAACTGAACTGAACTAGTTTAACTGTACTCTGTATAGTCTGTGACTTTTCCCTTTTGTTTATCTGTATTAAAAGATTTTCTTTTCCCATCATGAAATCATGAAATGTTTATAATCCTGCATTGGTGGAAAATCATGTTTAGAATCTATCTCAATATATTTTATTATTCTCTATCTCAAGATTATTTTTTGATAATTAATTCATATTAAAATATTTTTATTAATGAAACATTATTTTAAAATGTGTTTCATATTTCAGTAGGAAAGTGACCAGCAGTATTTTGGTCATTATGTCTCCCCCAGTATTGTACAATTCTTTGACTAAGATTTTGGAGTATCATAAGGTAAAAATGCAGTATGCCAGCAGAAGGCAGTGGCACCCCACTCCAGTACTCTTGCCTGGAAAATCCCATGGATGGAGGAGCCTGGTAGGCTGCAATCCATGGGGTCACTAAGAGTTGGACACGACTGAGCAACTTCACTTTCACTTTTCACTTTCATGCATTGGAGAAAGAAATGGCAACCCACTCCAGTGTTCTTGCCTGGAGAATCCCAGGGACGGGGGAGCCTGGTGGGCTGCCGTCTATAGGGTTGCACAGAGTCGGACACGACTGAAACGACTTAGCAGCAGCAGCATGCTGTTCTTAGTGGCTAAGTCATGTCCGACTCTTTGTGACTCCCATGGACTGTAGCTCACCAGGCGCCTCTGTCCATGGGGATTCCCCAGGCAAGAATCCCAAAGTGGGTTGCCATGCCTTCCTCCAGGGGATCTTCTCAACCTAGGGATCAAATGCAGCTATCCTACATTGCAGGTGGATTCCGTATGGTCTGAGCCAGCAGGGAACCCAAAGAATACTGAAGTGGGTACCCTATACCTTCTCCAGGGGATCTTCCTGACCCAGGAACTGAACCAGGGCCTCGTGCATTGCAGGCAGATTCTTTATGAAATGAACTACTGGGGAAGCCCCCTAAATAAAATACTTCTAGTCAAAACCATGCTGTATAGGTGTTCTTGGTGTTCAAATTTCTTTTTATTTTCTGTTTTTAAAATGTAACAAACAACTTATACCAAGTGTTATTGTTCATAACACTTGGTATATATACCAAGTGTTATTGTTCATCATATAATAACAGTGGTTCTGTATATACCGTAACTATCATATGTCAATACCATACTTACTTCAATGTCCAGGCCATTTAGAAGTAGTACTTTGAATTAAATTCATGTTTGTCTAACTACAAGTACACACTTTTTCCACTTGTGGAGTTGTAATCTTTGTTATAGGATTATATTATAAGTATTTAATTGAGGATTTTTTTTCATTTTTGTTTATTCTGAGGTGCCATTGCTTCCTAAATATTATACAGTAACCTCTCAGTGTAGATTCAGTTGATCCTCCCATTCATAATCACCTTACCACTTACCACTAATAATTGAACTCAGGTAGTTCAGAGTCCTGAATCATCAATATCACTTTCATAATTGCCCTATTTTTGTCTTGTCTAATATAGAGATGTCTTTCTGAAGCCATACTTTAAAAACTTAGTCATATTGACCAACTTTGTATTTGATAAAATAAAATTAGTATGATTTTATAAAACTACCCCTTGTTCTGATTTTTCACAGAGATCACTCCACATTTATGTTCATGTTCCCAGCATGCAAGATAACTTCTTCGTGGAACTTCATTTTAGTAAAATGTATTAGCAAAAATAGCTATGTCTGAGATTCACTGTAGTGCATTATTAGTGAACAATGAGAGAGGAAGGAGCTAGGTATTTCTGAAAAAGTACTAGAATTATCTGTCTTTTCATAAATATAAATACTTCTTTTTATTTAAAAAATTCCCTGATAAGAATGACTCTATGTCAAAGAGGGATTGAATGATATGAAATATGGTTATGGAAAGAACTGTAAAGAAAAAAAGCAAAGACTGTCTTGTTCTTTTACACTTTGAAATCCCCAATTTTTCTTAGTTTTCAAAGATGTTTTATCACCACAATAGCAACAAAGCTAAAGGGTGTGTCAGTGACTGACTGTGTGGTGGGGAGGGGAGATGATGTTCTGGATTAGATTTATTAGATGGTGAATGATCAGGGGAAAATTACTGAAATTTGCAACTATTTTCTCATTGAAATTTTGATGACCAAGGTAGCTTACCTCTTTTCACATGTATTGTATCATGTGTGTGCTCAGTCGTGTCTGATTCTTTGTGGTGCCATGGACTGTAGCCCACCAGGTTCCTCAGCCCATGGAATTTTCCAGGGAGGATACTGGAGTGGGTTGCCTTTTCCTACTCCAGGGGATTTTTGTTGACCCAGGGATTAAACCCACCTCTCTTGAGTCCCCTGAATTGGCAGGCAGATTCTTTACCACTGAGCCACCTGGGGATGATTTGTGGGTACCTCCTAACTCTTCATGAGATGCCCACAAGTCAGTAATAATAAGATTTTCCACAGTTAGACTTCTAAAGTGTTGCTGTGTCCTTTTAATTAACAAATGAGGTAAACAGACAAGTATTTTTCAGCCTCCAGTTGTATAATTTACACTAGCATGCATAGCTACTCATTTTGCAAGCTCAGCATAAGAACATACTTCTGAGAGTTTATCCTTGTTGTTCTGATAATTATCTTTCAGAAATGCTTGAGAGAGAGGAAATACTGTCTCAAGTATCAGACCCAGAGGAGGGATCTTGAATTAGTTTTCTCTGTCTGCTGTTAATGTTAATTTATATGACCTGGGGCAAGATCTCTCTCAACCCACCTTGGTTTGCCTTAGTTTCTTTGTCTGAAAATACAGTGATATCTGTCCTTGGTCATCCTTCCTTGGCAGTTACTTGATGGGTCATCTTTAAGGGAAAGTTATTTTCTACATGCAAGTTCCTGAAATTCTTCTAAAATCCTTTAAAAACGGACATTCCTCTTAGCACAAATGGATGGACCTAGTGATTATCATACCATGTGAAGTAAGTTGCCAGAGAAGGACAAGTATCATATGATACAGCTTGTACGTGGAATCTTAATTTAAAGAAAAGATACAGATGAACTTATTTCCAAAGCAGAAGCTGACTTGTAGATATCAAAAACAAACTTAGGACTACCAAAGTAGAAACTTTGGGGGGAGGAATAAATCAGGAACTTGGGGTGAACACATGCATGCTACTGTATATAATATAGGTAACCAGCAAGGACCTTCTGTATAGCACAACAAACTCTACCGAGTGTACTCTGATAACCTCCCTGTATGAGAAAAGAATCTAAAAAGAATGAACATATATATATATGTATATATACACACACACACAACTGAATCACTTTGCTGTATACCAGAAACTGATAATACATTATAAATCAACTATGTTTGTGTGTGTGTGTGTATTAAGTCACTTCAGTCATGTCTGACTCTGCGGCCTATGGTCAGTAGCTTGCCAGGTTCCTCTGCCCATTGGATTCTCCAGGCAAGAATGCTGGAGTGGATTACCATGCCTTCCTCCAGGGGCTCTTTCTGACCCAGGGGTTGAACCCACCTCTCTTATGTCTCCTGCATTGGCAGGGAGATTTTTTACCACTAGCACCACCTGAGAAGCCCAAATAAAACATTAAAAACCTTCATTACTGAATTGAAAAGGAAGAATAAGATAATAAGTCCAAATACATTAAAGATCACAGTAAATGTGAAACTAGTACAATTTCCTTTTCAACTTAGAGATTGTCAAATTTACTTTATGTCAGAATTTGGCTTTGTGTTGTTTATAAGAATAAACAAATTAGGCAAAATAGAAAAATGCAAAATAAGTGTGAGAAATAGTCTAGGCTAGGAGCAGAAGAGATTAAGAAAAGGTGGCAAGAATACACAGAAGAAATGTACAGTAAAGGTCTTAATGACCTGGGTGACCACTATGGTGTGGGCACTCACCTAGAGCCAGCCAATCTGGAATGTGAAGTCGGGTGAGCCTTAGGAAGCATCCCTACTACAAACAAAGCTATTGGAGGTGATGGAACTCAAGCTAAACTATTTAAAATCCTTAAAGATGATGCTTTTAAAGTGCTGCACTCAATATGCCAGCAATAATATGGAAAACTCAGCAATGTCCATAGGAATGGAAAAGTTCAGTTTTCTTTCCAATCCTAAAGAAAGGCCATGCCAAAGAATGTTCAAGGTACTCTACAATCATGTTCATTTCACATGCTAGCAAGGTAATGCTCAAAATCCTGCAAGCTAGGTTTCAACAGTACGTGAACTGAAAACTTCCAGATGTACAAGCTGGATTTAGAAAAGGCAAAAGAACCAGATATCAAGTTGCCAACATCCATTGGACTCTATAAAAAGCAAGAGAATTCCAGAAAAACATCTACTTCATTGACTGCACCAAAGCCTTTGACTATGTGGATCACAACAAACTGTGAAAAATTCTCCAAGAGATGGGAATACCAGAACACCTTACCTCCTCCTGAGAAACCTATATGCAGGTCAAGAAGCAATGGTTACAACCAGACGTGGAACAATAGAATAGTTCAAAATTGCAAAAAGAGTACATCAAGTCTATATATTGTCACCTGCTTATTTAACTTCTGTGCAGAATACATCGTGCAAAATGCTGGGCTGGATGAATCACAATCAGCAATCAAGAGTTCTAGGAGAAATATCAACAACTTCAGATATGCAGATGATACCACTCTAATGGCAAAAATCAAAGAGGAATTAAAGAGCCTCTTGATGAAAGGAGAGTGAAAAAGCTGGCTTAAAAGTCAACATTCAAAATCACAGATATGTCATCCAATCCTTTTACTTCATGGCAAATAAATGGAGAAACAATGGAAACAGTGGCAGATTTGATTTTCTTGGGCTTCAAAATCACTACGAACAGTGACTGCAGCCATGAAATTGCTCCTTGGAAAAAAAGCTATGACAAATTTAGACAACCTATTAAAAAACAGAGACATAACTTTGCTGACAAAGGTCCTTATAGTCAAAGCTATGGTTTTTCCAGTAGCCATGTATGGATGCGAGAATTGGACTATAAAGAAGGCTGAGCACTGAAGAATTGATGTTTTTGAACTGGGGTCCTGGAGAAGACTCTTAAAAGTCCCTTGGACAACAGGAAATCAAACCAGTCCATCCTAAAGGAAATCAACCCTGAATATTCACTGGAGAAGGAAATGGCAACCCACTCCAGTACTGTTGCCTGGGAAATTCCAGGGACAGAGGAGTCTGGTAGGCTACAGTTCATGGGGTTGCAAAGAGTCGGACACGACTGAGCGATTTCACTTCACATTCATTAGAAGGACTGATGCTGAAGCTGGGGGTCCAATACTTTGACCACCTGATGTGAAGAGCCAACTCACTGGAAAAGATCCTGATGGTGGGAAAAATTGAGGGCAGGAGGAGAAGGGACTGCAGAGGATGAGATGGTTAGATGGCATCCCCAATTCAATGGACACGAGTTTGAGCAAGCTTCTGGAGATAGTGAAGGACAGGGGAACCTGGTGTGCTGCAGTTCATGGGATCACAAAGAATCGAACACAACTTAGTGACTCAACACCACCACCAAGACAAACAAAGCATATATAGCAATATTAACATTATATGGTTAGCAGACATTTTTTCCTGGCCGAAATGTTCATAAGAAGTTAGGTTCATGCCAAAAGACTTTGATATTTGGTCCTATTCAAAATCACTTTGCATGCCCATGGGCATTTTGGATAGGACCAAATTTCAGAGACCTTCTGGCGTCAACCAAATGTGTTACAGACATTTTGAACAATACCAAATGTCCTACAAGGCATTATATAAAATAGAAGTTAAGGCAGACAACCTCAAAACTAGATAAAATAGGTATATAATGTAATATAAAAAATTACACTACCAGGCAGATTAAAAGGGAAAAACCATATATTCATATAAGTATTGAAAGGAATACCATTTTAACATGAAATTAACAATTTAACATTGAATATATAGCCATTCCTAGTAGAAGCTGGACAAACTAATGTTAAACTGAAACTTTTGTCAATTTAATAGTTGCTGTCTATCAGAGACTTGGAAAAACATCATATCGAATGGTGAGACACTAGAATCAATTTCGTTATGCCAGACCAAAGAAATAAAAAGACTATTATCACCACTGCCGTTCAGTGTTTTCAGGGGATCCAAACCAATGCAGTAAGACAAGAAAAATAATAAGCAGTAGGACTGTTGGAAAACAAGTGAGAAAACTTTAATATGCAAACAGTGTGATTATGTAAAACAATCTTAAGACAACAATTGCGGACCGACTGGAATTGACGAGAGTTTAATAAAAATGACTGACTGCAGTATTATAAATCATATTCTTCAGCTTTTCTGTGCCTTATAACATATTATGAAATGTAGTGAAAATGGTTTGCATTCACAACCGCCAGAAAAATAATGAAATAGTTACAAATATACATGACAAGAAGTATGTTTGACTTATAGGAGGAAGCTTTGAAAGTTTAATGAGGGGATCACCAGAAAACCAGATTAATAACAGGAATACAATGTTCCTGGACAGAAAGGTTTGGGATTTGAAATTACTAGAGTGTAAAGCAGTAATAACTAAAACAGTAATGTATACTAATAGAAAAGAGAACAATGACCTAGAATGGGAACCAAAATTATTTTAAAGTGCCTCATAAAGTTAAAATTTGTATATGAATAAGATACTGCATAATAAAGATAATTCTAGATAAAGACTGAGGAAATATTTATAATAAATATAACAAAGATTA